>JAQQAC010002067.1:11123104-11185022 GCA_029783875.1 Phataginus tricuspis | reverse complement strand
TTTTTTTTTTTTACTGTTTAGCATTTTTTGTGGTAAAAGACACACAGCATCAAGTTCACCATCTTAACCATTTTTAGGCGTCCAGTTCAGCGGCATTAAAGACAATCACAGTGCCGCACAAGCATCAGTGCATTGACCTCTAGACTCCAGACTGCTCTGCCATCCTCTAAGGGAGGCAGACGGGAAACCGCCCGCTAGTTTCTAATTATAAAAACCCGGTTTTAATTCATAGAACTGTATGCCCGAAGAAGCTGTCTCTTACCGTGTATTAATTATGCTTCAGTATGCTAATTAAACACAAAATAAGGAGGGACATGATGCGGGTAAGTGGGAGATGCTAAGTAGGAGATGTGGTTGGTGGGCACCAGAACCCAGAGCAGGGGGGACAGGCACAGAGGAAGAGATGAGGATTTTATGGACACGGGGACCCTTGAGGAGTTTGAGGAGAGCAGTGGTGCTCATCCTCTCACTCACCGCCAACACTTGTGAGCACCTCTGTTCCAGACGCTGTGCCGGCTGCTGCGACTGGTCGGGATGTTTCAGAAAGCCCATCCTAGCTGCATTATAGATGGTTGGGGGTAGGGGATGGGGGTGAAGCTGGCAGGTTTTGCTATCATCCAGGCAAAAAATACTAAATCAAGGCAGTTGCAGAGGGGATGGAGAGCGAAGGGTGTGTGTAGTTAGTTTTACCTGTTAATAGGGTGACTGTGAAATCACTGATATCATCATTCCGTCGCTATTTTTGAATCATTTGAACCAAGGGTTGCTTTGCCTGAATACATTGTATGTGGCATACCAAGCAAGCATTAAGTACGATCCGTCAGCAACAAAGAACTGGGGCACAGATAATAATCCAGAAGTGGCCCATGGGTCATTATGTTCAAGGCACTTTAGTAAAGACAGACTCACGAGATCAACATCATTTTGGTGGAATATTTAAGGCCTGTTTAGAGGGAAAGCCGCTATTCCGCAAGGCGTTTTGGGGGTGAACTGGAGAAGAATTGTATGTTTATCAATGTAAGATTATAAGAAACCAGTACTGTGAAATGCCACGCAATGGGTCGATATGCACTTACAGGGAATGAGGTCCAAAATACACTTTTAAGTAAAACACGAACTGCAGTATGGAACGTATTGCACAGCACGATGACATTTATGTAAGAATATTGATTTGACTGTATATGTAAACACCTCTACAAATACAGAGAAGAAAGGTCAGAGAATACATACCTTAGGTCAGGAAAAAAGCATAAAGGGTTTGGGGATGAAAGTGGAGACCTTTCAGTTTGCACACTACAGTGAGAATAGAGCTGTGTATTCCTTCCATAGAGAAATCCAGTGTTATGTAGGTTAGGATACCAAGTGAGTAGATTGTATTACATTATAGGCTCATAGTTCTTCCATACAACACTTATTGGTCATTCAAATTGTATAATGATCCTCATAGTAGTTATATAAGTGTGTGTGTGTGTGTGTGTGTGTGTGTGTGTGCAGACATGTGTATTTTTTTAATCTGTCAAATTGCTTTTAGACTGTATATTTAGTGATGGATCATTACATATATCAGAGGACATTTGAGATGAGAACATACTGGCTTGTTGTAAAGTTTCTCCTTGAGTTACAAGACAACCATTTAAGAGAAATGTGTGATATATTTAATTTATTCTCACCTAAGGAATGAACTACAAAGTAACTTCTAGAACCCAAAGTATTTGTTGCAAAAGAGGAAACCAAATTATGACAATCTTTGATCTTTCAGTTCAAAATCCACTGAAATAGCACACAGGTAGTACTTGCCTATTTTTAAAATCTGAAGTGCACGTTGATGCCACAGAGGTTATTTGGCAATAGTAAACACTGAGTCAACACTTTACTGTCTAGGCTCAGTCAAGGATTTTGTCTTCTTGGTTTTTCAAATTAATAGCTCTTGGAAATGCTAAGTAGAAAACTGGGCACAGAGTGGTAGAGACTTTTAGTTAATTAATTAATTTTGTAAAGAATGTTTCAAAGGCTGTTTATGGAAGACCATTTAACATTGCTGTTGCTCAGCTACAATTGGAAATTAATTTAAGGTACTCACATGGCACTTTCAGGGCCTCAGTCCAAATGGAGTTTTTCAGGCAGACTAAAATTGTACTCTTCTCATCCTCAGCCCACTTGAGGTTTAAAAACAGATGGCGAGATAGTAGGTGTGAATGACTGGGAAGGGCCCCAGAGGGTGCTCTGGAAAGCAGAGGGCTGGGAGCCTTGTGTAGAAGGTTGTGATAAGAAGTCTAGACTATCTGTAATTTGCTGATTGTGAGGAAAAACAGATTATTAAGAAGCCTGGTGAAGCCAGCAGCTCCCAGAGCTCATGGTGCATGTGAGACACTTGGGATAACACGTGGGGACAAGGCTTCCCAGGCTCCCTTACTTCAGCCCCAGCAGGAATTACCTATGACCCCAGGTGACTTTAAGGAGTGGCTCCTATCACAGATGCAAAAGATGCCACAGGAAGGGGGACGGTCATCTTTAAGTGCAAAAAAGGGAATTGTAAAAGTGTGGATGGGAAGAAGACATAAACTACAAAGCCCATTATATAGAGCATCTAAAAGTTCTTAACAGGACTGCACTGAGGTATCACCACACACGGCAAGGAGGTGGCCCTTGGTGCAAATTAGGAAAATGCATCTCTTGTTTTCAGGTTTTCCTACATTTCATTCCCATGTCCCCTTCGGCTGGGCAGTCTTGTGCAGTGAACCTGCACAAGGTGGGAAAATTTCCTTGTTAGTTGTTTCGTTATAGAGTGATGTGAACCTGTTTGACCTGAATATTCAGTAGGGAAGGAAGAGCAGTCATTTTGGTCATGAAATGGTTAGTCACAGTTACCCTGGCAAACCGCTTGTCAAATTATTTTTTAAGAAAATTTTAAGAAAAAGTTGACTATGCCTTGGTTATTAATTCTTCCAAGAGTTGAGGAATCAGACACAAAATCGCCCAAAACAGAATGAGATACTAATAGGCTCCACAATTAATGCTGCTTTCCTATTTCTCCATAGAGTGACTGGCTGCTTCCTCTTTCCTAAACACATCTGGAAATCCACTAGTCATGGTGGCCTCAAAAGCCACATCTCCGTAGCAGAGCTGTTCTTAAAAAGGAGGACCGAGGTGGCTGGTACTCCACTGAGATCAGACGTAACGTGCCTTTCCACTTTTTCTACCCCTCCTCTGCTAGAACCTCCAGCAAGCGCATTTGCTTTACTTGCAACTGAATGAGCCTTTTGAAAAACAGTTTGACAACCCAGTGAGTTCACTGCAATATTTTTAATTACTTTATTGGCTGACTCCCCACTCACGCCCACACCTTCCCCGTTGAAATAACGGTGTCCAAATATCCCCGAGGCAATGAAGGAACGCTCAGGAAACTTGCAGAGGCCAAGAGAAGGCCCTTTCATTCTGGGAAAGAAAAACTGACCGGGTTGTCTAGAAACGTCGCCTGCCATTAAAGGTGTGAACACCTGCTGCTCGGCCTCTGACCGGCCCTGGGAGAGGGTATGAGTGACATTCTCCTCAAGCCAAGGACGCAAAGAAAGAGCAAGGGCCCAGAGGGGTACTGGGCTGGAGGGGCCCTCTGCCCTCCGACACGGAGAGTGGGCAGGAAGACGGTGCCGTAGAGAGAAGAGAGGTGCAGACTCCTGGCTTTGGTAACTCAACAGGAAGACCTAGATCCGGAAGGTGCCCCCAGCTGCAAAGAGGTTATGTGCGTCACAGGGTTCAACACCCCACAGCAGCACCTTTAAAAAATTTTACATTAACAAAGTCCTTTCTTGAAAGGAGCTGAAGATGCCCTCAGGAAAAGGCCTTCCTCTTCAAGCAAAAAGTAAACCTTGCTTACCTCAATGATGTAGAGGACCACGTTCTTGTAGAAGCAGTACAATATGCATTTGGTCACCCGATTGTAGCTCCAGGCGCCGTGAACCAACAGGAGCTTCTCTAAGTACGAAAACTGGAAAAGAAAAATAACAAAGTTCAGAAGAGCCTATTGTCTAGGGATAAAAGTCACAGGATGTCCTGAGGAGAAGACAGACAAGGTAGCAGAGGAAACCAGATGCTGCAGGTTCCTCGGAGAAAACAGTTCTCTTTAAGTATTGTTTCTGTTCTTAGCTTTTTTGTTTTTTCACTTTTGTCTTTGTTTTGTTTTGCCGTGTGGACAGCGACATGCTTCGGGGTGAATAGCCATCCGGGGCTATCCTATCTCACCTCGAAGTCTCTCTAAGCTCACTGAGGCTTGCCCCTCCTTGAGTTCCCTTTTGTCTGCCTGGAATGAAACCCTTAATTCCCCCTTCGAAGTTGCAGGGCAGTCCAGAACCTCACACCCACTTACTCTCCTGGGGGAGAGAAGAGAATCAGACTGTATTGAGAACACCTACAAACATTAGAAATTCTTTTGCTGTTGTAAATTTCCAATTCATTTTACTGTTTAAATTAACTACCTGTAGAAAAAACGGACGGAAAATACAATTAAAAAAAAAGAGAGACATTCATTTTTTCAAGAGGAAGCCGCATAATAATTCCCATTAGCCCTAAAGGGGTCTCAATCCGATATGACATCACATTTCAACGAGTTCTTCTGGAAGGCCTGGCTCAGACAGCTTGCTCGTCCACACACTCTGATACTTCAGAATGGCGACTTCAGAATAGCACGAGTGAGGGGCATATGGAAAAATAAAACTGCCCATAAAGGCTCATTAAGGATTCCAAAGGGGAATGGGGAGTCATAAAGTGACTAGCTAAACAAATAAAAAGGAAGTTTGTATTTGACCTGGACCCCCTGGTGTTAAGCTTCAATGGGCACAGAGAACATCTGCTGAAGTCATCCGGAATGCTTCGACTACTAGGGGTGCGTTCCAGAAAAAAAAAAAAAATCCTAAATGAAAATGCTGTTTTCATGAGGTCATTGAAAAAACAAGAAGGTGAGGCAGGAATGATTCTCTCTAGAGGGGGACACGCAGCTGGGGGCTGGAGGCACCATGCTGCCCGGGCTTCCCAAGGGCAGGGCAGCAGGCTGGGGGAGAGGTGTCCGAGCTGGGGGGCTGCCCCTGTGGGCAAAAGCACAGGCAGGCGGGAAAGACACGGAACCCGAGCTCCGACGGCTTCCTAATTCTCCCGAGGACAAGTCTTTGAGCTCCATTTTTTTTCTTCTATACATAACCCTCCAGGGCACTTTCTCAAAACCCGATCAAACATGTATTCGCCCATGGTAAAATGAACAGGTAAAGCGCAAGGTGTTCACTTTATTAGCCAAAGACATTTATCATTTCATTGGGGCAAAGGAATTCACCCTGGCTTCTAGTTATGGGCGAGGAAGCACACCATTAGCTAGGCTGTTGGCGGGGCAGCTCAGCTACTGTTGCGGGGGGGACAGGGCCGGCGCTGCCCTGAAATAGCAGGATCTCCGCCGGACCCTGAACAGGCCCGAGGGCCAAGCACAGGTTCCTCTGGCTGAGGTGACTGCTATGCTGGTGGAGCAAGGAAACCCCTAAATGGAGTTATGAAGCCCTGCTCCCCTCTCCGCCCTTCTTTGACGCTTTTAATGGGAAGGGAGCAACAGCTCCAGACTCCACATCCTATTAGAATGTAGTTCATTAAAGCAGGTCATGGAATCTCCCTTCCCTAGACATTTTAAGGCAAAAGACAGACAAATATTTGCCTGGAACTCCTAGGAAAGCTCTGGAGATCCCTTGCAGCCATATGATGCCATAACTCAACTATTTAATAATGCTGGGGTACCAAACATCTACAGCTGCTGACAGACGACAGGAAGCCCGAGTCCCGAAGGCCGGGGAGGAGTTGACTCAGGGAAGTAAACACGCAGGTGTGCAGGCCTGGTCCCCAAGGTCACATGCCGGTCTGGTCTTTTCTGCCCTGGCTGCTCAGACCTGTGGCAGGTCCCCTAATGTGGAGGAGCCTCAGTTATACCACCTATAAAATCAGAATTCTTCCTTCTGCCCACTTCAATAATTATCTTGAGGATTTATTCAAAATCAACAAAGGAACAAGATTGATTTCATGTACTTTTCAGAGCTATGAGGCTTTTGTGATTCCTCCCTTGGTTTGCTGAACCATGAGCTGGGAGGGAAACAGAGATGATCTAATGCAGAACCTCTGCGGGGGGGGAGGTGGGGTCCCAAAGCTGCAGAGGACCAGCCTGAAGCCCTAGGGCTGCTGGAAGCTCTTTAATGCTCTGTTTGCAGCCCCTGGTTTCAGCTTGAGGGAGAAAAGGCCACTGCTGCTTGTATTCACGTGGTTATAGTTAACACGTTCTTCAAAAGGCTAAACACCAGAGGAACAGGGAACTTAGCTAACCAGCAAATGAGCAGGACTATGAATCACACCCCCGCTGCAACTGGGAGACAGCAGAACGCCATCTGTGTTCACTGAGATGTCTAGATTTTTCTGGATGACCGAGCAGGCCAAATGATCTAGACAGGTACCCTAGGGGTCAGGAGGTTAGCTTTTTTCCTTCACTTTTTGGCTGTCCTTAAAAAGTAAACATCGCTTTCATCCTGGGCCACCTGCACACTAATTACAAAGTGCCTGAGGGGCCTCCACATGCAACCTTCAGTCCAGAGAGGATGGGCTGAACTTGGCCTGCCTGCTGGGGGCTGTTTGCTACTGACCACAGGGTAACTGCCATCTAATCTGGGTCACGGTCTCAGCAATTCATTTCACAGAAGTGGCCCTGGATAGTACCCTGGTTATAGCTACAGAGAGGGAGCACCTGTCAGTCACTGCTCTTCCCGACCTTAAACGCCTGATAGAGAGTTCCAGTACCTTCTGAAAGGGGGGAGGTGCCAGGATGGGGACGCCGAGGATGGATGTTATGAGCACAGCTCCGACACGGGGTGGTATAAGGGGCAGCACAGCAGACGTGCCAGTGGAGGGCAAGAGATTGTCAGCAGGATCAGGGACCTGTCCGTCAGCAATGACACTGCGTCCGGAGGACAGACAGCTTAGCCAACCCCACACCTGGCCAAAAGAAACCCAACCCACAGGACAGAGCCCCCAAACTGCACGAGATCAAGGTCACAGATCCATCCAAATACATTGGTGGTTTCATCTAGAGGGCAGCCTCAGAGGGGTGGCAGAGTTCTCACGGCTGCAGTGGAGGTCAAATACCAACCAGGCCGTCATGCCCAGTGGACACCTCTGTCAACAGGACGGGTCGGCGGGTCGGTCGTGCCTCTGACCTGTGCGATGGCATAATCCGAGTTGTTGGTCGCCTGCATGCCCTCGTTCCCACTGATGCCTACACCCACGTGGGCCGTCTGGATCATCCCGACATCGTTCGCACCGTCCCCGATGGCCAGGGTGATGGCCTTCACCCGCTTCTTAACAACATCTACTATCTCAGACTTCTGCAGAGGAGACACTCTGTAAGAAAGAAAGAGAACCTGGGACTGACTATACGAGTCCTTCCAGAGGAAACAGCTGTAGTCTACATTTAGCTGCATTAAAAGGGCAGTTATTGGATAATTTCCAAATTCAATACATACATTCTCTGCTCGTGTGCAAAGAAGCTTTCAGAAAACAGTAGCTTGTGGCTTTCAAGTATTTGCCAACTTCACAGATGAGATACACAACTCAAAACTAATGTAAAGCACAGCCCATTTGAATCACCCTGCTCCGTGGGAGCCATGCATGCAAACTCCGTGGGGGCACCCTTGCCCCCGCACCCCCAAATGGTAAAGCCAGTCAGGCTAAGTACAGAGGCCTTAGGAAATGCCTTCCAAATAAATCAGAAAGCTAGCAGACCCCATTTTTGCTTCGCGGTACATCACACACAACTAAGGGCTGGCAAGGGAATTTTCTATAAAATCTGCCTTCACAGAAGGGCAGTGCTTGAGAAGTGCAAAGAGGACGAGAGTAAGAAGAAAGAAGAAAGACGTCTCCCTCTCCACCTCAGAGATGGACACAGTGTTTGAAGGGCGGCCAAGGCAGAAGGGTTTAAGAAGGGCAGTCATGGGGTAGCGGGTCAACTGAAGCTGGCTGTGCAGAAGCACAACTTAAAGGAGACAATCAGGTGGCACTGGCCTAAAAGAGGCAGTTCCACAATGAATCATAGGAAGGGGGTTATTTTTCATAAGCCCTCAAGTCACCTGGGGGAGAAGACCCGGTATAAGTCCACGGGGTCTAAAGCACAGCGACTTTAACTACAATGAAGTGTTTGTTTTGTTTCAGACTAGATAATACAACAACATGATAAGACTACTAGTACCTCAGAACTGATGTATTTTAAATTCTTAATTGGTGAGCTGATATTCAATTTGGGAATTCCACAGGTAAAATCTGAGTGACTAGCACACCCACACACACAGATGACAACCTTTCTGGCTTTCCCAGAGACATACTGGCTGCACCCACGTCGGTGCCAGGCTCCTACTCTTGAATGGACACTCCAGGACTTTTTCAGTAGAACTACAACTTCTCATATGGCCTCCAACCCACAAAAAATACTTGTTTCCAACAGAAAACTTGTATTTTTACCTTATACTTAATGTTACCAACCCTGGAAAGAAATGCTTTTGGTGAGACGGCAAGCTTAATTTAAAGCACAGGTACTCTGTAAGACACTGTTTAGTTCCAAAGAAATGAAAATGAGCAAGTTAGAAAAACAGCATTTAAGGGCTGAGAGGGCTTTGGGAGCTGTGTTGTAATGATTCCATCTCTTCTATCATTTTCACAGGGATTTTCAATGATGGAGATTTACTGCCTCCTGGGGCAATCACAACCACTAACAATTGTGATTGTTCCTTTTGTGTTATTGATAAGCATACTTAAAAGTACTAATTCTGTCCTGTGGGTTGAACTAAAACAAGTATAACTCTTCTTTCCAATATTAGGAAGGCTGAAATAGGAAGACACCTGTCATATCCTGCCTCCCTAAAGTTCAGTTTCTGCTGGCTAAGCAGTGCCAAGACCTTCTCCGATTAACAGATATGTTTCAGGACTTACAAATAGCTTCCAAGTATGATCTTCTAGACAGCTGAGAACAGAGGAGAACAGAATCACCTTCTTCCTGGTAGCAGAAGCGAGGCTTACTTTAATGTAGCCTCATATGAAATTACTGGAAGCTAATATCAAATACCGTATGGAGAAAACAATGTAGGATTCAAGGTTAAACAACTGAGCTGGGCAGGACCTTCTTCTGTGCCCCCTACAATTTAAACAGAGAAATTCCATGAGAACCAATGAGATGGGGGGAAATAAGAACCACCCAACTCATGAAATGGGTGTAACATATTTATGTGAAACCATTAAACAGCAAGTGGGAAACAAACGGTATCTCCTACCCCACCTGCAAAACTCAACTGTTGGAAAAAGAAAATTGGACACTTCTGAGAACTATATGCCACCTGACCTACGGTTCCCAAACTGAGTATGAAAGTGCCCTGGGGTCCTGCAGTGGAAAATTATAAATTTTCAAGGGAAATACAGCAACATCTCAGGTAATAGTACAAAACAGTAGCTCCCAGTTGCAATATTAAATCACGCTGCATTCCTTTATATGATATACCTTTGTGAAGCTGAGTTTTCATGGCTGCTATGATAAAAAGCTAATACTCTGTGAAAAAAACAGCATGGAATAGAAAATGAAGGCTCTTACTCCAAGGCTCAAGACGTTGCAATGCACGATGGGTGCGCTGTACCATACCATTGGTGAGTGATGGTGGTTAAGAATGAAAGAAAAGCAGTACTTTTTTCCATTTATGTGCATTATTGTTTCAAGTGTCTGCTAAGTTGTCAGGACATAACTCATTCTTAGGTTTGAGCTTAACTATTTAATAATTAGAAACCATTCAGTTTTCTTTTGGCCTAGGGGCTTTGCAAAGGAATTACTGAGACACTTGGGTACCGTGGATCGAGAAAACGGGCACCTCTGCACAGATCACTTCTCTCCATGATGACATTAGTCACTCTTCAACTACAATTATTTATCCACTGAAGTTCCTGGAACTTCACCTAGTGGTGCCATCACTTAATCTCAATTTTTCTGCATCCATGAAGCCATCAGAAGAAAGCTTGGGACAGTCACTTAACCAGCACTGGGCTGGTCTGAGGCTATAGCTCCTTGAGATTCCATATGCCACCCAAGTAATCAAGCCAGGTGACCTCTGTACCAGCTGACCTGAAGTGGTCTGGAGAGAAAGGAGGCCCCCGGGGCAGGAGCGGAGCCCACGGGGCCACAAGCACAGCCACATGAACTTGAACACAATGCCATGGGGGCTGGAAGGACTGGTGTGGTGGAAAAAGGAAGTTGCTAAACAAACCTAAGGTTTTCTTTGAGGTTTAAGTTGCTGCTTTTCTGTTACAGGGGGTTTAACAATAAGCCAACTCACATGGGACAAGCAGCAAGCCAAGTATATTCACTGCATTCGCCACTCTGGGATTTGGAGTTCAAGGAAGCCAACAGCTGCCTTTTCCCAAAAAGCGAAAATAAAGAAAAAACCTCACCGGGGCATATAAACCAAGCTGTATCCCAGTGTTTAGAAGCATGAAATTCTCATCAAGGATTTATTATGCCCTCAGCTGTAATGCCTTGAGAAAACATAATTCTACCATACACTAGGGGTTCAAAACAGATGTCAGACAGCTAATTCCTATAGAATGGAATAGGTACCATTACACTTCAGCCATACAGAGTATTTTAGATATGCCAAGTTGCCACAAAGCATAAACCAGCTCTTAATCATCACTTGCAATGTGGAATCACGTCATACCTAATAAGTACTCTCAGCATATAGCACGTTGAACCCATAAAATAAGAATTTCAGACCACATCTAAGCCAAGCTACATACTGTGGATACTTCCATAATCTATTTTGGTGCATTATGAATAAAAATATAAAATCAAAGATCTTTAATCAACTGGAGAGATAGCCTACTTACTTTTGACTAATAAGTAGGTTTTAAATTGAAGTTTTCCTATTGAGACTTTAAAAAAAAAAATCAGTATCCTGGAGTGTCTCATTTTATGGGATATGTGTTCCTAAAATTTTAAAACTCATTTTCTAAAGTTATCTCAAACATAACACTTGGGGAAAACCTTTGGTAAGTACTTTTGTAGAATTAATGAACATGCATCAATTTGTCTGCTCTATAAAAGCCCTGGTCTAAGAGTGAGCTTCTAAATCCTCATCTGCAGTATCGTCTGAGCAAACTTAAATCCCTTCGTTTCTCAGAGCTCAGCTGCCCATTTGTCAAAAAGGGGCTGGGCCTCAATTCCTGATGTGAAGACTGAGCTCAGCTGAGCCAAGGGACTTAACAAGGAACTCCACCCAGGGGCACCCAAGAGAACACACTTTAACCAGATTCACCAAACACCGTCACTAATTGACTCGCAAACCCCTTTACCCCAAAAACAAAGTCCTCATGACTTAAAGGAAGTTTGAGGACCACTGGCCTAGATCAGTGAGTCTCAGATTTTAAGTGAGCATCAGAACCACCTAGTGAGCTTGTAAAAACACAGACTTTGATTCAAGTGGTCTGTGGTCTGAGGGGGTGTCTTGCTTGAGGGTTTCAGGCCCTGGAAAGTTCACTATGGATTCAGTGAGACTGAGAAATGACAATGGAACATTCTTGGGGTAAAAGGGTTTATACCTGGCTTTGTTCTCCCGGCAGTAGGTCGAGCACTAGAATCACGTCTGCATCCAGCAGTCTGCAGGTCCCTTAATCCTCCTCCGTCTCTACCTCCATCCAGAGCACTGGGCAGAGCTCTTTCTACAGTGACTCAGTCAATAATAGTGGAAGCAGTAGCCTAGCAGTAGGCCAATTACATTATCAAGTAGTTCAGGGTCAGGTGAGGATCCTGGCCATAGGAACTTCCATTTTCTGCCACACATAGAAGGCTTGAAAGAAGAGGATGCAGTTCCATGCAGAGACCGAGGAGGATTATGGATCTGCAGACTGCTGGATGCAGATGTGATTCTATTACTCAACCTACTGCCTGAGAATAAAGTCGAGTGTCTCGTCAGTAGGTTTCAGCCCCGGGCAAGTTCACTTTGGATTCAATGAGACCGAGAAATAACAATGGAACATTCTTGAGGTGCCACAGTGGCAGGTCAAGCACTAGAATCCTGTCCACTCAGAGCAAGTCTGCATGCAGCAAGCTGGTCTCTGCCTCTGGGCCTCTCTGTCCCCGCAGCCATCTCAGTCTCTGTCCTCGGCACTGCCACCACTCCAGCCTCTGTCCTGCAGCCTTGCAGTGGTGCCACTATGTCACCCAGAGCACTGGGTGGAGCTCTTTATATAGAGTCAATAGCAACATATTGCCCACATGTGAGCTAGCCAACCAGGGCCAGGTGAGAATCCTGGCCATAGGAACCTTTACTTTATCCACACTGGGTATAAACCCTTTTACCCCAGGAATGCTCCATTGTCACTTCTCGATCTCACTGAATCCATAGTGAACCTGTCTGAGGCTGAAACCTTGAGGCAAGACAGTATATGTAGTTCTTCTTTGCTTTAAAATTTAAGAGAATAGTATAATTTGGGGTTGGAATTTCATTTAGAATACTTTTCCCATCTCAGATTCTCACATGAGAGGGTGAGAGGTGAAAATACAAACAAAATAAGGTATACAGGATTTTATATGTTTTTTTAAATGACATAGAAACCAAGATATATGATTTCATTGGTGAAAGTTTCCATTTTCCCATTAACTTAAAGCTAATATCATTATGAAAGTGATCTTTGATAAAAAATTGAAATAAAATATCATATCTCCTTTCTTATAGCAGTCAATGATTCTAAATGTTTCAGAAACTGCAGCAGCTTGTGGATAAAATGAAAGTTCCTGTGGCTAGCTCACTGCGCACATGTGGGCAATACGTCATTATTGACTCTATATAAAGAGCCCTGCCCAGTGCTCTGGGCGACATGGTGGCACGGCTGCAAGGCTGCAGGAGAGCAGAGCAGAGGCTGGAGTGGTGGCAGCGCCGAGGACAGAGGCCCAGAGGACAGCTGTGCGGGCAGAGAGGCCCAGAGGCAGAGACCGGCTTGCTGCGTGCAGACTCACTCTGAGTGAACGGCATTTTAGTGATTGACCTGCCACCCTGGAAATAAAGTTGGGTATAACCCTTTCACCCCAAGAATGTTCTACTGTCATTTCTTTGGTCACATTGAATCCATAGTGAACTTGCCTGGGGCTGAAACCTTTTAAGACACACCTTAAAAATAATCTTATATAGGGTTTGTAGATATACAAACACTTAACATATGAGTCTAAAATCTAAAAACAACTAACCCATCCCATGGATCTGTTTGATGAGTGCTTCCGGGGCTGGCTGACACCCGTTCTGGATCTGTGTTCTTTCTTTAGATGTGTTCTGTGCGTTGACATAGGACCAGTCATCCCGGCCTTCCAGACAGTTAGCCCTTCCTGGAACATCCTGGATTTGTGTTCTGACCCAAAATGCGTACACTTTCAGATTTCATCTCATGTCTCACTTTTGGGGTGCATCTCACTGAAGCCCCAAGTTCCAAACACAGATCATTTGGGCACTTGAGATGGCCCTTAGAGCACAGTGGCAGACGTGAGCCTTCAGGGGAGACCGGTACGGGGAGGAATGGGTGTCTCTAGGGGAGGCATGCAGGCACAAAGAAGCGAAATTTAAACTCCATCCTGAAAGAGAGTCGTCATTATAAAAACGTACACAGAAAGGAGCTAAATTACACACCAGGAAGCTGTAAGGGACAGTGCCTCAGAAAGATGCAACAGCTCAAGAAGCCATTCAGGTTTCATTTTAAAGAACGCAATGCCTGACCAAGAGGCAGCCTCGTAAGGGTTGGGCCGGAGAAGAACACATTCTAAAGAGAGGAGTAAGCGCGTACATGGGCAAACAATCCCGGAGACGGCCGGGCTGAGAGTGCAGCACCGCGGAGCTGGCTGGTAAAGGAGCAGCACGCACAGACGTTCAGGCGTGACTGCTCCAAGCTTTGCTGCTTCCGCGGTGATTCTGTCCCATCCCAGCCTCTCCTCTGAAGACTGAGGGGGTGTGAAGACCCTCCTACCCAGGATTTCTCTTACAAAATGCAAAAACATTTTTGATCAGTAATATAAAGACGGAGTTTCCTGCAACATGCCATAGGATGACGTGTCTTCTTCCCTAACCTCATCAGCTGCTTCATTAAACAGCAGACAGGATGACAGCCCTCAGGGGGACAACAGGGACTACCAGCATTTCAGGAATGGATACCAAAGTATTTTAAAGGTGTATTTTTATTAACTCTGTTTGTTCTGCATGACTGAGCATATCCATCATGTGGGATGTTTGTCTCCCTAACCTTCACCCCGCATCCTTTCCCATCTTTCCCCTGCCCTTAGTGGTAATCCAAAGATTTATACAGTGGGAATTCAATAAACAGTGGCTAACTTTCAAACTCAGGATTTTAAGACTAATTACATCTCTAATCTGAACTATGGATAATACGAAAAACTGTTTTATTCAAACAAAAGTATATTAACTTCCACTTAAATGAAAGAATTAGAAACATGCTCTTGGTGTGTAATTGTGAAAGTACTTCCACTCATAGATGGACATCGTGAAAGCAATACAGAAATGACTATAGCCTCTATGAGATCTAAATTTACTATCCATGGAAAGTAGTGGAAAACAGCCCAATTCTCCTATGCTCTAGGGGTGGACGTTGTCTGCAAACTCCCTGACCAGCCATGACAATGGTCTTGATTCTGTGTCCTACTAATATCCTTAAAAACACTATAGGCTTATTACAGGCCTTTTGTGACAGCTCCCGATGACACAGAGCAGGCAGCAGTCTTTGGCTTCACATAAGGTTCTCCTGGGAAAGGCTAACATGTAAGCTGGGCCTTTTTTTCCCTTGTCTCTTTCAATCATAATGCTTTGACTATTATAAGCCCACAGTTAGCCCCTGCATATCATCTTGCATAAGCACTTTGAGGGCTTAACAGACACTGGCTTACCAAGTCTTTACAAATGGTGTCAGGGATGTCAGGTGATGCAAATTATCAACATCTTTATGTTTAAGCACCTCACCATGTATTTGCTCTTTGCACATGATGTAAGTCTAAAAATCACACATTACCACTGTCTCAAACACCTCAGTATTATCTGTTCTACACGGTGCCTAGCAAACTAAGCATTCAACTTGCTGATGAATAAAATGATGGACCTCTTATTGGTGATGAAAATCTGCATGAAACAACTATGGGCTCTGATGTGATCCAATCACCCCTGTGAAATACAGGCCAAGATGCCACAAGATTTGTTGAGCAACCAATCTAAGAGCCCAGGTGTACGAGTGGCATTACTTATTTGGGTATGACGAAACACACACGTTTTGATAACATTCTCTGATAACATTTTGTCGGTATCGGCCATACGGTGTCTCCCTTCAGTTATGCAGGAGGCTGAACCACGCTACATGCACAGCACAACTGAGCCGGGCAGCTGCACTATTTTGCTTTACATCTTGGTGCGATTATATGGTCATGTTAGGAATTTAACACATATATTCGGGCATACATTAAATTAAGTCTCAGAAAGCCTGCAACTGCCATGCATCCTGTAAGTATAAAGACTACTTTCAACATGGTAGAAGTATTCATTTTTTCAAAACTACTAAGGAATAGACTCTTTAGGTAGAACTCAACTTGCAAAAACAGGAGATAAGCACACCTTGACACTCTACCAAAAAGGGATGGAGAAGAAGGGAGAGAGAGGAAGTAGAAAAAGAGAGAGAGATGGAGACAGGGAGAGGGAGGCTGGAGGAAATAAGAACGTTAAGAGCTTTATAAAATACTACATATTTAAATTTGCCACTATAAAAATACATTAACAGTTACTAATAATAATTTCCTTGTTTAAAAGGCTCTTTCGTTTCATTCAATATTTAATAATACCATATAGTTTGAAGAGATCACTGATTATCTTAGTGTTACACACACACACACACACACACTGCACAAATACAGTCTTGATTTTCCCACATTTTAGTATTGTACCTTGAAAAACAATCTTACTGGTGTCTTAATCAAAGTTTTCTCTACTTCCACCTTGAATGCATTACCCAGACTTTAAATAGGAATGATTTTAAGACTAGATAATCCAGTCATTGTAAGTCACCTTTACATGGCCTCTAAATGTTGATTCCAAAATTTAAAAATTTCCTCAACAAACAAGCATTTTAAAGGGCAGAAACCCCAACACCTGATTTAGGGATGAAGCAATGTGTGTTATCGCCGATCTTAATGACCGCTTGCCCGGTGACCGCCCTCGCCATCCTGTGAGCATTCTCTTCTATACACCCTAGGAGGTGGAGATCGACCATCGATCGCACAGTTGTGAGTCGTGGGGGAACCTGATATCCTTTATTAACCAAACAAAAACCTTACAACCTGATCCTGCACTATGGCCATAAATGCCGCAGCTGAGGTTGTCAGAGTGGCTCTCAGAGAAAGGGAGGACACCCTGCCTGCCCAAGATCGGTTTACTCTGCAACTGAGAAAGGGCTCACTTTGAAATAAATATACCCTGCTTGGGGGTTCAGAATTTATGCATCTGTACTTTTGACCATGACAATTTTATTGCATGTCCCGGAAACAGAACAATTAAACAGACGGGAGTCTCGCTTCTGAAAACCTAACATCTCCACTGAATGATTAGATCTGGGCAACTGCGTTTTATGTAAAAATTTAATAGGTCGTATGTTGTGAATTACATACAGTTTTATATTCACTGAAATCAACTGGTTATAGCCTGTTTCTTCCTGAACTAGCTGGAAAGAATGGAGGAGTCTAGGAAGGCTGGGATTTAAATAAAAGATATTAGATCCTTCTGTTCCCAGGCTGAAACGGGGATTAGAATAACACATTTAAATACCTTAATGTTTTTAGCACAAAAAGCATTAATTCGATACTCTGCTTCCTTGAAATGCTTTATTAAGGCCCCTAAGACCCTCTTGAGTATGTCTGCCTTCCTTGAAGTTAATGTACATTTATTGTTCTCTCCTGCAAACTTCACTAGTATTCCCAAACAGCGTGCCTGGCCTCTGCTTGCAGGGAAGGTGGGAATAGGAAACAGAACTGAAGGAAAGCTGAGAAGCATTCGACTTTAGACATTTCAGAGCAAGCTTACGCCCCTTCAGGACCGGCATTGTGAGCTCATGCACCGCTGAAAATTAATGACGATCATGGGGCTGGACGGGATGATTTTAGTTAGACCGGCCCTTCCCCTGTCACCTGTGCCTGGGAGCAAAGCTATCTGATTAGCAAGCCAATAAATAAGCCACCCCGTGCTCTGGAAAAAGTGGGGCAGCCTGTCCACCTCCAACCTTCACCCCAGTCCTAATTCAAGCAACCAAGAGCCCTTAGGGCCACAGGACGGCAGTGGGCAGCCATCCACCCATGCACAGGAGAGGAGGCAGTTAGTTCACAGATGAGCACATCTCTTTTTTTTATAGTGTGGCAGTGGAATTTGTTGTGTGGGAATGCAGGTAAGTGAGAAAAGGCTCTTTCTGTCAAGCAGCATATACCTCTCCTCAAACCTAAGCCTGAATTTAATAAGCCACTAATTCTTTAACAGCAGGAAATGACACTGCTTTTCTTTTTCATTACCATGTATGTAAAACTGTCTAAACAAAGAGGCACATTTGTCCAAACCCACAGAGTGAGCCCTAATGTAAACTACGGCCGGTGGGGGATGGGGGGGGGTGTCAGTGCGGGCCATCAGCTGTGACAGATGGCCCACTCTGGTGGGGACGCTGATGGTGCGGCAGGGTCTGCCTGGGAGGGGGTGGGGGCATAAGGAAAATCTCTGTGCCTTCCCCTCAGTTTTGCTGTGAACCCGAAACCGCTCTAAAAAAATGAAATCTGTTGGGGAAAAAAAGCAGCAGTGTTCTATCATTCCCAAACACTGAATATGAAAATCACTCGCCATGGTTCTGCGTGTCTGCTCAAGTCCTGCAGCATGACAAAGATTGACAGACAGACATCAGGCAGACGGGGCGGGAAGTCCTGAGGCAGAGTGACCAACCAGGTGAGGGTCTGTGTAAAGAGACGACATAAACCCCAAGACACCGTGCACCCACAGAATAAATAAATTACAACAGCCGAATATAGTCATCATCAACTGTACAGCCAAGCTTAATTTGTGACTTGATCTTCTACTGCAGATCCCCTACTAGCACTTCTCTGGACACACTCTGGTCTGCAGTGTAGTCAGCTTGTCTCCATGATTATTAGACTAGGAGCTACCAGCTTTAGGGATGTGTTTTACTCATCTTTAAATCCCAGAGCACCAAACGCAACAGGAACAAACAAATGTTTGTTTAATTACCCATCTTTTAATGATGTTTTTGGACTTCAAACACAGCTCCTTCTCCTCCTTAATTACGATTATTTCCATTTCATGCTCAAGGATGCATTTTTCATACTAAATGAACAATGATCATCTTGCAATATTGATCAAAGAAAGTGAAAGATTAAGCGTATTTGTTTATGAATGACTGTTCAGAGAAGCCCAAATCTCAACTTCTGAGTCCATCTGGAGGCTATACTTTTCAGAGTAAATTAATACACATTCAGCCATGTCTATCAGGTTACTGCCTTTTGTAAGCAACCGCCACCACCTAAAAATCAAGTTGGCCATTTTGGGGGTTTGACAGGCAGGGCCGATGCTGCCAGCACCTGCCACAGTCACCTGGGCCGGCGGCTGCCGTGGACTAGACGCAGGGTCATACCGCCTTAAGGGCAGAGAGTGTTGACAGTAAGGCTGGAAAGCAGCGCAAGACCAGGCTAGCTGTGCGCCCAGCTTCCTGGATTAGGGCAAGTACCAGAGGGGAATGTGAAACAAAGAGAGTTCCAGCCAGGAAATGGGAAACACAGGGGAGGTGCTCAGGAGCACATCTAGCAGGGGGTCCCAGCTACATCCAGAAAGCTTTTACTCCTCATCAAATGAAAGTCTTGACATACAACAGAGAAGAAATGCTTAGAACCCACCTTGCAGCTGAAAATGGCAGTCACCAATCAAACGGAGCCTCAATGAAGGGAACGTGACAGAAGAAGCTAAAGCAGTGTCATAGCAAGCCAAGTCACAGAGAGCACCCTGTCTCCTTCATACACACACACACACACAGATACACAGCATATCATGAAACTAAATTGGTATGTACTATAGATAGAATCTAAAGTAGTGGTACCTTTGGTGTTACAATTGTTTTTCAAGCAATGTAGCACAAACAGTCTATCACCCACTTAGATGACCCAGTGTCCAAGGCAAAGTGACAAGCACACACCAGGCCTTCGCTTGCGCTCCCGTGACATGAAGGTGACAAAAGCATTCCCTGGGACAATGAAGCTATAAGGCATGGCTTTCTTTCTTTTTTTGCTATAGTGGCCAACACCCAGAGTTGTACAAGATCCGGAAGCAGATTCTGTGACCTCAGGTCCAAGGTGATAATGACCTCCATTGGGGGAAAGCCCTTATAGTCCTGCAGGTTGTTAAGAAAATTCCACCCTTCCTCCAACAGCTCCCTGTGTGCCTTAGAAAGTCAGTTCTCTTCCAGGTTTTTAGTGTGCGCACTGTGAAAGCTGTGGAGAAGGGAGAAAATAACCTAGGCGATGGGAATGGGATCAAGGTGGGGGGTGGGGGAGTAGCACTTCTGTGAGGGGAACCAGAAAATGGGGTATAATGGGATCCTTGCCTTAACTTATGCCTACAACTCCCTGGTTCTGTGTTTGTCCCGTGACCAACAATGAGGATTCTGATGTTTCTTAAACTCTGAAACCCATCCTGCTATTTGAAAATACATGGAACACTTCACAAATTGGCATGTCACCCTTGTGCAGGGTAAGTATTTGGAAAGTGTGTGTATGGCATCTCTGTATTGTTCCAATTTAGTACATGTGCTGCTGAAGTGAGTGTTAAGCCTTTACTTTAAAGTTGAAAGCAAAAACAGGAGACTCTAATAATAATAATATAGGAGCAGCAGCAAGTGCTGACTTAACGTGTGCTCTTTTTTCATCAGTAACTGAGCTAAGTGCCTTCCCCACACTGCTAATTTAATCCTCACTGCAACTGAGAAATCGGAACTGTTGTTCCGACCACCTCATGGATGAGAAAAACAAGCTCAGGAAGGTTGACGCAGTGTGCCCAAGGTCACCACCACCTGACAAGTGGCCGAGACAAGACCTGAACGCAGCCATGTCGCTCCAGGGTCTGCACGCTTAGCCGCCCTGCTGCGCCTTGGCTACTGTGGAAACACGCATTTGGAAGCTTCACGTAGTTCTGCTGAGCAGCCGGACCAGGCCAGGCTGGGGCCGAGAGCACAGGCCAAGGATACTCCCAGCGCTGGGAAACCCCAGAGAGTTAGCTACCTTATCCTGATTCTCAGTTCTCTGCTTGCATTTTTGGGATGTCCCCAATGCCATTACAAGATAGCCATGAAGACTGAATGAATGTTAAAGATGGGTAAGTATTTGGAGAGTGTGTGTGTGGCAAGGGGCAACCCATATCTTAATTTGTACCCGGCTCATGGACTCACTACCAAGGACCACTCGTCACCCCTCTGCCTGAGGACACCATCCGGGCTGCATGCCAGGTCTGGCTGGAAATGTCCCCCCATAAGTCCTGGGCTCGGGCCTCTCAGGGTGTTCAGGAGGGAGGTTAGATGACAACCAGGAGAGAAGAAAATTTTGGCTGATGTGTCCATGTCTGCATTGTCCCATAATGGATTAACATGTATAATTTCATATCATGTTCTTTATACCAACCTGTTAAGTTATGTAGTAATTCACACTAATGTGCATACAGACTGAATATGAATATATGTAAATGCAAATAAGATTGGAGTTCTTGTGGGGCGAAGACTATGTCCTTAATTGTCCACACATTCGACAAAATGCCTGGTATATGAGAGCTGCGGCTGATTTTACTAACGTCGGTCAGATGGAGGGGTAACAGACGCGGTCCCGATACACACTCACAGGGAAAGGAGAGGCACAGAGGTTTGGCGCAGGGAGCAAATGAGGAATCGAGAGTGAACTTCGTCGGCAGTGGCACAAAGTTTCTTGGTAGCTCTGAGCCTGGGTGAAGCTGGGAGCGAAATGGAGGAAGGCCGCCCCTAAGGTTGGGACTGTAGTAATGTCAGAGTTCCTTTTGAATGATTAGAACTGTGATGAACCCTGTCCTCATGCCCTAAAACAGCGTCAGCTGTTCACTAAGGTAAATGACAATCCCACAAAAAGCATGAAGCCGTCACGAGCATGACCTTCTCAAGCGACATTAAACATGGAAGAGCGATTCTTCTTCGTCCATACACTGGAAATAGTTTTATTCTTACTCTTATTTCTTACTCCCATCTCCAAAAGCAAAAGAAAACAGCAAATGACCCAACCGGGATGCAATTAATACCACTGGAAGTCTACGGTCAATTGTGCTCTTTCTAAATACAATGGATAGAAATTGCTATAAATTTCAAACACACTAACTATGTGAAATAACACCACTGAGCAAGTCAAAACCAGAACTATCCACCCAAGAGATGACCATTTTCATTTAACCAAAAAGACTAATCTCTAATTACATTTTGTCTTATATCACAGATAATCTGTGGCCATAGCAAAAAGTAACAGAATTCCAAAAGCACTTCATCTCTGAAACGGTGATTCAATATTCTACAAATAAATTAAAATTTGAATTTGTTCTTTGTATTTGACCTGAACAATTTTAAGAGCCGCAAGCTCTCTGCCTACTTTTTGATATCAGGCGAGCCACAGGGACGCTCTTACTTCACGGAGCTTTATGAGAGCTGGGAACCTCTAAGTAGAGTTCTTCTAAAATTGAAGGCATTGATGTATAGTCAAAGGAAAAGATTCTTCAACATTATTGAAAAGGTATTTTTGATGGTTTCCAAGAAGCTCTAGTAGCAGCCAATTAAGTTGTATTAATAAATACTCAAAAAAAAATTTAGGGCTTGTTTTTTTTTTTCCCATTCAAAATGTTTAAAAGTTGGCGTTTTCTGAAAAAGCAAAACAGGGGCCATTACTTCTTGGAGAGATGATGGTCAGGCGGGTCTGGGCAGTCAGCAGAGTAATGAGTCCTTTCTGTGGGACTGAAATCACCAGCATAGCACCACCCAGGGACAGTCAGTCTAATAAGGCTCTGATACTCTTCGTCAGTTGCCTTTGTCCATTTTGGGACTCTTTTTATCAGCATGTTAAGGAGCCCATATCGTTAGCAGAACAAAGAAAAATATATTAAGCAATTCAGCTACCCAGATTGCAACAAACTAATCACCCAATATAACTGCACTGGGCAATTAAGTTAGATTTGTGAAGATAGCCTCAAGTTTTCGAGGTGCTACAGTGATAAGGTGCAGCTATCAGTCTGGACGGAGTCAAATGCTATCTGCAGTGCGCCGGACGGCTCTTGGAATAAGTCCCACAGACATGGTGTTAAACGCAAGGGGGGCAATTTCTTTTCGAGTCTTTGAGCAAAGGAAGGAGAGAAAAATATATACAAATGTTGGCACTTTAATGTTAATTAGGAAGTAGCCATCTTCTGTTTCTTCCAGTTGCTACGTTAACTAAGGAAGTAGAGTTTTCCTTCTCTGGGGGCTAAGTTTTGATGCAAATGGCCTTTCTGTTGTGTGCACACCCCCTCACCAAGAGAAGGGAAAAGGAGACCCTTCCCACGGCCAGGGAGGTGCCTCTCCGGTGCACTACAGGTCTCAAAGGCGGCCGGCTCTCGTAACACGAGAGAAACTGAGAAATACCACCACCGACCCAGAAAGGCCAGCCCCTATGTTGAATTTAATTTCCCTCTGTGACCCCTGCCCCCACCCCACAAAGGCCATCTCCCTTGTTTCACAACATACCCCAGCGTCCACTTTGATACCTGGCCCATGGCTGGCTCTCAGATAACATTTGTGGACTTCCCTACTGCACTAAAAAAAGTCTCCAAATTTATACTGCACATTGCTCTTGTCTGTTAAAAAAAGCAGAGTCCTGTATTCCTGAGAGGGAAGGGGCGGCCAGTGGCACACGGCCCAGAGGATCTGGCCGGCGTTCATATGAATCAGCCCTGAACAGGGTGGCTGACTACGCTGGAAATGGTTTTATCAATGTGTGTGGATCCAGCCAGAGGGGTGACTGTGGGACCCTGCCCTTGAGCGTTATCACTGGGTGGGTGGGCTCCCAACGCGCATCTCCAGGTCTGTCTGTGACTCCACTTGCCCGATATACCTGCCCGTGTTTGCTCCTACCATGTTCTCAAATGCGCTGTGGCTGGCCGGGCCCCACATGCACCCCTCCACCCAGCTGATCTGTCTCTTCACTCGAGAAATGAGCAGAAGGCCTGGTTTCCTGACGAGTTCATGGGAGGGTCCAAAGACCCTGCGGTGAGCCAGACTGGCCCCTGTGCCCTCTGCTCCTCCAATCAGAGATAAGACCTGCAGATACAGCCCTCTAGCCAGGGGAAAGTGAGGTCCATGCAACATCAGAGTTCAGCCCAAGACACAGCAGTGGGTGGCCAGTAGGAGAAGGACGAGAGGTGGGAGAAAAGTCATAGATGCCTTTCTCTGGGCTGTTCTGAAGGAATAGAGACGGTGGGCCGAGCTGACAGCAGAGCAGTTCAGGGGGAGGGAACAATTTGAACAGTTTGGCAAAGACGAAATAGACTAAAAAGGCTAATGATGTGTAGGTAAATAAGCACCCTAATATACTGGACATATGGACACATATATAACCATGTGTATATATCCATATATATATATATGGATATATATAGAACCATATGTAAGTTCTGAACAGGCAACTTAACTTCAGGAAACTATGCTAAGAAAATAAACAGATAAGCAGACAAGGTCACTGCTAAGCACAGCCCGAGAGGATTGTTCATAAATATCACACGGCGGAGGATGCCATGGATCTAAAATGAGTCCACACAGAACATGACATATGCTCACTGGGTACTGTTGGAGGAAGAAGGCAACTGCAAAACAGCCCTTGGAAATGAGACGCTGGTGTTTCTTTGCCCCAGGTCTCCATCCCTCTCCTTAAGGGCACAACCTCTTACAGGGGCTCCCAGGTTCGCTAAGTATTTGTTGACATGCTTGAATTCAAAGTAAGCCAAGGGTGTGGGGGCTTCAAACAGCCACAGAGAAGCTGGCAAGGAGACTAAGAAAACCCATCAAACAAATCACACGTACACAGCAAGCTAAATTTCACCGGGAAAACGTGGAGTCGGTACCCTGAAGACAGCCAGGGCTTGCGGCCAGCTCCCTGAGCGTTGACGCTCCTGAGCGCTCTATCAGTTCCCAGGATGCCGCGGTGCAGTCAGAAACTCGTTTCTATTTTAGATTCCGGACAAACACAACAACAAATTCTTGGGCTTTAAAAATGGACACACAGCTGCTATGTTCTTTTACTCAACTGTTGACATCATCCCAAAAGGATTATTTTTTCCCCAAAAAGCTCCTTCAAAACAGAAAATGTATATATACGTATGTGAGGAGGTGCTCTTTACATGCAAATAATTATTCTTAAAATAAACTCAGATGTCAATGATCAGAAACTTACGGGGGCAATACTACAGTTATCTTAAAGTAATTCATTCCCTTCAATAACGACCACAACTTCCTGTTTTAACTTCCTTTTCATTTTTAAGGAAAATCTGAACAAACAATGCGTTGGTTGCCCTCCACTCCTCTGTCTACCCTGCAGCCTCCCTCTGCTCAGAAGGCCAAACTGCCTCCTGCACTTTCCAAAACTCCTCAGTGCCTCCCCTCCAAGTACAGGCTTAAGCTTGGTGGACCGCCCTGCGAGAGGCTTCCCCGTCACACTTTTGGAGGTTATGGGTGCATGTTTATTATTTCAGTTGTGGAGATGGTCTCATGGCTGTTTGCATTTGTCCAAACTCAACAAACTGTATACGTTAAACAGGTGCAGTTTTTGTCTATCAGCTATACCTCAACAAAACTGTTAAAAATATATAACTGTAATGGACTCTGAGGAGAGCTTATCTGTATTTGTCCATTTTTCCTGGGCATGTCTAGTCTTATTTTCTCTTTCACCTGAGTCTTCTCGGTAATTTGTAGCACAAATTAAAATAATATTTCAAGCATGTAATCTCCTCTTTATTTTACTGAACTCAGACCACGATACTGAATTACAGTAAATCTATTTTTTTTTTTTAAGAGATTTCACGAGCATCCCTTGCACAGCACTGTTCTTCTCCTAACACTGCCTCCCTCTCTGGCCTCCCATCCCCTGGAACCACAGACTGTGGGCATCCCCACTCACCCATATTCCCACCACCTGCTTTTCTTTCTTGACCAAGTCTCCTCTCCAACTGCCTAGCTTCCTGCCTCCCCTCAGCTACCTTCTACTCCATTTGGAAGACAAGTTCCCATGTCACCTCTTTGTTGATGCTTCTCCCCGTGTCACCCTCCCTCCACACCCCCTCTCCCAGCCTAACGTGGCATCCTCTCCATTCCCACAGTCCCCTGGGAAGTACTCAGTCAGGGAACTCGTCCATCATCCCAAATGACCATTTATGTGTCTGTCCTCCCCATGGGACTAATCCCTGGAAGGCAAAAATCTATTTTCTTTTGCATCTTTAATGCCTAGTAGTACAAAGCTTGGCACATACAGTACCAATGATAATGAAAGTGTCAACTTTCATCTAAAGGAAAACCAAAAACAAAATGATCAACCACAATTTCATGTTAATCAGAACTACTCTTAACAGCTTATATCTCAGTGGGTGTTATAACTTCATTGTCCTCTAATGACAAATACTGGTTACTATACATATTTTGGATT
Source organism: Phataginus tricuspis (assembly GCA_029783875.1). Classification (NCBI taxonomy): domain Eukaryota; kingdom Metazoa; phylum Chordata; class Mammalia; order Pholidota; family Manidae; genus Phataginus; species Phataginus tricuspis. Next base: position 11,159,179 of record JAQQAC010002067.1, on the reverse strand, counting down.
TCAAGGTTCATAAACATTTGGCCTAGGACGCAACTGGCTTCCCTGAATTTGATCTCTGTGCATTACTACTGAAATGCCTACAGTATGTGTATGGTGGGGGGTGGCTCTTCACAAATACTAAAAACATGAAAATAAAGAGCGGAGAAAAAACATTTTGAAAATGCTATAACCCAAACCAGAATAACAGCGAACACAAACAGGCCCCTTCCCAAATGGAAGCGGGTCACAAGTAATGGCTCACCTCAAAGCGACCGCCGCAATACTGTTTACTCTCCATTGGGGCTTAAAAGCATTTTAGTTGATGAACAGGCCCTTAAGCAGAAACATCTAAACCCATGCTAAAGCCCGGCAGAGCAGTAACCTCTTTTGATTAATTTACCAGTACTCAAAGCCCAAGAAAGAGATCAAACCACGTTTTGTACTAAACAATTAAACAAGCAGCCGTTTCTCCAGGATGGTGTGTGTCAGGATGAAAGCTGGACGGGGTCGGGTGGAAAAGCAACAAATATATCACATTGATTAATGCTTATAGGATTTTCCCCCCTTAAATGTCATAACATTTCATTCAATGGTCAGACCAAAGAGTTTACATAACATTTAGAAAAGAAAAAATTTCCAAAAGCTTAAGAAAATTCAGATGTGTGGTGAGCAGAAAAATCAGGTCAGTTGTAAAGAACCTTCAAAACAGTTCGGCAGAACTCTAACCAGTTTGCTGAGAGATCTTCGACATGGAATAGCGTGAGGAAAAATCTTATCACCTCCTTTCATCAAAAACCAATTTTTCTATTCTGAGTGAAACTTTCTTGGTTTAAATTCTTTGGCCCACTCACAATGTTCAATACTATCTATCTATACTCTTTTGAAAACACAGACTTAAAGCAACTGTAATATACAAACGTTTCTCTACTTATTTGTTTTAACTGGAATTTAAACTGCCTCCCAAATCAGAAGGAACTACTAAAGATGTTAATGATTAAACCTTCACAGATTTTATGAATGATTAGGTAAATCCATTCTTTAAAGTCCAATGGATCTTCCTGTAATGAATAAAACTAATTTTTTTGTGTGGAAAAACATCTGAACAAAGCCATCTAAAAAACGTCAGCCATGTCAGCTTCTGAAAAGTCACCATTTGCTAATTTTATAGCCCCAAGGAACATTTCTTAGGTAAGTCAGTATTATTTTAGTGAATTAATCGGCATGTTTGGGGCTACTACCCTTTCCTGGTCTGTAAAATGGGGAGGAGGAGGTATACCTTCTATGAGTAAGTGAAATAGTACATACGAATCTTCAGAGCCCCCCACATCGCTTCCTCCCTTACTACACACTCTTTATACAGCAGTCCCTCTAGTTAAAAACCATCCCCTAGTGCCTCAAACCCATCCATGTCTGGGTCTCGCCTCGTTTTCACACAAATATCACTGTACCCTAAGGGCTCTTTCACATCCAGCCATAAGGGCAGAGATTATTCTGCAACGGTTCTCTGGTATGTGGAGGACGCTGTGGTATCGTTTACTACGTCCGCCAAAACATTAAGATGGAATCCCTTTATGTTTTTAGACGCTTATGTAGAAACGCTACAAAACTTTGGGAAGGCAAACTTGAAAATGGACTCTTCCATCGACCTTGCCACAATTCTGTCCCTCTTAGGAAGATCCATGAACCCAAAGAGCATGGGTGTGCAGGCCTGTTTTCCTGCTCACGCACTCTGGGTCTACCGGGCTCAAATCCCTTATTACTACTAATGCATAAAATAAATGGTTATAGATGAAGTGGATATAAGTTTCTTTTGACCCTTATTCTTATGTCTAGTATGTGTACAGAAAACCAAAAATTGCGATTCTAAGTCTTTTCGAAGATGGTAACATCCTCCCTTGTTAAAAAAAATCATTGAGAAGCTCTTGGGTGAGATCAGGAAAGCCAAGGAGGAAGGGTCTCATTTCACAAAGGAAGTAGAAGGTCACAGCACAGAGTGAACACCGTCCTCAGTGGGCTCCAGGACTCCCCCAAATGAAACTAAATGCATCCTATCTACAGAGCTCCGGCCACAGGGGTATTTTGAAACCACAGGCAGAAAAGCTGGAGATGATACCACAATGTTTAAATATTAAGAAATACCTATGAGTTATTCCACAGTGATTTTGACTCTGCTTGTGAAGAAAGGCTTTCATTGTGACCTGTCTATACAGCTCAATCTTAAATGCTCTTCTCTCTAAATAGACTTCAGCTAGAACTGCCACATTTGTAGCTACTGAGGAAATGCTTTGCTGCTCTTGTCATGGTTCAGGCATACGCAGTGTCTGTCCCGAGGAGCAAATATGCCACTAAAGCTTCCTTTCAGTACCTAGCCGCCAGATCTCCACCAAATGAGCAGAGAACATAACAGACTCGACCTGGAATAATCATTCTCTAACTACCATGCATTTCACAAGTATTTGAGCACCTATAATACACAAAGTAACCTCAAATATTTTCCTAAAAAAAGAGACTATCCCATGTCCTTCCAAGTTCGAACTCAACTTCTTTTAACAGCTTCATTCTAAGGAACTTCAATTGCCTATGTTAGAGTCAGTCTTCTCACTTCCCAAGTTCAAGAGCCAAGGAGAGGCCCATGCCAGTCACTGCCCTGCTTCCAATTCATGTCAGTGTGCGAGCTCCTCTGACAGCCTGAACCCTCTCAACAAGCCTTCCTTGTGATCACTGGAGTTCTCTTTTTTCCTTTCAGGTTTGTAGTCTTTAGTTGACTTTATCACCAGTTCCCTGGGAATAATACTGAGAATGTCGCTGGGCACGCCAATTTCAGCTGGAGAAGTGATGACTGTGAATGACTTTTTCTGGATTTTAAAGCCTTTTCTGAAAAGCATTACTTGTCATGGGGGATCTCTTGGGTACTGAACGGCATTTTTACAAAAGTTCACCGCGGAAGAATGAGCAGTGCTCCCTGGAAGGTATCGGGGGTGTGGTGAGAATAATATGGGGCCCCCGCAAGGGAGGATTTAATCAGCCTCTTGCTTGCCATTCGGTCAAAGCCAGGGAGGTCTGCTCTTACACTGTTTCTCTTTTACTAAAAAAAATCCCTTTGGGACCAAAAAATATCCTAACCCTAGGAAACTGACCTACAGGATGAAACTTGGGTGTTCGTTGGCTTAAAAACAGTCTTTCTTTTAAAAAGCATAAGCAATAAAAGTTCTACTAGCATGACAAATCAATACCAGCCCATGTTCATAGTCACAATATTCCTTTCATTCCTTAAATATTACCCTATTAGCCTATCTTTATATCAACCACGTCTTGGCTGAATTCATATTTACTGTACATGTAAACACTCCAGCACATCCCCAGTCACCAGGAAAATTCCATACTCAGTCGCAGAGCGGATACACAGTCCAGAGCATAGATGGACTTAGACCAAGCAAATGAAATACTCTACATCCCCATGAGATCATCCTGAAAATGGTGCCAACAAATGCACACATCTCGTGTCCAGAACCAAAACAGGATACAAACAGAGATAAGTTAGCTGTACAGCTGGCTTTACTCTAAGTTCTAGGCTGTGTCCTCGGTCACCGAGCTCGCCTTTTCCCATTAACATTGATTGGCTTGCAGCGCAACGCACATGGCTTGTGATTTTTCTCAGGATAACAGGTGGGCAGGTGAATTAGCTGCCATCAGCATTCCCACCTAATCCCTAAACTTTCAAAGCCACATCAGAACAGGTGAGCTCCTGCTCTAGTGCTCGCCTCTGTACCCCTCTCCATCATAACACAACCATCACATCACTGCGGTTTCCTCAGAAGGTGCTAATTTCCCTCCCTGCTGCCCCACCATCTTCCCTGAGCTATAACATCATGGAAGTTTAAGGCATACACGTTGATTTGATACACTGGTGTGCTGCACAGTGATTACCACGATAGTGTGTGCTAATGCCCATCACATCACATGATTACTATTTCTTTTTTGTGGAGATCATTTAAGATCTGTTCTCTTAGCGACTTTCAAATATGCAATACAGTATTATTAACTACAATCACTATGCTGTGCATTAGATTCCCCAGAACCTATTCCTCTTACAACTGCAAATTTGGACTCTTTCCTCTTTCCCCTCCTCCCCAGCCCACCATTCTGGTCTCCACTTCTGAGTTCAGATTCTCTGATTCCACATGTAACAGATATAATACACTATTTGTCTTTCTCTGGCTTATAATTTCCCTTGTATTATCTGCAGGATATGAAACCATATCTTCCAAAAATATATCCAAGGTCCTTTCCTCAGAAAAAAATGCAACCTGTGTCTAATGAGCAAAGATAAGATAACTCCAGTATTTCTCTCTGGATGAATGCACTTTACTTTCATAGCATGCCTTGTAACGAGCTTGTTATTACAAATATTGTCTGGGGCAGGTTACTCTCACCACAGTGGCTTTTGAGATTTCTGATCAAGGGCATATAAGGGCACAGCTGAACTAGGATTAATAGTACCATCTTGACTTAATCTAATTATCAGCCCGCTATTACTTCCTAATTACTAATATCGCTGATGAAACTGAAATGATCTCATAATCTCAAAATTTGGAACCATGTGCACGAAAAGTAAGTTTCCCTTCCTCATCTCACTCCTTTTCAAAGAGCGAAGGAAAGCACATGTCAAGTAAAAGGTGCAAGAACACGGACAGCTTCCATTTCCCGGTAGCATCTCCGACCCCACAAAGCTGCATTTTTGGGTAATACGAACCTCACTGAGAGTGACATTCACACATATGGGAGGGAGGAAAGAGGGAGGGTGAACTTTAGTGTCACAGTTTAGTTGCTAGTGATGAAACAGAGAAGAATGAAGAAAAAATATTCTACCTACAGTTTCAGAGTTAAAATCTACTGCGTTCATACTGGTTATAAGCTCAGAAACTATAAAGAATTGGGCAACTAAAACAATTCCTACTTAGGGTGAATGGCATTTCAGTTTTCTTTCCTCTTACAAGATCAGGGCATATGCTGGAAAATGTTAGTTTGTAAAAATTACTAAACCAGATCCACAATAGACAATAATTAATGGCTTTAAATATTTCTACTGTCCTAAAAGACAGTACGTACTTCTTCTTTCGTAAGGAATAGATGTCGTCACAGGATTAACTTACATGCTACAACATTTCAAAAACTTTCCTTATAGCCTGAAATACTCTTTGCAAAGACATTCCATCAGTGAATAAATCAAGTGTTAACTGATAGTACGCATGTTTCTCAGAGAGCCTTCACCTCATTCATCAATATAGGTTTTCATAACTAATTAGTATTCTTGCGAGGGTTAAGAAAAACTGGGCAACAGGTGAAATGGATGAAACTGATCAACTTGTTGAAAGCTTTAGAACAAATCACTGCAGAACTCTTTCACTGGTGCTGCTTGACACCTCAAGACACATTTGTCTAATGTTTCTTTAAGCTTTTCCAGCCCAGCGTATGCCAGACCTGATGCAACATCGACCATGACCAATGAAAACTGTGACTGGCAAATTCCTCGTGCAAAAGCGAACCTATGTTCCCAGATTTTGTGGCCACCCACAGTGAGAGCTATTCTTGTTATCTTCCGATTTATTCTCTGTGCTTCCTTTCCTGTGACCCGACCATCCACCTCTCTAGTAGAATTCTGCAAGAATTTCTCCTTCATGACACTATCTCCCCTTGTATTAGTTTTCCAGGGCTGCCATAACCAAGTGCCCAAAACTGGGTGGTTTAAACAACAGAAATTTGTCATCTCACAGTTCTGGAGGTTGCGAATCTGAGATCAAGGGGTTGGCAGGTTCCGTCTGAGGCTGTGAGGGAGAAGCTGGTCCAGGCCTCCCTCCTGGCATCTGAAAGTTGCTGTGGCCTTTGGCCCTCACCGCGACCCCTGCCCTCAGCTGCACATGGCACTCTTCCTGTGTGCCTGAGTCCAAATCCCCCTTTATAGAAGGACACCAGACATACTGGACTTGGGCCCACCCTAGGGACCTCATCTTAATTTAAGTAGTTACATCTGATATGACCCTATTCCAGTTAAGGGCACATTCTCAGATACTGGGGGTTAGGACTTCAACATAAGAATTTTGGGGGACACAATTCAATCCAAAACACCCCTAAAACATCCACCTCTTCAAAAACCCTCCACGTCCCAAACTGGAACTGGCTCACATAGGAAGGCCTGCACCCCGTGAGATTCCCCCACCCCAGACACGGCCTCACATTCCATCACTGACAGATTGGAAAGGGTGGCAGCCAGCTTCTTGTAAACCTCGAAGGCCATTTCCAAACCACTGCTTCCTCCACCTACTTAAAATCCCCAGTTATGAGTTACGGATGTACAGTCCTCAGAGTAAGTGATCCAGAGGGTTCACTACCATTAACAAAAAACAGGGGATTGACATTAGTCAGATACGTTTGGGAATCACAACATACTATGTAACCCCTTCCGAAAATTTAAAATAAACAATGCCAAGAGGAGAGATACTCATGGGGGTGAGAGGCAACAGAGAATATTTTGAGAAGTGCAGTCTCGGTTTCTAATTAGCCCCAACTTCTCATGAAGGTCTCTTATGACGACACACATGGTGTCCCTATTGGTTTTCTGCTTTAGTCACATGGTCCTTGTTGACATTAATGACACACTTTACACATGTGCCTTATTTTATATACCTTATACACACATCGGGGAATTTGACTCTCAGAAATACCTTAAAGGGAGGCTGTGGAAATTTCCACTGATAAATATCGACACGTCCTGAAAGTCCACAAGCAACGCGAAGGCGGCAGTCACCTGACCTCCGGTATCATGGACTCAGGTGCAGACACGTCCAGAGCCTTGTCAAAGCTCACACATCCCATCTAAGGGGGCCAGGTCCGGCCTCCAAATTTCTCAGTCCAGTGCCCTGCCCTCCCCACAAATGCCATGACGCTGGGCCCTCATTTTGTAAAGGCTGCATTTTAGTTAGAGATCAAGAATTCAATTTTCCTAAGCTTTTACATTTCAGAATCACAACTTCACTTGACTGTATGTTTTGACTGTCTTAGGGGCACTTCTACTCTGGTTACTCTACTCATTAACTACTAATTATCTTCAAGGGAGAAAACCAATTCCAAAATTTTGAGCAAGCAGCAATGTGATTTCAAGCTCACACATCTTGAACACCCTTAGAATGTCAGGTTTACATCCAGTATTCATCAAACGCTCCAAGATTTTCTAGAATTTGTTGATTTTTAAACTGATTTTTTTTTTCAGACAAAGGTATTTCCTATGCAACCAAAATACAAGAACTCACATGAGTGCTTTTAAAGTTCTTTTCTTCCTTTTTTTTTTTTTTTCCAGAAAAATCAGGTTTTATTGAGCACCTAGTATCCGGGCACTTTCAAGGCACTATATACACATTTCACCACTTAATCTTCAAAATGATCTTCCAGGCTAGAACATACTATGCCAATTTTAAAAATAAGAAAACTGGGACTCCAAGAGGTTAAATAACTTACTCAATGTCATATAATTTTCATTTGACTATAATGGGATTTGAACCCAGTTTAACAGGGCTCCGAAATGTGTCCTCTTTCCATTATACACAACTGCCCATAAACTAGGTATCAAGCTTTCTTATTTCCGAGTACATTCCATTTTTTTTTTGGTACCATTAATATACAACCACATGAGCAACACTGTGGTTACTAGACTCCCCCCATTATCAAGTCCCCCCCACACACCCCATCACACTCACTGTCCATCAGTGTAGTGAGATGCCACAGAGTCACTACTTGTCTTCTCTGTGCTATACTGCCTTCCCTGTGTCCCCCCTACATTATGTGTGCTAATTGTAATGCCCTTTATTTCCCTTATCCCTCCCTTCCCACCCATCTTCCCCAGTCCCTTTCCCTTTGGTAACTGTTAGTCCATTCTTGGGTTCTGTGAGTCTGCTGCTGTTTTGTTCCTTCAGTTTTTGCTTTGTTCTTATACTCCACATATGAGTGAAATCATTTGATACTTGTCTTTCTCTGCCTGGCTTATTTCTCTGAGCATAATACCCTCTAGCTCCATCCATGTTGTTGCAAATGGTAGGATTTGTTTTCTTCTTATGGGTGAATAATATTCCATTGTGTATATGTACCACTTCTTCTTTATCCATTCATCTACTGATGGACACTTAAGTTGCTTCCATTTCTTGGCTATTGTAAATAGTGCTGCGATAAACATAGGGGTGCATATGTCTTTTTGAAACTAGGATCGTGTTCTTAGGGTAAATTCCTAGGAGTGGAATTCCTGGGTCAAATAGTATTTCTATTTTTAGTTTTCTGAGGAATCTCCATACTGCTTTCCACAATGGTTGAACTAGTTTACATTCCTACCAGCAGTGTAGGAGGGTTCCCCTTTCTCCACATCCTCACCAGCATTTATTGTTCCTATTCTTTTCTATGTTGGCCATCGTAACTGGTGTGAGGTGATATCTCATTGTGGTTTTAATTTGCATTTCCCTGATAATTAGTGATGTGAAGCATCTTTTCATGTGCCTGTTGGCCATCTGAATTTTTTCTTTAGAGAAGTGTCTGTTCATATCCTCTGCCCATTTTTTAATAGGGTTATTTGCTTTTTGGGTGTTGAGGCATGTGAGTTCTTTATATATTTTAGAAGTTAACCCCTTGTCGGATATGTCATTTACAAATATATTCTCCTATATTATAGGATGCCTTTTTGTTCTGCTGATGGTGTCCTTTGCTGTAAGAAGCTTTTTAGCATGACGTAGTCCCATTTGTTCATTTTTATTTTGTTTCCCTTGCCTGAGGAGATGCATTCAGGAAAACGTTGCTCATGTTTATATTCAAGAGATTTTTGCCTGTGTTTTCTTCTAAGAGTTTTATGGTTTCATGACTTACATTCAGGTCTTTGATCCATTTTGAGTTTACTTTTGTGTATGGGGTTAGACAAGAACCCACTTTCATTCTCTTGCATGTAGCTGTCCAGTTTTGCCAACACCAATGAAGAGGCTGTCATTTCTCCATTGTATGTCCATGGCTCCTTTATTGTATATTAATTGACCATATATGTTTGGGTTTATATCTGGGCTTTCTAGTCTGTTCCATTAGTCTATGGGTCTGTTCTTGTGCCAGTACCAAACTGTCTTGATTACTGTGGCTTTGTAGTAGAGCTTGAAGTTGGTGAGCGTAATCCCCCCTAATTTATTCTTCCTTCTCAGGATTGCTTTGGCTACTTGAGTCTTTTGTGGTTCCATATGAATTTTAGAACTATTTGCTCTAGTTCATTGAAGAATGCTATTGGTATTTTGATAGGGATTGCATTGAATCTGTAGATTGCTCTAGGCAGGATGGCCATTTTGATAATATTAATTCTTCCTATCCATGAGCACAGGATGTGTTTCTGTTTGTTGGTATCTTCTTTAATTTGTCTCATGAGCGTCTTGTAGTTTTCAGAGTATAGGTCTTTCACTTGCATGGTTAGGTTTATTCCTAGGTATTTTATTCTTTTTGATGCAATTGTGAATGGAATTGTTTTCCTGATTTCTCTTGCTGCTAGTTCATCATTAGTGTATAGGAATGCAACAGATTTTGTGTATTAATTTTGTATCCTGCAACTTTGCTGAATTCAGATATTAGTTCTAGTAGTTTTGGAGTGGATTCTTTAGGGTTTTTTAAGTACAATATCATGTCATCTGCAAACAGAGACAGTTCAACTTCTTCCTTGCCAATCTGGATGCCTTTTATTTCTTTGTGTTGTTTGATTGCCATGGCGAGGACCTCCAGAACTATGCTGAATAAAAGTGGGCAGTGGACATCCTCTTAAAGTTATTTTCTTATGTAGTTCTTAAAAGCTGTGTTTCTAAATGTCTTGATTATTAAAATATCTTGATTTACTGTAGTTACATCTAAGAAAGATGAATAAGCAGTATGATGAAAAGAAAGGAATGCTTAAATAATTGGCTTCTATTGTGGTTAGCCAACTTGTCAGAGATTTTCACATTTTGCAACCTTTGGGATAAAACGCTAAAGGTCTACAGAAAATAATTACTTGATATTTCCTATGAATCATTAACACATCAAATTGGCTATAGACTAACCCAACTGGACCCAAACATCTATTTGTACACTAGAAACTGCTATAGCTCAACATCCTCTCTAGCCTCTACAACTCAACAAACATGGGTAACTGTCTTCCCTGCCAGCTCTGACTCACCTACTTCAACCCCACCAGTGGGTATTAACAATGACCACTATCTACCACGCTCCAACGGTGGATCCATCTTCTCTGTGCCCACCCGCCCAGATCTTCACCCAGTTGATTTTGCTCCCTAAATCTCATCGAGGTCCACCTACTTCAACCTACCCCATCACAGCCTCAGCTCAGACCTTCCTCACCTCTGTTATCTTCCCATCCTCCCTAGTCTTATGTCAATTTCTATCAACGATTGCCTTCTGTTGTCCTTATCTTTTAAACAGTGAAATGGAAACTAAAATAAACACTGCTGAGCATACTTCTGCAAAATAAACCATCTCTTTATTGAGGATGGGCAGCACAGGTGGCCCCTAATGATCAGTCTACTGCAACGCATTGCAGGGTCCAATGGATACTTCCAAATATTGCTCTGCTTTGGCATTTTAGTTCTCATTTCTTCTGTTCACTTGGATCCTGCATTTTACATTATTTCTCCCCAGTTGTATTAGTATGCATTCTGCAAGCTGTATCTCATTTTGTTATTTCCTGCCTATATGTTTAATCTCCTTAAGGTATAATTATAATATTTCTGTCCTTCCAGATTTTTGAAATCTCCTGATTCAGAATCATCTGCCAACTTCATTAACATGAGGTTTACTTCCCCTTAAAACGGGATATGTTGGACAAATCCCTATAGCATCAGGCTACAAGTGGAAACCCTGCCATTTATGTTACATTTACTGGCTTTCCACTATTTCCCGTCTGTGCACTTCTTCTCCAGGCCAAGATGAACTTATTTTGCCATAGAACAGGTCACACAGTACTGTAGAAAAATAAGAGAAAGTATACCTTCTACATTGTACGAAGACTGCTCTTACCTCTCAGTTGACCTAGTTACAGAGTTAGAAGTTCAAGGCCACGGTGTCACTCTCTAAACCTTTCTGCTCCTGTTTCTGTTTCAACAGAGTTTGAGGGAAAAGAGAACTTCCCTTGCAAACAAGAGCATAGGGTCAACAACTCCATTTGGGATAAAGGAGGCATCACCCTGAAAGCAGCCACTGCTCCCAGCGCCCCTGGCGGGTTCCCACGATGCTTGGGATCGGTGTTGGCAAGTGCCGCAGAGGACGAGCATTCCAGCATGCCCACCCCGACTGGGAGAGGATCCTACAGACAGCTGAGAGAAACGCCAGGCGATTTCCTTCCCCTCCTCAGGTACAGGACATGACTTTCCTCCTCCAGAACTTCAAGAGAAAAGGAAGATCCTGTACTGCCCAGCTTCGCGCGCCGCTCTACCTTTCCATCGCGCCTCCCGCCGGCGCTCAGCAGTCAAGTCATACCAGTTCCCTTATGAGGAGTCCAACTGCCAGCCCAGTAATTGACACTGTTTTTAGAGCTGGAGAGTTTCATTGCTTTCATGTTTCTTTTTAAAAAGGAAACCAATATTCAGATATCCTGTATATAACAGCTATAACAGATGCAGCCTTATCTTGCCACCTCGTTAGGAGAAACAAACAACTATAAATCTTGTATTACATCCAAAAAGTTGTCAGCCTGAAATAAAAGCTGGCAGGGATCCCAGTGGCATGCGCCCTCGATTCCAGTCATTTTGTCTGTAGTTCTTACATATGTAAATTGAGAAACTGTTAGCAGAAGCAAGCCAGCTGAAAACAGATGTGTTTAGGGTACACAGACACATTCAAGGGGCCCCCAGGCCCGGCCCCCTTCCCACCCTTCACCACAAATCCCTTTCTACTTCCGATTATGTGTTCCCCTGCTGGCCTCCCCACCTCCTGCTGACTGCAACACATTGTTAGCATTTACTATGGCTAGGTTCACATGCCCAGCCATGGTGGCAGAACTCAGAACGAGAATACAGGATAGAGCAAAATTGCACAGCCCTACAACCTTCTTAAAGATGAAGCCATATAAAAAACCCTAAAGACTCCACTCCAAAACTACTAGAACTAATATCTGAATTCAGCAAAGTTGCAGGATACAAAATTAACACACAGAAATCTGTTGCTTTCCTATACACTAATGATGAGCTAACAGAAAGAGAAATCAGAAAAACAATTCCATTCACAATTGCACCTAAAAGAATAAAATACCTAGGAATAAACCTAACGAAGGAAGTGAAAGACCTGTACTCTGAAAACTACAAGACACTCCTAGGAGAAATTAAGGAAGACACTAACAAATGGAAATGCATCCCATGCTCTTGGCTAGGAAGAATCAATATTGTCAAAATGGCAATACTACCTAAAGCAATCTACAGATTCAACGCAATCCCTATTAAAATACCAACAGCTTTCTTCAATGAGCTGGAACAAATAATTCTAAAATTCATATGGAACCAGAAAAGACCCCGAATAGCCAAAACAATCCTGAGAAGGAGGAATCAAACAGGGGGAATTACGCTCCCTGACTTCAAGCTCTACTACAAAGCCACAGTAATCAAGACAATTTGGTACTGGCACAAAAACAGACCCACAGACCAGTGGAACACAATAGAAAATCCAAACATTAACCCAAACACCTACAGTCAATTAATATTTGATAAAGGAGCCCTGGATATACAATGGGGAGAGGACAGCCTCTTCAGCAGCTGGTGTTGGAAAAACTGGACAGCTACATGCAAGAGAATGAAACTGGACTACTGTTTAACCCCATACACAAAGGTAAACTCAAGGTGGATCAAAGACCTGAATGTAAGTCATGAAACCATAAAACTCTTAGAAAAAAACATAGGCAAAAATCTCTTGGACATAAACATGAGTGACTTCTTCATGAACATATCCCCCCGGGCAAGGGAAACAAAAGCAAAAATGAACAAATGGGACTATATCAAGTTGAAAAGCTTCTGTACAGCAAAGGACACCATTAGTAGAACAAAAAGACATCCTACAATATGGGAAAATATATTCATAAATGATGTATCTGATAAGGGGTTGACATCCAAAATATACAAAGAACTCACGCACCTTAACAAACAAAAAGCAAATAACCCAATTAAGAAATGGGCACAGGACATGAATAGACACTTCTCTAAAGAAGAAATTCAGATGGCCAACAGGCACATGAAAAAATGCTCCACATCGCTAATCATCAGAGAAATGCAGATTAAAACCACAATGAGATATCACCTCACACCAGTGAGGATGGCCAACATCCAAAACACAAACAACAACAAATGTTGGCGAGGATGTGGAGAGAGGGGAACCCTCCTACATTGCTGGTGGGAATGCAAATTAGTTCAACCATTGTGGAAAGCAGTATGGAGGTTCCTCAAAAAAACTCAAAATAGAAATACCATTTGACCCAGGAATCCCACTCCTAGGAATTTACCCCAAGAATGCAGCAGCCCAGTTTGAGAAAGACACATGCACCCCTATGTTTATTGCAGCACTATTTACAATAGCCAAGAAATGGAAGCAACCTAAGTGCCCATCAGTAGATGAATGGATTAAGAAGATGTGGTACATATACACAATGGATGGAGCTAGAGGGTATTATGCTCAGTGAAATAAGCCAGGCCGAAAAAGACAAGTACCAAATGATCTCACTCATATGTGGAGTATAAGAACAAAGAAAAAATAAAAAAAAAATAAAAATAAAATAAAAATAAAAAAATGAAGGAACAAAACAGCAGCAGACTCACAGAACCCACGAATGGACTAATAGTTACCAAAGGGAAAGGGACTGGGGAGATGGATGGGAAGGGAGGGATAAGAGGGTAAAAGGGGCATTACGATTGGCAGACATAGGGTGGGGGGGCACGGGGGGTACTGTACAGCTCAGAGAAAACAAGTAGCGATTCTCATCTCACTACGCTGATGGACAGTGACTGTGGTGGGGTTGGTGGGGGGGACCTTGTGATGGGGGGAGTTCAATCATCACGGTATTGCCCATGTAATTGTAGGTTAATGATACTAAAATAAAATAAATTATTAAAAAAAAAAAAAAAAAAAAAAAGATGAAGCCATAACAACTAGAAGGAAAAGAGGTGGGGAGGAAGAAGCAAAGGCAACATGATCAAAGAAGGCAAGAGGGACCATTACAGCTGTGTTCCAGAGTTTCCAGCCAGCGCCATTCTGCTTGTGAGAAGTGGCCGGGACAGGGGAGTTTAAAGCTCCGCCACCGTTTACTCTGGAAGGGGGTCTCGGACCCTCCAGGGTTTTTCTCATGGATAGAAGGGAAATAACACTTCCAAAATTAGAGGGTAGATACAAAGATTAAGTGAGCTAGCATGCAAGGCTCTTGGCCCAGGGTGGGAGACAGTCTTCACAGACTCAGCAAGTGGTATCATAGTCATAAAAAGTGCTGCCCGGGCAGACTCACAGAACCCAAGAACAGACTAACAGTTACCAAAGGGAAAGAGACTGGGGAGATGGGTGGGAAGGGAGGGATAAGAGGGTAAAAGGGGCATTACGGTTGGCAGACATAGGGTGGGGGGCACCGGGGGGACTGTACAGCTCAGAGAAGACAAGTAGTGATTCTCATCTCAGTACACTGATGGACAGTGACTGTAGTACGGTTGGTGGGGGAGACCTGATGAAGGGGGTAGTTTAATCATCACAATATTGCTCATGTAATTGTAGGTTAATGATACTAAAATAAAATAAATTGTAAAAAAAAAAAAAAAAAAAAAAGTGCTGCCCGGTCTCTACACAGAAGTGAGAGGTTATAGAATTAGGAATTTAGTCTGTTGTGGATTATTTTTAGAAGAGAAGCTTTCACCTGCATACCGGTAAACCAACAGGTAACTAATTCTTTTAAACCAGAAAGGATTCTCTTAACTTGGGATTTTACAAGATAACCAAGAGAATCAGCTGGGGCCCAGGAGGGTGTAATAAGAAAAACGCAAGAAGCCGCAAAGTATATCTAAGACACAAATACCTGAGTTTGAGCTTTGGTCCAGGCTTCAGTACTTTACCTCTGTTTGCTCAAGTTCCCACTTGGAGTGAAAATCCCTGACCTCACCTGCTCACCTTCTGCTCACTTCGGCCCCTACCCTGCCACAAAAACCTCCTTCCTGCCCAATGACGCCACAAAGTCATTACCCTGGTACTTAGGGTATCTCAGCTGACTTCAACACCCCCCCCAGCCCTGAGAACCTCTCCCCACTTTGGCTTGATAGTCACCTCATCTCCAGTTGCTGGTTAGCATTCCCCAGGGCTCTACGGCAGCCAAACCCACACGGAGTTTACTCTCATTTACCTTCATGATCTACTACAGTCTCTATGTTCATCATGTGGCCAGGGCTCAGCACCTACAGCCTAGGGCTCACATCCAGCCCACTGCCCCTTCTTATCAATAACGCCGCACCGGGGCACAGACACCTGCGCTGGTTTCTGGGGTGTCCACGGCTCCTTCCATTCACCAGCTGGAGTTTCGTTGCAGAGAGACCCTAAAGTCTGGATATTTACGAATATCCTGACCCTTTACAGAAGACATCTGCCAACCCTTGACAGAGACCATGCCCCAGATCACACTTCTTTCTGTGTCTCCAACTAACCCCGCTGACACTATGTCCCACGGGCCGCTCTCCAAACGTCCCTGGTGAGCGCTTCGCCCATCGCCATCTCCCTGAGGGCATGGAGACCGGGTCGCACCCGGGAGTGTGGGGCTCCCCCAGCGGCGGCCTCCTTTCCCCACACCCGTCTGGGACAGGTCAGTGTGACCGCAGGTGCCCTGCGTCTCCCTGTGGCCCCGCCCCCTGCCCGCGCCTCTTTCCAGGCCCCCATTCTCTCTTCCGGGGAATGCTCCGGGGGCCTCTTGTTGCCTTTCCTTCCTGACTCACCTCACACCCGTTCTTCCCCCCCTACTGTCAGTTACTTGTCTAACATAAAAGTGTCTGACTTTTACTCTCACTCAGCGTCCTCTAAGAGACACCCTCTACCTCTTTGGCCACATCTAAACCTGCTTCCCACTTTGTCTCCAACCCTCTAGCTGGCCGGCAACCTGCACGGGGATCTCCCAGGTGGAAGACCCAGCACCCACCTTCTGTGGGGGGGAATGAAGCCATGCAACTAAATCAGTGAAATTCCATTTTCGGGGTTTTGCTAGAACCCGTGTCAACCACCTTGTCCTGAGTTTCCCTTGACCATCAAATAGAATTGTTCACTTGTTCCTTTCTGCCATCATCACACCTTGACCTTACCTCTATTAGAAAAAGCCGGTGCCTCGCCCGTAGGTGGTAGTCCATAGTAGGCACCCACGAAATGCTTTGTAAACTGCAAAGTACTACATAAATACCAACTGAAAAGAGATAAACCTGTACTACCTAATGTTTTATGTTCAGTTTACTACCCACGTTCTATCCTACTGGCACAAACTGTAGATGGGGAAAAACCCTTGGCTATAAATTTGATCAAGTCCTTACAAATGGCCTTTCCAAGTGTTATATGAGCAACAGACCGAGTTCCTATAATACCCAGCTGGACATAGGGGTGTTTCCAAGTAGTCCTAACCAGAAAGACAGAAGTGGGGACAGGGGTGGAGAGACAGTAATTAGGAGAGAAAGTGATGCTGTATTTGCACAGCAACTCACAACCACTCTAAAGGTTATCCAATCAAACTTATTTATTGAATGTATAGCATATGCCAGGCATTGTCTGTGGCACTCATAGCAAGCTTGACATGGTAAAAAAGGCCCAAAAGGAGAAATTTAATGTGAAGAGAAAGTTAAAGGGTAACTTGATCTTGTTTGTACATTGGGAAAAGTTAATGTTACAAAAAAGTGACCAGCTGTTCCCTGTCTCCAATGAAGAGAAATCCAAAGGAAATGGGGCTAAGCTGTGCCATACGGTACTGAAATTAGGTAGAAGGAATAATTTGCTGACATCAAAGGGTGTTAAACACTTTTTGCAGTCTCCAGTTTTATTTTCAGAAGGTCTTTAAACAGTTTGAGTGGATCTGGGCAGCTCTATTTGAAGAACAGAGATGGAGCTAGTAAATTCTGAAGCTACCCTCTTTGGACCAAGACTGATTTTGTTTAAGTGGGCCCATGTATAAAACAGATGAAGTGATTCAATACTTGCAACTACTGCACACCACACCCCTTGGAAAAACCTATTAAAATCCAGTAAGTGAGAGGGTTGAAAAACTATAAAAAACAGAATAAATAACTACTAAATTAGCATTAATTAAAAGGCAAAGGTTCCTAGTGGGAAGAACATAACTTTGGAGTCCTGTTGACCTAGGCTTCCAACCTCCTCTTGCTACTTATGGCCTATCTGACCTTGCACGATACACACAGAGCACACCATGAAAAATGAAGCCCCGTGTGGATGCACATCTAAATACACACAGACAAAAAGTGGTAAATAAGAAATAATAGTCGTTGTCTGAGAATGGTGACACCATTAGTGATTTGTTTTGTTTTGTTTCAAATTCTACAATAAATATTTATTACTTTTACAACTGGGGGGAAGAAGAAATTTCTCCTCTCCTCTCGAAAATTCTGTCTTGTTCTTCTGAGCAACATAACCCTTCATGGCATTCTTTATTATGCTATAAACTAACTTCTCTGTTAATCAAAACACCTGCTGTCTGATGATTTCCTTATTAGGCACTGAAGTCTTCCACGACACACATCTTCCACTGTCTATATTTCATCATAAAGGCATGTAAATTGCTGTTTTAACGGCTTAATATTCTTAGATCCTACCCATTCAATTTTATCACATGTGGAGAAGTTACACCACTTGAGATATAAGAAAAAACCCAGCCGTCTATAATAATTCTACATTTTATAAGTGAACAAAGGGTGGGGGTTTTATACATTTTCAATAATTTTTCAATAACTTCCAAATGTTTACGCTTTTCCTGGTTTATTCACACCTATGGGACAAATCAGCAACAGAACAGGGTACAGTGTAATGTTTTTCAGCCATAAACTAGCTCTTTTACTGTGATAAATCTTGAGGGTTTTTTTTTTTCATAATTTTTATCCCTTTGAGACCTGTCTGATTCATAAAACACAGTATCCACTCTGTTATCACCTAGTTTGTAAGACCAACTCAGCTCACTGACAGGCTGAAATCCCTTACAAGCGACATAATGAAAGATAAACCATTTCAAGTAAAATATAATCCCATAGAAAATAAAACAACACCTCTTTAAATGATTCATTTACATCAGTGAATATTCTTGGCCAGGAAACACAGATTAAAAATAATTTCAGGAGACACTTCATTTATTTACCTTGGGTATAAAAATTGAAATAGTACCTAGAGTTCTAGAACAATGACAAATTAATACCTTGGAGATCATATAGCCTATGCCTCTTATTTCACAGACAGGAAATGGAAGGCTCTAGCTGGTTAGTGACAGTGACAAAACCACCAAGTGGACACAACCCGCATCTTCTGCGTTCTGGTACAGAGGCTTTCCCATCATGCAGTGCAGCTCACCTCTGCAAAGACGTGGCAAGGGCCATATGTACTTCCATCTTCCAAACACTTCTCCTGGGGGGAAAAGTTGTCCCCTTTCTCTTAACCCAATGATTAGAGAAATGGTTTCTTTCCTATTGGAAAAGCCCAGCCCTTTGGGCTGCAGAGAGAAAAGCTTGGTTTGATCCCAACACGAAGGAGATAGAGCCGTCTGTCTGAGATGCGTCAGCACAGGAGCCGGGGAGAACAGGCTGGGAGGGAGACCAGTCGTGCAGAGAAGAGTGGGGCGTGCAGTGGGGATGCCTCAAGGACACTAGAGTTGGGACACAGAGAGTACTTTGCCCACCAATGAAAATGGCCTTGTTTTCTGGTTTTTATGTTGTCACCTTCAAATCAACCCCTTCCCTCTGCAGAGTCTAGGCTTTCCAAAACCTTCCATAGAGCTGAAACCAAGTTCCAGATGTGGGTGCTCACCAGTTTTCTGGAATACTCTACTCTCCTTCAAGGAAAGACAACAAGCTTGGTGTTGTGCACTGAAACAATGTATTTTTCCAGGTCTGAGTGAAACCTTCGCATCAGCCGTCTCATGCGCCCGTTCCTGGGTCTGTGTGTTACAGTCTGCCATATGTCCCTCCATTCTGTTTAATGAAGAGAGAGTTATTCCATTTTGTGTCAATTTGATTACGCCAACAGGCCTATCCCACTAATCTGGGTGACCCTAAATATCGTACATGAGCTCTCGAAGACACAGTACCTTCACTGTGAAAAATGAAAGTACAAGACTGGGTTCCTGCAAGTGAAAAGCATTCCGTGGCCAGAAAGGTTGGGGGGAAAGGGTGGGAAAATCCCCAAGCACAAGAATTCAATTGGTTGGTATTTTAATTATGATGGCTTTAATATGTCCCTTATTGTGTCCTTTAAACAGACAATAAAAACCCAAGGACTCCCCAAATCCCACCTTGTATGGTAAGCTCTTCCAGAGTAAGTAAACTGGGCAGAACATATTTGGTCTTCTTAATGACATTCATGTTAGGTCTACTAAACATGAAGAGCTGTGAAGTAAGAATATAGGACAAAATTAAGAAACTCAACCCACAAAGAGACGTCTGCACTGTGAACTTCTTGCGTCAGAGGTATTACGCCACCTGAGGCTGTAAACTCTAGGAGCGCAGGCACTCCCACCTGAGCTCTTTCCCGTGGGTATCACATTTAGATGCCAGTGGTAAAAGCAGGTGACATCTGTCTAATGAGCAAGGGGTCCTGATACACAGCTGAGCCTTCCAAACCCCTTTCATTCTAAGAAAATCAGTTTGGTGGAGTTGAAGACAAGTCGTCTGTCTTGATCTGACTTTTGCTTTCTAATTAAGTTAGATGTGAACAAACAAAACTGAGTCTGGTAGGTGCTTTACACCACATTCCCTTCGGACAGGGCACACATTAGCACATTAGAGATGCAGGGGGGAAAAAAATAAATTTAACAACTGTACTTATTTACATGTGTAGGGAAACACTTCCCTGCACACTACCGTTGCATCGGAACCGTTTTCCCTTATTCACAATTTATGAGTGGATAAGAACCTAAGTCTCTTGTAGATGTTACATCTTATCACCACATCTAGCTTTTTCAGTTTCACGAAGTCATCTAAAAGCAGAGGAAACAGAAATCAAACAAAATATGCCAAACCAGTGTTGGACAGGACCAACTCCACCCAAGCCTTGCTAAGGAAACAATAATAATTAATAATAATAATAAATACCAAAGCAAGAGAAAGATCCAGGTATCACAACAGACTCCAAATAAATGGTCTAGTAGTAGGACTCAGATCTGAATGTGGGTTGTATGGAGAGACTATGCACATGGGACACACGAGCAAAGTCCTTGCCCCCGGCCACACAGGGACATGGAGACCTGTCCTGAGGGGTACTCATTCGGGTTCGAGACAACACATGAAAGCACCTACCGCAGGGCCTGGTCTGGCTACAGTGCAGGCTTCCACGCCTTCAGTTACTTCCCACCTCTCCCAAGATCTCTGTAGGACTGAGGAGCTGGAGGCCAGGGCGGGTGAGGGAGCAGGACCAACCAAGCAAGGTGGTCTGGGCTCGGCATGACAACAGAATGGGAAAGTACGCTCAGTGGACGGTCTGAAACTGGAAGGGGGGCTTAGGAGGAGCCCAGGGGAAGCGGCGGAAGCAACCTGAGGGCGGTCATGAAGGGTGAACCACAGCCCACGGAGCCTCGTGCAGGAAAGGAGAGAGACTGCCACATGGAGGGTGCAGGCCCGCCAGTGGGGCCGGAAATGGCAGCAGGGCCGCCTGACCACAGCACCCTGACCTGCCCGGGACAGCAGAGCACAGGGGCTCAGGGCGCCAGGGCCAGCACACACTCCCCCGGGCTGACCCCCACTTTCCCCGGCCCTCACTGAGGCGGAGGCAGGGAGGACATCCCCGCAGGAACCCACGGCATGGGACGGAGGGTGCGGGCCCCACGCAGCGTGCGGTGGACACAGTGGCTCTTGTGGGGTCTCAGGTGTCTCCCACTTGTGGTTTTCACATGATCTTGAGTACCTGCTGACAATAGTGTGATGAAATCCTGACTACGTAAAAGGTCCATTTTCTCTCCAAGTCAGAGACATTTTATCTGCCCACCTTAGGGACCAAACAACCTAAGTTACTCTAAAAAGTAATATGACCTGTAAATACAGTGGCTTCTATTCAAGATGCAAGGCTTGGTGAAGACATCACAGTGGGCAAGACATTGCCGCCCTTTAACCTTCATTACTAACCAGGAACAGTATCAGCCAGGTGCTGCTCTCGGCACCTTATATTTGCATGAAGGTGTCTGTGGAGATGCCCCCTTCATTCAGGAAAAAATGCATGACGCCAGTCAATTCCTTGATGAAGGCCCCACAGCTGGGAGCTGGGAGAGGAAGGCTCAGAGCCAGGAGTGTTTCGCCCCAAAATCTCTTCCTTCATCACTACAGCTTCTAAGTTTCTTCACACCAAGAATTTAGATTTTGTTAAGTTCTAAAAAATAATGATAAATTATTGATACTTATTAACAATAAACAGATTAAATGAAATGAATCATTCATAAATAATAATGGTGATAATAAATATTACACTCAGTTTTGACATTTGATAAAGACCACGAAAACAAGGGCTTGGTTCTAATTCAATCTGGCATGTGGTTCTGACAGAGGAGCCGGGTGTGAGCTGAGGGGAGGAAAGGATCCTGCAGCTGACCTGGCCCTCGCCATGCCCTTGGGACGGGGAACCTCAAGGCCCAGGGGCCATGCACTGTGGGTGGACCGCCACACTGGGACCCGAGCACAGAGACCTCAACTCCAGATTCAGGGTCCGGCCAATTTAAGATTTCCGTCCAGGGTAGTTTCCCATAGGCAGACTTTGCAGAGTTAATGTTTCCTCCATAACTGGGGCAAATCGGTAGGAAATTACAAAGGGGAGCATATTCCCCATGCTTTGTCATACTTGAGGAAATGAAGGGATTTAAGCATATCTGGCTTGAGTAAAATAGTTTCTCTATAAAAGCTAATCTACAATTACATTTAGCGTGAAATATTACATAGAAGAACATCCCAAGTGTTTTGTTGCTGGAAGATGCTTTATAGGTTGTGTTTTATGAGTGGTCCCCCCCTTCTGGGTGATGGCTGGCTTTGGCCATGCGCATTTCCAATCATCTAAGACCCAAGTGACCAAGGCCTGTGCTATTTGCCTTACAATATTGCAAATATGGCTCTTGACATGTGATGGCTGTTTTGGCCTTGACAAGAGAGAATAGAAACAGTATTTACATAATCACTTCCCTGGATGGCCACAGCATTTTGCAGTAACTAATGTCTTTATGGCAGCAAACATAACCAAAACCTCTCAACTTGTTCTTATAATGTTCCAATACAGTAAACAATGTTTCTCAGACTATGAAAGTTTGTCAAAGTTTGTCACATGGGGTGAAGTTTGAATGCTTCTCAAGTTTTATGGGGTATCTTGACAATTCAAGTGACCTTTACATTCTCCATCAATCCATAGTTAGGTTAATTTATGTATGAATGCTTTTCTCTGAGGTCTGACAATAAAGGTATCCTGAGATGAGCCGAGTTTTTCTCTGTGGCTTTTCTTCCTGCAGATCTACGTTACATGAATGCTCACGCTGGAGGAGGGTGGCAATGAAGTATTAAAGATACCAGGTACTACAGTGAAAATCGGCACCAAAATAAATAGGGGGCTGAAATGTATACATACAAACATACACGTGCATCCATCCCACTCCCCCTGGTCCTCAGGGTTTCTCATCTACTTTTCCCTCTAGAGCCTCAAAGCATTCCTGCCTGCTTGCTGGAACTTTCCCTCAGACCCTTGGAAATCCAGCCTTTTAAGAAAAAGGACTCCTTGGAATTGATCAAATAATGCCTATGTCTTTTCAAGCCAAACATGCTAGGCTGTGGTACAGCCTCCCAAATATGTCCACATCCTAATCCCTAGAACCTACAAGTGTTACCTTATAAGGCAAAATGGAATTCTGTAGTTATAATTAAATTAGGGCGTTTGAGATGCAGAGATTATCTGGGATTATCTGGCTGGGCTCTAAATGTAATCACAAGGTCCACAGAGGACGATTTGACCAGAGAGGAGGAGAAGGCAGGTGTGATGACAAGCAGAGGCTGGAGGGATGCATTCTGGAGAGGGAAGAAACACCACACATCAAGGAACTGACTTCTAAGGGAAATCTTTTAGAATTCAGCCACCACCAGAAGCTGGAAAAAGCAAGGAAACGGGTTCTCCTCTGAAGCCTCAACAACCAGAAGGATAAACCTGTGATGCTTTAAGCTACTAAAAACTTGTTGCCACCTGTCACACAGCAAACCCATTAGACCTACCTTCCCAGCCTCAGCCTGCCCTTTCTGGTCCCAGCAGGCCATACATTCAGCTTCATACACTTAGTCACGGTCACACCCTCTGCGGGTCCGCCGGGCCTGTCTACCTTCTCACCCTCAAGTGTACCTCTGTTCACGTACAGCAGAGTTACACAAGGCAGAGAGCTATTCTGTTGGGAAAAGAATTTTCATTAAAAGATCGCTTCAAATAATAAACACTACTGGTGGCTTTGAAATAAATCGGCCTAAAATATTTTACCTTAGTTTTCTATTAAATGTATCGCTATCTATACCCCAAAGGTAAACCTATGTTCAGCCACACTAAGTGCTTGTTTGTTAAGTTACCGATCCTTTCTGAGCTTCCGGTTTTCTCACCAGGAAAATGGTGTTGCGTGCAAATGAATGAAATAAAGCACAGAAAGAAGTCCGGGCCTCATTCCTGGTACACAGTGAGTGTTCAGTATGTGCTGGTCTTAGTATCACTGCCACAACATGTGCCATTCAGCCCTAAGGTCATCAGACTGGTCTTTTGTGCTCTTTAAGGACACATGCGTTAGGGAGGCACAAGATGGATTGATAAGCAGAAAAGGAATCAGTCTGATGTCTTTCTAGTCTTACCACTTGGGGACTCATGCCCGTTCCTCCCTTCTCCGGCTAGTTACTTCTTCACGCCAGACCCAAGAAAGCCATTTACATGAGGGAACTGAAATGGGAATGAGGGCCCGTCAAGAGGGGAACAGCAGGACCGAAACCAGAGCGAGAGAAGCAACAGGTGGCAGGGAACAGTGTCCAGGGGTTAAGTGAGTGGAAGTGCAATGCTCCAGCAATAAACTCGGGACAGCACTGGGCACGGCGGGGTCAGAGAGTGCACAGCAAGGCAAGCCGCTGGGCGGCGCTGTCCCGGCAGAGCCGGGTCTTCCCGCTGCTGTACGGCCTGAGGGATGGTGGACTCCAGAGGGCAGGGACTTACATTTAATCCCCAGTTCCCAGCACAAGGCTGGCTGCACAGCCAGTACTTCAATTACTTGTTCATTCTAGGAATGCATATTTAAGACACCTAGAAACTGGGACAGTCCCTGGGTTCCAGGGCGTGGCGT
Source organism: Phataginus tricuspis (assembly GCA_029783875.1). Classification (NCBI taxonomy): domain Eukaryota; kingdom Metazoa; phylum Chordata; class Mammalia; order Pholidota; family Manidae; genus Phataginus; species Phataginus tricuspis. Next base: position 11,134,623 of record JAQQAC010002067.1, on the reverse strand, counting down.
GTAGGATGAAACCAGTCTGGACTCCGTCCTGATGGTCCTCCCCTGATCCTCCAGATCCTGTGTGGACCCCCACCTCCTGTCATCATCCTGTGATGCCACAGGACATGGTCTGGTTTTCATCCTCCTTTCCAAAAGGGAAATAAATAACAGGCATTTGCTTCTCTTCCCTGCTGCCAGGAAATGGCCCAGGGATAGACAGCAGGCTGTATAAGCTGTGGAACGGCCAGAAGCCAGTGTGAGGGTTTTATATGGAGAAATAACTGCAGGCGAGGCCACTGTGTATTTCTGAAAGCAGTTAGTATATGATAAGTGCCCAGCACTTAAGGGAGTTATAACTTACCAAAGATATAAAACTTAACAGTTTTTTAACTTAACGTTGCCCTGAGCTGTAGCTTTTTGCTCCCTCAGGCCACCATGCATAATTCAACACCGGGGAAGGTGAGTGTGACCCCTCGTTCTCTGTTCAGCTTCGCTCTACCTGTTTGCTCTTCCTCTGATGGAACTTACCCGCACATCACATTTCTACAGCTTGTATGGCAACAGGCATAGATCTATCCCCAGGCTACATCTTTCTCCTGAATACTAGTGGTATTTATTCCCAAATACCATCGGGAAATGCCTATTGTCCCAAAGCTCTCTCAAATGCCATGTGACTATATTAGTTTTCCATTGCTGCATAACAAGTCATTACAAACTTAGCAGCTTAAACAGCACCCCTTTATTAGCTCACAGCTGTTCAGGGTCTCCTAAGGTTAACATCAGAGTTTCAGCTGGGCTGAGGTCTTCCTGGAGCTTGGGATCGTCTTCCAAGCTCATGTGGTTGTGGCAAATTCAGTTTCTTGCAGTTGTAGGCCTGAGGTCCTCATTTCCATGCTGGCTGTTATCGGGTGCCATTCCCAGCTCCCAGAGGCCACCTGTATCCCTTGCTGTGGGGTCCTCTCCCCCTTCAAATGAGCAACAGCCCATCAAATCCTACTCATATTTTAATGACTCCACCTATCTCTGACCTCTAGACTGAGATTTAAAAGGCTCATGGGAGAGGTCAGGCCAGCGCAGATCATCTCCCTTTCTTAATCTCACCTATTCCATAAAACAACATAATCATGGAAATGAAACCCATCATATTTCCGGTGTCGGGATTAATGCAGGGGGTGCCCACCAGAGGGCGGGGAACCCTGGGGCCATCTTGGAATGCTGCCAGCACATGGGCTATACACAAACTCACTTCTCCCGTTTCTCACCCGCCCCAAACAACAACCTCTGTGGGAATGCATAAAAATCCCCAGCGCACACGCTCCAAGGAGAGTTAGAAACAAAAAAGTAACAAAATCCAAGTAAATCCTGTCAACTGAAAGAAATTCACTGTAGCCAAATTAATATCAGATATGAGACTATAAGGCAAAAAAGCACTGCTAAGAATAAAGGAAGTTATCTCATTAGCAAGCGGGGACATATGAAATCAGAACAAGTAGGTAAGCCACTTTACACTTGCAAGTCTGGTAAGACTAAAACACCTTAAAAATACAAGTCTTGGCAAGGGTGTTGATTGGGGAAAACTTTTATAAACTGCTGGCAATTCACTTAAGAGTATGATTTGGCATTATTTAGACAAGTTGAAAATGCACATCCCCCACTAGCAAGGAATTCTACCCCCAAGTATTATACCCTAGGGAAATATTTGCACATGTGCACAAGGAGACATTTACTATTTTCTTAGCCACATTGTGTGCAACAGTAAAAATCTGGCAACAAGCAAAATGTCTACGGACAGGAGAATAATAAAATATGTTCTGGTAATATTCATACACTGGAACTTTATGTAGCCGTGATAATGAATACAACACAGCTACACGAATTAACATGGAGTAAATCCAAACAAGCTTGAACAATATAAGCCATATTGCAGTGTTTCCATTGCTCTCTATTCAAATACATGAGTCACCAGGAGAGACCATGAAGGAAAGCAAGGGAACAACCAAACAAAATTAGTGACAGCGATCACGTATGTGGGACAGAAAGGGTAAAGTGACCGGAGGTACAGGGAGGTCTTCAACAGAATTGGGAAGCTTCAGGTCTTGGCTGGGGAGTAAAAAACAAGTATTTATTTTACTGTGGCCCTTCTATGTTACATGCACTTTGGGCATGTACAGATAAAAGTCAAAATAGATAACAAATGCAAAGCAATAAAATAGAGCCGAGTGTGTGTTGCTAATAATATACGCTGGAAGAGCACAGAAGAAGACCATTCTATCTGGCATGGGCAGCAAGGGCCTCTTGGGAGAACTGCAGAAACTTAGGCTCAGAAATGTGAACACACACAGTCCGTACAGGTTATAATAAATACACCAGTCTCACTGGTCAGAAAGTCTGTCTAAAAGGTGAGTGTAACATACGGCTGAGGCCAATAACAAAGTACCTGTAACCAAGAAACACAGACACTCTCCTGCAGGAAATGGGGAAACCCCTGACTTGGTCAGAGAAGTTCTGGGACCACAAATTTCTTGAGTACATAGGCTGGTCCTCTGTATTGGTGTTCTTGACAAATGTTTCCTAGACGGTTGCTGGTTCTTTACCATTCGCTACTATTTTTGGGGTACACATTGAGTTTTGTAGCCCACTGGGCAAAACAATAAAAAATCCATATTCCTCTAGACACAACCATGGGCAAATAACAGCAAAAAGAACTTCAGCTTTGTATACCAGCTAGCATCCACAACCAGGAAAGTGATATATGGGAAAGAAAGAACCAAGCGATGCAGAATAACAACAGGTCAGTAAAAAGGAAACAGACACCAGAAAATGGGAACGGTAAATGAAAAACTCTCCTTATTTATATATCTAGCCATTTAAATTTTTTCTGACCCTGAGTCTCTGAAATATTAAAATGTTCCTTAATAATTTTATAACTAGAAACTTGCGCCAACTCAAGGAAGTACACAACTGCTCCGTTTGGAAATAGTTACTGTATTTCATCATTATGACAAAAAAGGGACCTCGATTCAACATGCCTGATGTCACTAACCTGCTCTAAAAAACAGCACACCACCACACAAATTAAAACCCAATGACCTAAGCAGTTCCAGTAACAAGGGAATAAAGCGCCAGAACACATGTGACATGATTTAGAAATAGGAGCGACATACACCACACCCCAGAGCCTTCTTGTCATCACTCCATCTAACCACCCGGACTTACAGACAATATTATTTCCTTTTCCTTGTTAGCCTAAATTTTAAGTGCTATCATTTATAACTAACTAACTAATGTCATGTAGTAAGAGAAGGAAATTAAATTCCAAAGATAAGCAAGCTCAGTCGCCATTCTCAAACCTGACGTACGTTACGTGCAGCATTGCATGCTTGCCACCCCCTAAGGCACTGGATGTCAAGCACATGCTGTTAAGACCAGGATCGATTACACAAACAGTAATGTTCAATGAGTGTTCAAATTCAAGTTCCGTATTTCAAAAAGGAAGCATACCCACCAAAAGATAGCTCTTCACGATATAGAGCCAGTGAGATTATGGGAAATTAATTTGGGGGGGGTCTGTTTTTCCTTGGAACTTCTTCATTAAGTATTTAATTAGAACTATAATATATTTTTTCACTCAATCTTTGGATACGTCTTGAAAAGAAGAGCTCCACAAAGTAAAAGGGGTTCCTTAAAGTGGTAAAAAGCACCATTATTTATCAAATTTCATGGCTTTGTGATCCAGGGCCAGTGACTCTCTCCCTAAGCCGGGGTGTTGCCCCGTGGTGTTAGTGGTGGTACTGACCTTGGGAGGATTTTTTGAGCACCACGTAAAATGCCTGGAAAGTGCTCAGTGGAGAGCCCATTCTCAGCATTCAGTAGCTTAATCAGTACCATGGAAACACTGACTGTCTGATCCCATTCTTGACAGTTCTTTTAAACTTCTTCACTTTTAAATTTCCTAGTGGACTGCAAAGTCCTCTCCATTTTATATCTACACCTCCCTCGAATCTGTTCATTTCTCATCACCTCCTCAGTCCAAGCTACATCTGATCTACTAGAGATGAATGAATGAAAGAATGGTCATTCTTTCAGTCTATCAGTCTCTGGCAATGGCTGCCAACAGATGGATACATCCATTAAGTGAAAACTCACAGGTCAAAGTTGCATGTGTCGGGCAATGACAACATATTTCTTTGCACAGGAGACTATTTACCTGACTACATTCCATCCAACCTGTGTGTGACTTGGCCATGTTCAACTCAAGTGCGGAAACACATTTGAAATTAAAGGGGAAAAACAAACAAACAAGCAATTCATGTTTTACATATTCAGTATCTACATAATTTATAATGTGCAACATCACTCTGCTGCTTCTTTCACGATTTATGATCATCTCATTTGTTTTCCTTTTCCTGTTAGATTTGCATCCTTATCCTCGGTACCTGCATGAGGCTTGGCCTCGATCTGAGAATATTGTTTATCATGGTAGTTCAGTGCCTAGAAGAATGTCCAATGCATGATAAGAGCTAAATAACTATTTGTCAAGGTGACCTCCCTTCCTCTACCCTCACCCCTCCTTTAAGCCATTCTCCACACTACCAGTGAGATTGGTGTTTTAAAAATCTAAACCTGGCCAAGACCATTCAATGGGGAAGAGTTTCTTTAACACATGGTGCTAGAACAACTGGATAGGCATGTAGAAAAGAATGACACTGGACCTCACATCATATACAGCAATGAACTCAAAGTGGAAAGACTGCCATGTGTAAGCTAACCCATAACACTCTTAGAATTCAACAGAGGAGTAAATTGTCATGCCCTTGGACAGGGCGGCAGCTTCTTAAACATGACATCAAAGCATAAGCAACAAAAGATAAAAGTGGACAAATGGGTCTTCACCAAATTTAGGAACTTTCATGTTTCAAACAATGTCATCAAGAAAGTGAACAGACAACCTACAGAATGGGAGAATATGTTGAAAATCGTGTATCTGATAAGATACTTGTTTCCAGACTATATAAAGAACTATCACTCAATAATAAAGAGACAACCCAATTTAAAAGTGGGCAAAGGTTGTGAATAGACACTTAGCAAGATATACAAATGGCCAGAAAGTGCATGAAAGGATGTTCACCATCATTAGTCATCAGAGAAACGCAAATTGAAACCATATGCAATACCACTTCACACCCACTAGGATAGCTGTAATTTAAAAAGATACCCAGTTTGGGCAAGGGTGTGGTGAGACTGGAGCCCTCATACACTTTTTGTAGGAATGTAAAATGGCATAGTTACTTTAGAAAAGAGTCTGGGCAGCTCCTCAAAAGGTTTAACATAGAATCATCCTTTGACTCCGCAATTCCACATTTAGGTATATGCTCTAGACTACCGAAAACATGTATTCATACACCAACTTGAACATTAACATTGGTGGAAGCATTATTCTTAACAGTCAAAAACTCAAATGTCCACCAGCTAATAAATGGATAAACATGGCATATCGATACCATGGAATATTTTTGCCAACAGAAAGAAGTGAAATGCCACAACATGGAATACCCTTGGAAACGTTATGCTAAGTAAAAGAAGTCAGTCACATGAGACCACATATTATGTAATTTCATTTATATGGAATGTCCAGAACAGGCAAATCTTCAGAGATGGAAAATAGAGTTGTGGTAAAGGTGGAGGAAACTGGGGGTGACTAAGAGGTGATAATAATGTGGAGAGTTCTGACATGGAGTTTGGTGATAGCTGTACAATTGTGTGAATATACTAAAATCTATTACACTCTACATCTCCAATGTGTGAACTCTATGGTGTGAATTATATCTCAATAAAGCCGTTCGTTAAAAACACATATCTGATCTCAGCATTCCTTGGTTAAAAAATATCAAAGGGCTGAACCCGGGATCAAGGCCACGTTTCAGGATTGGGTGGGCCTCGCTTTCTTCCCCAGTCCCGACTTACATGACTCTCAACACAACACAGACACATAGTAGTTGTTCAATAAACGTTAGCCTAAGGAACTGATTTTATGACAGCATTCCGTAGTATCACCTGTCAGAAGCCAACTGCACCCCTAAGAAGGAGCATGAGAATGAGAAAGGAAAAAAAAGGTATGTAACTCTGGAGAGAAGCATTTATTCAGATTTCCAGTCAATGGTGTTTTTTTTCCTATTTTTAGTGCCCAAGTGGAGATCGAGATCCTGTGATCTCAGAATGACAGGCTAAATCAGATACAAAAGGCTTTTTGTTCCAAGGGCTTTCGTATTCTCTTACATCGGTGTCAATTTCATACACGTAGGTAGCCCGGAACATGGAAATAAACACTGGACTAAACTGGAAAAATAAAAAGAAAGATTGACTTTGATACCATAAACAGTTCCTTCTCCACTGTTAAATCATCAATGTTCTTACAACTTCAACAACTACCGTGGGAAGGGCGTCAGCTGCCTCCAAGAAAACAAGGGCTTAGGGAGGTCAACACACCATGCATGCATTCATTCATAAGTATTCGCTGAGCCCTCAACACTATGCCTTGGACCCTGTTTTGGGCACTGGGGATGGTGCCTAAGAGACAAATTCCCTGCTTTAATGGAACTTACACTCTGTCAGGTAGAGACAGATTATCATTGAACAAAAATACAGCATGTAAGTAGTTAAGTGCTATCAAGCAAAATAAAGCTAAGGGAAGAGGCAGAGGCAGTAATTTAGCCAGGCATTTAAGGACAGCCTCGCTGAGAAGGTAATGTTTGAGTGGATACCTGAATCAAGAGAGTGTGTTTGCAACATGGCATCTGGAATAAGAGCTTCACAGGCAAAGAGAACAGGTTCCATAGAGGTCCTGAGCCAGCAGCCTGCCCAGAGAGCCCGAGGACAGTGTGGCTGGAGGCGTGGTAAGCAAATAAGGCCCTTTAATTTTATTCTCAGACAGATGAGAAGCCACTCGAAGGTTTTAAAGCAGGGGCCTATAGTTTCTCTTTTAACCAAAGTCAGCATTAATCAAAGCTGATCATTAAGGGTAACCATAGAAATCTGCACCAGTCTACAGCATCAAAGAAGCTACCGAATGTAAGAATTCAGTCTAAGATCAAAAACATCTCTATACTGAAATACAAGAGACCGAAAGGTAAACTCCTAACCGTACACTCCGCATGGTTTTCACTGGCTACCAGACCATAAGCCCCACAGAGGCTGGGCTGTGCTGATCTTGTCCCCTGCCCCCAGGGTACAGCTATGTTCCCAGCACCAACCAGGGGCTCCATGGAGTTGTTTGGACGAAAACATTTTCGTCGCACATACCTTTAATTCATTCAGCACATATGTGGGTTGCATTTTGATTCTCATCTCAAAAAACATGATGTGACCTACATTTGAAATACCCTTGGGAGACTGAAATTTACTGGAATAGCTGCAGAAAAAGTACTGAGGTATAAACAGGGAAACTTAGGAATCACTAACAACTACTAAATTCAGGATGGGTTTTAGAATCTTGACTGGGACTCTCGGTTCAAGGCAATGAGATAATGTGTTTTAAATTTTTCTATATAATATCTATGTTGAAGCCATAGCACTCAAAATAACACTAATTTCAGGGTTTTGAAACAGGGTTTGCAACAAATATAAACTTGCTCTAAATCACTATCCTTTCATACCTACATAAAGATATGCTTGAGACGCCTAATGCATAAAACTGGTAAAAATTTCTAAGCCAATAAAACTTGTCTCTTAGTCCTACCAGAAACAACAGACTTAGAATGAGAAAATCTATTACACAGATTTATAAAAATGCCTTTCAAGCTGGAAACAGAAGAAGCAGTTTCTGTTTTTTAGAAACTTACATCAAAACTGAAATATGGAATGAGCTATAACAAAGCTGGGAGTTTAGTGAAAGAGAAACAGACATCATTTGGGGAAAGGAGGGAATATCCTGCACAACTATCACCATCTATATTTTTAGAGATTAAGTTGCTAAACTTACCTTAAGACCAAGTAAATCAAGTTAATCTTAGGATCATTTCAAGGGAAGACGGGTACAGTAAACTAAATACAATATTAAATTTTTAGTTCCATGAAAATATTCCTTCCTTTTGCTTCTATCGGATGAAATAACATCCCTTGTTGGAACGGCATGATTTTAAACACAAAGCATTCTCAGGTTTATTTTGCAAGGACCTGTTTTTAAGGCTGTTATCTCTTACTCCTGCAATTCTTCCCACCCATCATTCACAGTCCCCTTTCCAATCCTTTCACAAACACAAATAGAACTGATTAAGGCAACTCCAGCTGATTGAAAATAACTACAGTGAGGATTTCATTCATTAGCATGGGCAGTATGGAAACCTAAGCTTAGTGTATTAGCTCAGGCTGACATCATAAAGTCCCACAGACTGAGAGACTTAACCAACAGATATTCATTCTCTTATCAGTCTGAAGGCTGGAAGTTCAAGGCCAAGGGGCTGGCTGATCTGGTTTCTTCCTCCCAGCTTGCAGGTCCCTGCCTTCTTACTGTGTGTTCACATGGCAGAGAGCTCCCTGGAGTCCCTTTCTACAAGGACACTAATCCTATTAGATCAGGGTCCCACCATGATGACCTCGTTTTACCTTAGCTACCTCCTAAAGGCTCTATTTCTGAATAGTCACATTAGGTGTTAGGAAGACACAATTAAGTCCAGAGCACTTACTATCAGATTGACTTTATGTCATTCGTCTTGGGCAAAGCACTAGGGAGTCACGTAGACACTTTTCACGTAGCATCTAGTCCTCAGTGTTTCAGCAAATCCACAGGATTGGCCTTGCTGCAGACAGCTTATGATTCCCACCCTGAATAGGCCTGTGACTCAGCCAGCAAGGCTGACGGTACCCAAAGCCCTGCCCCTCGGCCACCGTGGCCGAGGGACTGTTAAGGGGAACGCTTCGCCAACTTCAGCATCTCCTCCTGGTCTGAGTGTGCACCAAAAAGGAGGGACTTCCCACCAGGCTGGTTGGTGCCTTGGGCTGTGGACTCCCAGAGGCAGCAGACCTGACCAACAGGGATCCTCTCCACACCCGCAAGGGGAAGACCCTCGTGGTTCTGTGCAAACGGAGAGGAGTTCGAGAATCTTTCTCTAGTGAGAGAACGGCTCCAAGGATCCTGGTCACAAACCTAAAGTCAAATGGCAGCCTACTTGTAAACACATCCGACTGAAGCAAAGCAAGTTGGTAAAGGGGAGTGCTTATTTGGAATTGCGGCATACAGGTACTATTTTATGCATCAAGAAAATTAACCCAGAGAAGGCAGTGCTTCCTCAAAATCCACTACAAAACAGTGAAGAGCCCCGGGCAGTCCTCCCACCCGGCTGGCGGCGAAGCAGTTTGCTGTTCCGTCACACGGAGGCCAGTTTATTAAAAAAGAACAGGACCAAATGCATCAGACAAAATACATCTTAGGCCTAGAAATGTTTACAAGTCCTCTTTTTCTCTACAACATTAAACCCACATGACACTTCATCCAAAGAAACCTTTAGCTCCAGACAGCCCTAAGTAGAAATGTAGATGAGCCAGATACCCAAACGACAGCCTCACGCTTGAAGAAGAATTCAGGCAGCAGTTTGCAAATAAAGGGAATACAAATAGGACCATAGCAACCCCTATCTTATTTCTTTAACTTCTCTGATTGTAAATATTTTTGCACTTGATGAAACATTAGTTACCAGCCCTAAGGCATTCGTTATTTACTATTCTTCAGTAGTTATGTCTACACTTACATGAGTTAATAATTAGAGTTATATGAATAGGAATATAAATTCAGATTCCAAGCATCACTGAAGTAAATGAACATCTCTCAGCATTTTTTTTTCCATTTAAAAAAGAGGCTGCCTTGCCTTCTGTATTAATCCTGTTGTTTGTTCCCAGATTTGATCATTCAAAATTCATAGTTCGATGTGAAGCAACAGGGTTTGAAAAAAAACACTGAACATATATGTATACTCATATGTTTGAGTATCTAGAGATAAACATCCATCCCCTTACTGTCGTAATTTTCTGTTTCAGGCAAAAAATTCAACATATATTCATTATGGTTTTATAAAAGAAAATAAGAACGTAAGTTTCAATTATCTGTACATTTGCAAAGTATTGTGATAATACAGGACTCCTGATCTCTCAAGCTTCCAAACACCACCTATCCTTTAAAACAAACAAAAGGAAGGAAAAATGCACAGATGATTGGCAGGTGGCTTTAACTTGGCACTTGTATATTTGTGAAGGATTATCTTCAAGCTGGTATATTTACTTTGGTCTTTAATGAATTGTATGTCCAAGTGGTGAAAGGACAGAGCTATGAATACTTGCTAAGTAGGAGAAAAATGCTTGGTCTGTTTTTCTCAGATGACCCAGGTGTCAAGATTTTGATGGGATGGTGAGGAAGAGAGTGGCTAGCTGTCTGTCTATCCGTCTGTCTGTCAGCCTCCGTCTCATTTGCCAGCCTGTCAGGAACTAAGTCACTGGAGACAGTTCAGTCCTGCAACTCTGACTGAGCTCAGTTAGCTGATTAACAAGGAACAACAGAAACCAAATCTTTCAGCAGAAGCTCTCAGTCTCTGCTGACCCGGCAAAGCTTTGCAGATGACAAAGGTAATAAAGCTTAGAAATCACCAGTCATAAAACTGAAAAGAAGCCCAGGTTTCCAAAAGCCGGCAGCTTAAGTTAGCTCCATCAATCTGACACACCTCCTGTTGGCAATTTACTTGTAGCACTAAGTGGGTATCAAGAACTCTGAGAAACAGAAGACCTAAGTGTTCCTCTCTTGTCATTTCTTCCGTCTCTAAAGTTACACAAAAAAGGAACGGAATCAGAAAGGCTCAAAGCAGAGAAGCCTTCCAACCAGTGTCACAGTGTGGCCAGACCTGGAAGATGGGATGCTAAGGGAGATAAGTCAGTCCCGGATGGGCACATACTGCGTGACTCTTATATGAGGCCTGTAAACAACCGAAGGCATAGAAGCAGACCACAGATGGTGGTTACTAGGGGCTGGGGCAAGGGGCAGATGGGGAGCTGCTGTCCAGTGGGTATGAAGTATATTGAGTCATACGAGGGGAGTGAGTCTACAGATCTGCTTTCCAACGTGGTGTCCATAGTTGACAATGAGGCATTGTGTGCTTAAAACACCATTAAGAGGGTAGATTTCATGTTAAGTGTTCTTGCTTTACCAAAAAATTTAAAAAGTAAAAATAAAAAGCAAAGGGACATGAGGAAACTTCCGGAAGTGACGGATATGTTTATTGCCTGGATTGTGGTGATGGTAACAAGCGTGTATACAGATGTCCTCGCTCACCTAATTGTGCATGTTAAGTAATGTGTACAGTTTTAAATAACAATTATGCCTCCAGAGAGCTGGAAAAGCAAAAACAGAGAAGGCTGCAGCCCGGGTGCAGTTCCTCACTGTCATCTTGCGGCTCCCCGTTCAAACCGAAGGACCGTAAAGCTTCCAGGTGGAGGATTCCTTGTGGCCCTCAGAGTCATAGGGGGAATACCGGCTGCGGTCAAAATCAGGTAAGGGAAAG
>JAQQAC010002067.1:10939880-11123094 GCA_029783875.1 Phataginus tricuspis | reverse complement strand
TTCTTTGCTCATGAAAGTTAACATGACACTTTCTTGTGTTAATGAAACACATTCTGAGCTCCTTCACAGGAAAAAGAAAAAAACAGTACTTTTAGTACAAATACTACCACAAGGCAAGACTTGGGGACATAAATATTCATGACATATTCCATATGTTTAGTTAAGCTCTTTTCTTAACTTTTTTTTGCCTTCCTGGTGTGTTTTCTTAGGAGGAGAGATGCCAAATATTACGAGCTTCTACTTCGGAATTCTGAACCACAGTTTTGACCTAATACCATCCTGTTTCGTTTGGCAAGCAGTGTTGTCAAAAATGACACACACCAATGAACCAATCATTCATATAAAGGGGAAGAGGAAGAAACACAGGAAAAAACTTGAAAAATGACGTGTCTGTGAGCCCTTTGGGCATCTCATACGGGTCCCCGTGCATTGAAAGCAGCAGAGCGATGGATGGGAAATGGCACAGACCCTACTATCACAATTCTTAGACTACTGCCTTAGAAGAGGAAAGGGCCTTGTTTCTCCCACCATCCGTTCTGTCTCTGAGCTTCTGTATAGACATGCTAGTGGGAAGACTATCAACCCAACAGAACTTTGGCCATGCGATCCACTTTTCAGGATAGTTCTGCTATGGAAGGAAAGTGATATGATGGCACCAACTTTGAAAAATAAAAATTCCTAAGAGATGTGTTTCCAATTATACAGCCCATACATGTCCCTCCACCCCAGTAAATATCTGTCACGTTATCATGCCGTAAGTGCTATCTTCTCATTTGGATTACTTAAAGCAGATTTTCTTAAAAGGAGTTTCCTGTGCTCTCAATCTTATACTGAGATATTTACCCACATTTTGTCACATGTACTCTATCTCCCTATATTTTGCTTGTTTAGGACACAAGCAACAAAGTTGATGGGTTAATTTGTTTTTCTATTTCGTGCCTGAAGAAGTTATATATAAATAGTGAGTCTATGTAACTTTTAGCCAGAGGCGAATCAAAAATATCAGAAATCCCTAATAGTCAAAAGCTGATCTTGTAGAGTGATTGGTGTAAATTATTTCCTGTAATCATTATTTAAGATGAAAATAGTCCCTCATTTCCAAACATAATAAACATCAAAATTAGGTTTGATTTGAAAAAGTTTAATAAAATTTTTTTTCTGAGCTAGAAGTAATTACTTAGAAACAGATTCCTTTTTCTACTTTGGATTAATACTATGAAGTCCCCAAATCCAGTCTCTATAGTGATTGACATAAGCTATTTTTCATACGGTAGAAAATCTACATCAATCTAATTTTCATTCTAGAGAAATACTGGTGAAACCTATGAGTGGAAACACATTTTTTACTGTGAGCTTTTGGAAATTTTTTTTCTTCTTCAACATGATGCTGAAGAATAAAGAACTATTACATCTGAGCACACTGATTCTTAGCAGAGTAACAATTAGGCCAGTTATGACCAAATGAAATTGCCATAATTATTCAAATAACAGCATTCATTTTAGAGCTAAATGGAAAAAAAAAAACCTGTCTAAAAATGAATTCTGTCTTAATTGCATTTAATCAACAACTGGGCAAACACATGCTAAGCCATAATACAAACAACCCCAGGATAGGCTTACAATCTTGACAAGTTAATAATGCTCTCTGGAATAAGATGTCAAAGGAAGAAACTGACTTATAACTAAACATGTATGATGCTGAGAAATCACATCATGAAAGAAACTAAAGAAAAGTTTTATTTTTGCAAGTGTTTGATTGGATCCGTACCAATATAGAGGCCAACTGAGACACAACTGGTGGTACGATTCTAATTAGCATGTCTGAACTCTGTTTGCATATAATTCCTGTGAGTGGCTCACAATCTGAAAGATACCACACACAAAAGCATCATGTCCTGAAACTTCGTCTTTTTACGTGAATGAGGCATGACGGGGATAAGCCTAGCCGGAGTAGAGGCCAAATCCGACAAGCCAGTTCTCTTCCACACTGAGTAGTCTAAAGGTAGGACAGACGTACAGGTTTTTGGATACAGGCTGAGTCACAGGCTTAAGAGAGTCCAGAAAATGAATGTAAGATTGAACCCACTTTGAGAATGATATGCTGTCAGCGTGTAAAAATGTACCATTGATTTCTTTTTAGATTCTGTTCAGACATGCATCCTACCACAAAATAATCTCTCAACTGCCCTTTCTTAGTGAGGCTAACAGACCCCAGACTCTGCTGACTGCACAACAGAGGGGAACACATTCCCCGCAGGAGTGAGCTACTGCCCACCTATATCTCTCTCTCTGCAGCCGGTCACTTCGCTTTCCTAGGAGAACAGCACAAATCCTTTTGCAAAGTTCTATGTTGCTTACTCTTGAATCCATTATTATTTTACAGAAACCATCAAGCATCCTTGCAAAGATTTAGCTATAAAAATCTTACAGTGATAGTTAAAATAGTAAAATCAAAACCGAAAACACTTGTTAATCTGAATCTCCAAATACTAGGGATAAACTAACTATTGTGTTTTCACATAACAGAGTACTATTAAGCTCTTTGAGAACACATTTTACATCACTATTTGACATAAAAACAGTGCAAAATCTTTTTAGTTCACATATCGTGAATAATGTAACCCTCTTCCAATCACAAGAACTACTAACTGTAACACCAACTGCTAACAGTGAGATGAACTCCAGTGGGTGGCATCGTGAATGCTATCTTCTTTCTTCTTGCTTATCTGTATTTTCTAACCTTTTTCTACAAGAAGTATAAATCACTCTTAGAGTTAGAAAAACAAGCCTACAAAGCTTTTAGAAACATTCATTGTGCCCACTCTGCCTTTTCCCCTCGACTGTCTTTATTTCTACAGGATCACAGTAGGTTTACACGTTTATCTCGGAACTCATCCTGAAAGACAGAAGTCTAAACAAATCCGAGAAAATAAATGATGTCTTCTGAAACCCTTTATGTGCACGCCCAGTGCAAATCCCTGCTGGGGTGTTTTCCTTCCACTCCATCTCCTGCAAGAGACACAGAGCCATAAATCACGCCTGCTCACGTGGTAGCTCTGGGGCCATGCGCATCACCTGCTTTACAGGGAACGGTGACGGGGCCGTCAGCCAACTTCCTCACCACTGCCACCTGATGACTCTTTTCCTGACAATTCACACCGACTTTAAAATTCCTGAATGTTCTCAAGAGGGCACGCCCCACCCCCAGCCCAAGTCTGTGCCTACAGGATTTGTCTCCATTTTGACAAAAATAAAGAGCTTCAAAAGAAAGGGAAAAATGAGAAAACATGAAAGACGGTAGCTTTAAGTAAAGGAAACGGGAGAGAGAACAGAGAACTTCTTGAACACACAGAAAATGGTTTATACATTGTCCACATGACTTTCATGCCTTTGGGGAATGAGAAATCCTATAAGACTTTATGCTATATAGGCTTAAACAAATTCTACACTTTGAAAATGAATTAAAAGCAAAAATTTCATCCAAAACAGTATTATTAGTAATAAACATGTGATTATGAATTAGCTGACACTGCTAACCACACGATTTAAGAGCGTGGGCCCCGATGTTACTCATCTCGGATAAATGGCGACTGCTTCCATGACTAGCAGAAGGCATGCTGAGAAAATGTAGTTTTCCTGAGGCTTTTATTTCCTCATTTATAAAAACAAAGATAATACTTACAAAGGACCAACAAATGAAGAGAGTCTGATTTCTGACCTCAGTGAAACAATCTAGTTACATGGTTTAGTCTCTCTAAAGGTTTCTTACATGTAAAATCATGCCTATTACGCCTTCAAAAGGCTCTGGCCATTGAGAGGGGAGTGCTGCTGTCAACTGGGACAGGAAACTCAGGGAGGCCAGAAGGGATGACGAGGTGCACAGGCAGGGGCTGCCAGGGTAGACTAACCCAGTTTACACATTGTGAATTTAAGGTGCCCAAAGAAAGTCCCAGCCTCAGACAGAGCTACTGGTCTGGAGCTCAGGAAAGGGGTCACCAGGACATGCAGACCAGGGAAGTCATTTATTCTCAACCCCGACGACTCAGACTCAACAGGAGTCTGTGAAACCCCTGGACTTCTGATGGAATTGCTCTGGGGTCGGACCTGGGAATTAGAAGCCTTTTTGTTTTTCAACAAAGATTTTATTCAAATGAATGAAACTTGAATTCAATGTTTCATTTTTATCATTCAGCAAACTCTTTTATTCATTTGTTTATATTACTTTGAAGATAAAGTTCATATAACATGAAATGAGCCATTAGAAAATGTAACAATTTAGTAGCACTTAGTATATTCACAGTACGGTACAACCATCACCTCTATCTAGTCCCAAAACATTTCATCATTCCCAAAAGGGAACCCTGAGCCCATTAAAGTCACTTCCCACTCCTGTCCCCAAAGCCCCTGGAAACCACTAATCTGCTTTCTGTCTATTGGGATTTGCTTATTCTGCATATTTCATATGAACGGGATCCTATAATAGGTGGTCTTTTGGGTCTGGCTTCTTTTACCACATATGCTTTCAAGGTCCATGTATCACAGTATGTATCAGTACTTCGTTCCTTTCTATGTCTAAATAATATTCCATTGTATGGACGGACCGCATTTTGTTTATCCATTCATCCATCATTGCACAATTGGGTTGTTTTCTACCTTTTGGTTATTGTGAATAGCACTTTTATGAACATGTACATACAAGTATTTGATGGATTACTGGTTTTGAATTCTTTGGAGTGTACACCTAGCAGTGGAATTGCTGGGTCCCATGGTAATTCTATGCTTACATTTTGAGGAAAAAAAACTTTTAAGTTCTCCAGATGATTCAGTGTGAAGCTGATGTTGAGAATCACTAACGTAGAAGGTGTGAGGCCATAGAAGGCACTAGTGAGAAGATATGGAGCAGAAATGGGATAGAGCTGAAGGCAAAACCTTTGAAATGCAGCATTTCAAAGGCTGCTGCAAAAGAGCCCATGAGGGAGACACATAACTGGGGAGAGTAGGCAGACGTCCGAGAAACAGGAGAATCCAAGGGGTGGGGGAGCCATTGATAGCAACGTTGAGGCGGAATCCAGAAAGGAATTTAAAGTCTGTTGCATATGGCAAGATGGAGGTCACCTGAGACATGAGGTCCGCTAGCTTCACTGCGGGCCTGACTTCAAGGACCTGGGGTGTATGTGATACAGATGCAGAGAAGCAGGGGAAGTCAACCACTGTGATATACTCTTGTTGGTTACTTGCATTTAAAAATCAGAAGCCATGTTGTGTCTCTTTTCTTCCACGACTCCTAGGAAGACACAAGGCAAATACCCAGCCCATGATAAAAATCTCACTGGACCAGTTCACCTTAAAAATGCCACGGCAGTGTCCCTGGCAGATTCGACAGCAAACTGCAGCCATGTACTGACTGCTAACAGCTCTGCTGACTGTCCCACGACCTTTCCAGGATTCTTAGCTAGGAAAATATTTGGGTGTAACAATTGTATAATTAGCAAAATTGACTCTGATCTCAGCAAAATATTTTAACAGATTCTTACATTTCCCCCCCTTTTTTTCTGCCTAAAATGGTGCTTCGTTTACAGGGATCCATTTTTACACAATATTCACTGCTCTCTGAATCAATATCGATGGGGGACAACACTTTATGACTTCCCTGGGAAGTTATTTTCTGAAAAAAATTTTTTCTTCTTCCGTTTTTAGAGAAAAAGGTAACTTTTACAACGATTACCTTTTAAAGATGAAAAGTGAGAATTCGGGTCAACTTTATGTTTGAAGTCACATACTACATTTAACTTGTTTAAATTCTCAATGAATAGTAAGCACATCTAAAGCATAGGAGGGCTTTTTTTTTTTTTTTTTAGTATATATTGACTTTTTAAAAATTTGAAGTCTCAGACCAGCCAAGAAATACCCCCTAGAGCTATAAAGTAGGACACTATCTTAGGTTCCTTTTTTCAATTAGTGTTTCTAGTTTGTAGACAGTAACAGTAGTTAATTTGAAATTTCCTCTTTCTGTGCCAGTTCCAGTTTGAATTCCTCCTGTGAAGTCTTTCCGTGTACAGCCTTGTGAGATGCACAAAGTGCTCTGAAAGCAGTCGGAGGAAGGAGGTGAAAGAGGTGTTTTTCTTTAGTATCGAGCACCTGGCAAGAAAAGAGCGTGTTCTTATAATGGCTTGAAGGCACTTCTGACTCCCCTGAGACTCCAAATGGACTCGTTTGGATTTCCCTTTGAAAAGCCAGGAAGTTAGAGCACTTTGGCTTTGATTTACAGTTTACCAGACGTTCCCATGTTGTCTGCTGTTGTTTCCTGTTATTTCTGGTGCCACTGCTTATTTCTGTTCCCCAACAAGTCAGGGGGACAGCTCCTTGACCAAGGGGCAGCTGGCAGCCACAAGGACTTCTCACCATGACTTCTGGCTCTGGGTGGGACAGAAACAACCTTGAGGGCTGAGGACTTCCCAGAAATCAGGTACCACCTACTCAGCAATGTTACAACACGAAGGGGAAATAATGACAAACAAGTACCACCCTTTGTACCTTCTTGCCTTTTGCATGTCCCTAGTCTAAACCACTCAGCTGCCACCCGGGACAGAAAGCACAGTCTCAGAGGCTCAGAAGAGGGAGCTTGTTATATGGCACCAGAACACAGGGGACAAAAGAAAAAACAGATAAATTGAACTTCATGAAAATTAAAATCTTTTGTTCTACCAGCAATACCCTCAAGAAAATAAAAGACAACCAACAGAATCAGAATGAGAGTAGTATTCACAAATCATTATTTCTGATAAGACGCTTATTTCCAGAGTATATAAAGAAGTCTTACAGCACAGTAATAAAAAGATAACCCAATTTTAAAATGGGCAAAGGACCTGAATAGACATTTCTCCATAGACTATATACAAGCACATGAAAAGACGCTCAACATCATTAGCTATCTGGTAAATGCAAATCAAAAATACAATGAGATACCACCACACACCTGCTAGGTTAACCAATGGAAAAGACAGATAACAAATACTGGCATGGATGTGAAGGTACTGGAACACTTACACGTTGCTGGTAGGAACACACACAGGTGTAGGCACTTTGAAAACCACTGTGACAGTTCTTCAAAAGGTCAAACGGAGTTATCACTTCTAAGCCAGCACTTCTAAGCATATACCAAACAGAAAAATGAAAAGAAATGTCTACACAAAAAACTTTATATGAATCTTTATAGTGGTATTATTAATCACCAAAAAGTATACATGATCCAAACATTAATCAAAATGGATAAATCACTGGTACACCCACACAATGGAAAATTATTCAGGAATAAAAAGGAATCAAGGACTGATACATTCTCAACATGGATGAACCTTGAAAACATGATGCTAAGTGAAAGAAGCCAGGCAGAAAAAGACCACATCTGCTATGACTGCATTCATATAAAATGTCCCAAACAGGCAAATCTATGAGGACCAGAAAGCAGATTAGTGATTGTACAGTAAGTAGTGCATGGTTCGGAGGGTGGAGAGGATGGGGACTGACTGACAATGGATATGAGGGTTTCTTGGGGGTGTGATTGAGATACTCTAAAACTGGCTGTAGAGAGGGTTAAAAAATTCTGTGAAAATGCTAAAAGCCATTAAATTATACACTTTATATGGGTGGACTGCCTAGCCTGTCCATGATCTCTCAAAGCTGTAGACAACTGGCATTTCATTTCCAGATGCTCTGGCCATTGCTCACTCTCCCAGGTCCCTCACAGCGGCACCAAGTTTCCTGACTTAAAGGTGACACGCAGCTCTCAGTTATCGGTTCAAACACAACTGAGTTTGTTGCTCACCCCATGACCCTTGAACATCATAAGGCAGAAACGGCCAGGCCATCGCGTCACCGTGACGACTGCTCATTCTACACACCGTGCCTGCACCCACAGGGGCGCCCTTAAAGGACTGATGCAGTGCGGAAATTAAGAACCTCTTGATCCTCTGACTTCTGAGACAGTATCACAGAAAACACTATGTAAAAGGTGTGTAAACATAAAGTACAAAAGCAGCCATAAATGAGATGATTAACCCAGTAACACGTGCTGTCCATTCAACCACGCGCCAGGTGTGCCTCAGCACAGCTTTCAGACATGGAAAGCTCTCCTCTCACCTCTCAGGGTTTTCCTTAACAAGTGGGGGGGGGGTGTGCCACCCATCTTTCTAGTATCTTATTTTCTTTATAATTCTGTCCGACTTCCAAACCTCCATCAGAGCTGGGACTCGTGTAGTCAGTGGAACCCTCCCAGCTACCAGGAAAACACCAACAAAGGCTACTGGTTAGAACTTAACTTAAAAGTTGGTATAGCCTGGACCCAGCCAACATTCCTTGTTGACTGAAAAGAAATACCTGCTGTACATCAGCAAAGAGGCCCCAAAATCCCGTAAGTCTTGGAAGTTGAGCTCAGCCCCCGTAACCAAGGAACCAAGCATACAGCACCCTCCTGACTTCCCAGTTTACCTCCCGGGGTGAATACGGCAGGAGGCTCTGGCTCCTCCTTTGACTTTTTCATTCTTATTGAAGTAGAGCTGATATATAATATTATATTGGTTTCAAACATACAGTATATGACCGGACAGTGATCTACATTATTAAACGCTCACCCCAACTAGTGTGGTTATTATCTGTCTTCTCAGAAGATGATCAACAAAACAATAATGTAAAAACCACTTCCTGCCCTCTGCAAAATCTGTGAATGGACCCTTAACATTTGTATTTGTTTTAGTTTTTATGAAACTTTGCCACCCGAACTCGCGTGCATTTTTTTTTTTTAGTATCAACACAGGCTACAGACCCATCATATCTGAGTCGCGCCCAGCTACGTGTGCCCACCTGCAGCATATGACCGCTTTACACGAGAGCGCCAAGTCCAGGAAGCTTCTCCTGACTTCAAAGGAGAGCGCGTACTTCAGGGTGTGGCCGTCGATGATGAGCGCCACGTCGTTTTCCTTGCCCAGCAAGTTCCCAAGGTCAGTGCAGTGCTGCGTAATGGCTGCCCTTGTCGCCTGAAACAAGAGTGGGGTGGGGAGGGGCACGTGTGTGTGTGTTTAGTATATCAAAAATTGTTTTAAAAATTTAAGAACTTTTTTTAAAAACAGAAATCAAAAGTTCCTTGAAATGAGAATATGCCCATTCTCATGTAAAATAGACAAGAGTTCACCTTGGTACACTTATACATTAAAACTTCATTGAACTGCCTTCTAGGTCTGGTTTCTGGGTGAGAACATCCCCCTGGTGATATTTATATTTGATATTTACAATAATCTATTGGGTTGCAAACTACAGGCTAATCTATAGCATCCAAATTCTTCTCCATTGGAACTTTAATTGCTGAGGTTGTTATGACTGTCTTTCTCTCCCCTCCTTTATGTTTCATGCATGTTATTCTTCGTACCCCTAGAACAGGAAACTTGATATAAAAAAACGCATTTTGGGGGGGAAAAGATAATACTGCTGAAATTTAAATGGTAAACATTTCTCAGTTTGCACAAGGTAATTCTTAAAGCATCCAAAAGATACTAGGGGATATAAAGATAACACAAAAGATTATTTTCTATTCTCTCCTGAGATCTTCAGATTAAACCATTTCTCTCCATGAATCATCAGAATAAGATGCAAACTGATGATTTTTTCACATTACACAAACGAATCAAATTAAACTGCCAATGCCTTTTAAAACACTACTACCAACCTAAATACGGGCCTTGGTGTGATGTCTGTTATCAGATGAAATTAAAGCATAGAACTATTCTTAAGAAGAAAAAGAAGTGACGTTCTAATCTTCCCAGTGAATTTATGACTATGAATGGGATATCTGGTTCAAATGCAAGAATGCAATTTTTGGCTCAGAATAAAAAGTCTGGTTTAAGTTAATCTAGAAAGCATAAAAGTCTGCTGAAATTATTCTGTCTGGACAACTGTTCTTTG
Source organism: Phataginus tricuspis (assembly GCA_029783875.1). Classification (NCBI taxonomy): domain Eukaryota; kingdom Metazoa; phylum Chordata; class Mammalia; order Pholidota; family Manidae; genus Phataginus; species Phataginus tricuspis. Next base: position 11,113,140 of record JAQQAC010002067.1, on the reverse strand, counting down.
ACTGTTAAACTGCATTTACATGTAATTTATCATATGACCATGTAAATTACAGACTTAAAGAAATGCTGAATGAACAGGGGCCCTGCTACCCCTAGTTAAATTGAACATCAGCTCCCATCACGTTTTCATTCTCAACAGTGACTTTTGATAATATCAGAAAGATGTATTAGACACCTGACTGTGGTCTGAAGCCATGGTCTGTGGTTAGATGACCTGCGGTCTAGTCCCAACTCTGCATTTATTACCTCTGGCACCTTGGGCAAGATGCTTAACCTCCTTAAAGAGCAATTTTCTCAACAGAGCTAAAAATACCTATGGGCATGGCACCTCTGTTATGAAAAAAAGACCTAATCAATGTAACCTGCTTGGCACATAATGAGCACTTAATAAAACCCAGTCTTCCTCCTGTTACTATTTATTCATTAAGAATTTCTTCTGTCAGGGAAAATACAGATTTCTGCAACTTCAGGCAGTGAATAAATGCCATGAATGACAACACCTTGTTTGTCAATGTAGTAACAGGAGAATTATTGATAGAATGATGCTGGAAGAATAAAAAGCTAAATGAACTTTTACCTAAAAGAAAAATAAAGGAAACTCTATATTTAGTATTCTTAATCGGTTGAGCAATTCTGAATCTCAAACAACACATCGATGAAACCATCTATGTTTAATCTTATCTGTGCAAACAGCCTGCCCTTTAGAATTTGGGTAGAGAGACGAGAATTCCACCCACTTGGGGAAATCCCAGCTTGGCAGCCTGGGTGTGTTCACCACGGAGCTCAGACAGGTCTGAGCAAACCTGAACGGTGTGTCTGAAAGCGGTTGATACACAGTGGGCAGAGACACCCCCTGGGACATACTTCCCCAGAGGGATGGGGCAAGGCACGCAGATGCAGTCCACGGACTGTGTACCGATGCCGTCGGGTCCAGAGAGTCCTGCCCACTGTCCTCTGCTCCCACTGGCCTTCCCCTGGACCCATGGAGGAAAAGACTGAGGAAGTCAAGTCCTTTAGATGTGGAGACCTTGCCTGTGGCTTCCTCAGGGGGGCACCACACAGGAGAGATGGGCAGGGTGAGGAGTATTCCAAAGGAATGTTCTCTACCTGGGGCTGTGTCTGGAGAATGCATGACAATAGACAGAATGCCAAGGGCTCACTGTCCTCAGCCAGAGGAGGAGTGGCGAGGCCTCAAGTCTGGGCAGCTGACCACCTGCCAGTGGGTGAGCCTCTGGGGTGTGAGTGGGGAGGGCGTCAAGCTGGAAATATGAATGGCAGAGATGTGGGTTCCTGAGACAGACACAATCTCCCCCTCTTCCTCACCAAAAAAATGCGAGAGGAAGGACCCAAAAGGGAACTGGAGTTTTGCTAGCCGCAGGCAGGGACAGAGAACAGCACATGTGCCTGTCTTCCTGAGGGCCTCTTGCTAAGCCCTGTCCACTGCGGCCGGGGCAGCGTGAGTGACACTAAGCTGGAATACTTTCAGCTGGAGCTGTGCACAGAGCTACGGACTGAGTGCCTATGTGCCCCAAATTCATACGCTGAAGCCCTAGCCCCCAGGATGATGGCTTCCGGGGGGAGGGCCTTTGGGAGGGGGTTAGGTCAGGAGGGTGGAGCCCTCAAAATTAGTGCCCTTATAAGAAGAGACAGGAGAGCTGCTTCCCCCCCTCCTTCCTCCCCCAAATCTCCCACCTCCCCAGCCACAGCATGAAGGCAGCGTCTGCCAGCCGGGAAGCGAGCCCTCATCCGACACCTTGATCTTAGCCTCCAGACCAGGAGGAACACATTTCTGTTGTTTAGGCCACTCCATCGATGGTATATCTGTTCTCCAGCCTGAGCTGACCAACACAAAAGGCCGCCCCTTGAGCCCACGGGTGATGCAGTGCCATTCTTGGCAACATGGATATGGAAGTGAAAAGACGTGGTCTGCAACCGCAGCAACTCGGGGGCACCTTCATGCAAGCAACAGCTGCAACCGTGTCTACTACCTGGAATAAGCCTTCTGATACAAGGTAGCGACTGCACTGACAGATACATACTGGTATGGGCCACGGAAGAGAAGGCGCTGATGCACAGAGGAGGTGGGAAGGCAGGACGAGGCCTCCTGGAGCAGGGGATGCCCGTGGGAGCGAATGCGACCCACTGGCTGTGTTCCACTGCAAACTACAGGAACATGGCGGTCATGCTCCCCACTCGCAGAGAGAGCGCCGAACGTGACTAAGTTACACAACATGGTGTTTATATTTCATTGTCCAGGTGTTTTCTCATACACTGTAAATAGTACATTAATAGATAGCTTTCTCATGCACAAAATGGATTCAGTTAAGCTGTTCCATGAGTCAAAACTAATATGATCAACCAACCAAAACATAGTTACTGGAGTACCTACTAAGCTTCCAGGTGATAGGAAAAAAAAAAAAAAAAGAAGATACCAAGAATATGTGTTCTATGCTGTCTACCCCCAAAAATCTTACAATACAACTGGTGCGGCAAATACACAAAATCAAGACAGAAATCATGCAAACCTAATATTCTCCTTCTGGGAAGATCCTAGAGAGGTCGCCGTCATACAACAGGCTGCTCTGACTCATTCTCATGGTTGCTTGGAGTCTAATTAGATAATAAATTTGGTGAGCAGAAACCCCCTTGTCAGTCTCTGATCACGCTGACCCACAGCACTTGATAAGTAAATATGCTGGCCTCATCAATGAATCAAGGTGCCTTGATTCTAAACATATCCTGTCATATCTTTGAGAGACATTTACAGGGCTTTAAAGGCCTCCTCTTTGTCTGACCTCTCTGTGGGCTATTCAGCCTTCACAGCACCTCTTTCCTCACGCTGTTCTCGGCACCGATGGGCTCTTGACCCCTCTTACTTCTTGTATCCTGGCCTTCTCGCCTTCAATGTCCTCCTCACCCGAATCACCCCGCTCTCTCCTCCCTCCACCTGCTCAGGAGCACACCTTTGTCTTTGAAACTGAAAACCTTTCCAGATCCATCCTTCCAGCTCCACCCTTGACATGCCTCCAGCCTCTACTGGTTTTATTTCCTCCACTTTCAATGCCCACTCGGCAACGATCTTTGATCAAATCCAGACTAGCTGGGCTCACGGCACACGTGCGCCAGGATGTAGGTCCCTTGTGCGCCGTTCTCGAGCAAGCCAAGTGAAGGCATTACTATCACAAACAGCTCCTTATTCTCAAATGGACTATGATTCAAAAGTCTATTTGTAAATTAGTTACTGGGCACTTAGAATCTATTTTCCCAAAGGAACGATGTTACAAATTGCGGTTGGATCCCAGGGCCTGTTAATGCCTATTTAGCTTAGTTGCTAAAATTTATACTATAGTCTCTTCTTTTAATAAAAAACCAATTATTGAAAGTTACAATAGACTGAGCTGTTATGAGGGGGCACAGGAATTTGGGGCCAAGAGTTTCACTGCCAGAAAGATACAAAACATTCCGAACTCCTTAATTAGAATTCTGTTAGGCGTTGATATTAAAAAATATATTTCCAGCTTTTCACGCATGTTCTAATTTTATTTCTTTTCACCATTTAAAAGTAAAAGATTTAAAACGAAAAGTGAGCAACTACAACTAACGGCCGCACCCCTGGTCAGGCCAACACTCACCTTTTTCCCCATTTGTGCTGCATTGTTGACCCCTGTGTTTCTTTTATCAGTAAGGTCAGCACTTGGCTTTGCACTTCCAGTTTTTTAAATAAAACTACATAAATACCCTAGAGAGGGCCACCCTGTGATCTTAGAAGATGCTTGTCTATCTGCTGAGGAACAGATCAGAGGTTCATCTGACGGTCCTTGAAGTACAGCCAGCTCAACCCAGAGGCAGGTGGGACCTGAAAGGCAGTTCTACTTTTAATCACTTTGGATTTAATCCACAAGCCAGGAAAGATGAAAATTTCTAGAACCTGGATGCCTATCTACAGATTTGCAGACAGCAGGAATCTTTCCTCAACTTTAAACAGCTCCCGCCACACTGCAATCTGTGGAGGCAGGTGTTCTGCCCGCTCCCTGAGCGTGGCGGTGCCGTGAGGAATTTCTTAGACGCCGTGGTAGCAGCAGCTGCCTCGGCACCGCTTTGATGTTCTGCAAACTCCAAGGGGCTCAGAGGTGATGATGCTGAGAGCCAGGGCGGTTCGAGTTTCATGAGCAGCAATTCAACTAAGTCACACTGAGCTTTCAAGTTCAAGAGCAAACCCCTTCTCCTGAATTAACCTTGGGCAGTGAGCGTCTAAGGATAAGGATCCTCCCCCAGACCACGGGTTCACAGTGGTTTTGCTGTTTTTTTTCCATTCCATGCATCCATTTTCTTGTCCATGCCAACTGTCAGGTGCATCTGTTCTCACCACTGCACTCTCCCATTCTTCTCTTCATTCCCACAGCTTCTCACACCAGGGACAGCTGCGTTCACCATGCGCCCTCCACTTCCATTTTTTTTTTACTATCATTTTCACTTTTAATATCATCATCACACCTCCTTTTTGACAGCATGGAATACTCTCCTGCGCTTATGGACCTTAATGGGCATACAAGTTTAAGACAAAGCACAAATCCAGCAAACCCATTAGAGGCTAATAATGAGAGTCAAAGCTGACACCAAGATAACTTCACATGGCCACACAAGACAGTTTTGTGTAGGGTAACAACCACCACAAACACAGGTTAGCCCCAGGAACCTCTCATCAGGGAAGCTGGGATACCCTATTTTTTAATGACTATGCTACAATTTGTTTATACATTCACCCATTATTATACATCTGGGCTGTTTCCAGTTTTAGGACTTTATGAATAATTCTACCATAAGTATTGTACACACTAATCTGTGTAGACATATGTTTTTATTTCTCTTGAGTAGATACTGAAGGTTAGACTTACTTCGTCATACCATATATACAGATACATACAGGGCAAGTGCATGCTTAACTTCACAGAAGCTATGAGACTGTTCTCCAGAGTGGAGGCACCATTTCGGGTTCTCACCAGCCCCGTTCGAGTGCATAAGTTAAACCTCACCCTTATCAATACTTGCATCGTCAGCCTTTAACATTTCAGCCATTCTAATGGGTATGTAGCAGCTTTCACTTGCATTCCCCAAATGACTAATGGTAGTGAATATCTTTCAGTGCTTAATGAATTAGATGAATTTCCATTTGCTGGGATTTCAAGACATAAAACCAAGTAAAATAGAATAATTCAAATAGTACACCAGGGATACTTTTGTGTAAGGTAATAACCACGGACATGGGCTAGCCCCAGGTTCTCTCTTTGGGGAATGATTCCCTATTTTTCAGTTTCTTCTTCTCTTTTTAAATCTCACATCTCTCAAAAAGCCTCCTTTCCTGAAAAAGCATTCTAGGCAGTGTGAGAAGAGAGATCCGGGAAGCGGGGTACACAAATTGATTCACTTAGACATCACAGCCAAGGAAGTTTGAGAACTTTCAGTCACCACTCTTCACTGAAAGAAAATTTGACAAACACTTATGACAGAGCTCATATCGTTGAGGTTAAAAAAATTCCCTGAAAACATGTATTTTTCACTCCTTAAAAGATTTTAAATAGCAAACCTGATATGCTTAATTTATTTTATTCCAAAACACCAGATTTTGATTTTAGTACTAGGAATCCTCTTACATGCTAAATAAACAGGCTCTTAAGTAGCTGTGCATAAGATCTCAAAAATAATTTATATGCTTTAAGAACTATTTATTATTTGAACCTTGACTATGGATTTTTTTTTTTGCAGTGTTTTAGAATGTGAACTTTTTCTTAAAGCAGGTAAGCCTTTTCCTATAAGAAAATGACTTCAAAGTGTGACCCTCCTGTAAGAAGAATGTGAAACCGTCACCTCTAAGTCATCACTCAGCTGTGTATAAAGTGACCCTCCATAATTCCATGGGACAGTTGCTTGTTACACATTTGTCCAGATTGGATCTCTGAAAATCACTGTATATTTCAGAGACAGAGTAAATCACTGCTTTATTTAATATCACCACACTAACTAGTAATAATTGTACAACAAACGTACAACCTTAGCTGCTTTAGTTAATTTCCCGACCTAAGGATTTAGATTTTTAACTTTTAACATATCAAAGATATAGCCATTCGGCACTTCCGGGAAGATGGCAACATGAACGGAATGACAGAAATTTCCTCCCAACATTACATTTATCCTCGAAAACATAGCAAATACAACTACCCCTAAAAGAGAGACCAAAATACACAGGAAAGCGCACAGCAGGCAGCTACACTGGAGAGGACTCGGCACCCGGTGAGGCGGGTAAGATACAGAGCTGCGACCCGGCGGGACCCGAGCACTCCCCCACCCCAGCGCACCGGCGGGTAGCAACATGCAGAGAGGACTCGGCACCTGGCGAGGCGGTCATAAAGAGCCCAGCTGACATACGTGGAAACTACCAGCAACCAATTCTATAGCCATGAAAAGACAGAGGAATACGGTACAGACAAAGCTTCAGACCCAGACAACCCCAGAGAGGGAACCTGAAGGGATGGACATGCACAGTCTTCCTGAAAAAGAATTCAGAATAAAAGTCATAGCCATGCTGACGGATCTACAGAAAAATGTGCAAGAGCTGAGGGAGGAAGTGAGGGAAGTGAGGAAAGAATATGCAGAAATGAGACAAGCCATCGATGGGCTTAACAGCAAACTGGATGAGGTGTCAGAGACTGTTAATGGATTAGAAAATAGAGAACAGGAATACAGAGAAGCTGAGTCAGAGAGAGACAAAAGGATCTCTAGGAATGAAAGAATATTAACAGAACTGTGTGACCAATCCAAACGGAACAATATTCGCATTAAAGGAGTATCAGAGGAAGAAGAGAGAGAAAAAGGGATAAAAAGTGTCTTTGAAGAAATAATTGCTGAAAACTTCCACATTCAGGGGAAGGAAATAGTCTCCCAGTCCACGGAAGCCCACAGATCTCCCAACCCAAGGGACCCAAGGAAGACAACACCAAGACACATAATAATTAAGATGGCAAAGGTCAAAGATAAAGACAGAGTATTAAAGGCAGCTAGAGAAAGAAAAAAGATCACCTACAAAGGAAAACCCATCAGACTATCATCAGACTTCTCAACAGAAACCTTACAGGCTAGAAGAGAATGGCATGACATATTTAATGTAATGAAACAGAAGGGCTTCAAACCAAGAATATTGTATCCAGGACACTTATCATTTAAATATGACAGAGGGATTAAACAATTTCCAGACAAACGAAAGTTAAAAGAGTTTGCCTCTCATAAACCACCACTACAGGATATCTTAAATGGACTGCTCTAGACGGAAGAACCCCTAAGGCTAAAAAGATGTCACCAGAGAAAATAAAATCATAGCAAAGAAAGCAGACCATCCAAATACTAAATAAAGGCACAGAATAAAACACCCAATATATAAAGAATGGAGGAGGAAGAATAGGAAGGGAGAGATAAAGAAATATCAGACGGCATTCACAATGACTTAACAAGAAAGTTAAGTTAGATTCTTAGATAGTAAAGAAGCAACCCTTGAAGCTTTGGTAACCATGAATCTAAAGCCAGCAATGGCAATAAGTACATATCTATCAATAATCACCCGAAATGTAAATGGACTGAATGCACCAGTCAAAAGACACAGAGTAACAGAGTGGATAAATAAGCAAGACCCATCTATATGCTGCTTACAAGAGACTCACCTCAAACCCAAAGATATACACAGGCTAAAAGTGAAGGGATGGAAAAAGACATTTCAAGCAAACAACAAAGAGAAAAAAGCAGGTGTTGCAGTACTTGTATCAGACAAAATAGACTTCAAAACGAAGAAAGTAGCAAGAGATAAAGAAGGACATTACATAATGATAAAGTGGTCAGTCCAACAAGAAGATATAACCATTATAAATATATATGCACCCAACACAGGAGTGTCAGCATATGTGAAACAAATACTAACAGAATTGAAGGAGGAAATAAACAGCAATGCATTCATTTTAGGAGACTTCAACACACCACTCAAACCAAAGGACAGATCAATGAGACAGAGAATAAGTAAAGACACAGAGGCACTGAACAACACACTAGAACAGATGGACCTAACAGATATCAACAGAACTCTGCACCCAAAAGCAACAGGATACACATTCTTCTCAAGTGCACACAGAACATTTTCCAGAATAGACCACATACTAGGCCACAAAAAGAACCACAGTAAATTCAAAAATATTGAAATACTACCAACCAACTTCTCAGATCACAAAGGTATAAAAATAGAAATAAATTTTAGAAAGAAATCAAAAAGGCTCACAAATACATGGAGATTTAACAACATTCTCCTAATTAATCAATGAGTTAACAACAAAATCAAAACAGAAATCAAAGAATATATGGAGACTAATGACAACAACAACACAAAGCCACAACTTCTGTGGGACGCAGCAAAGGCAGTTCTAAGATGAAAGTATATTGCAGTCAAGGCCTATTTAAAGAAGGGAGAACATTCCCAAATGAACAGTCTAAAGACACAATTATTGAAATTGGAAAAAGAAGAACAAAGGAGGCCCAAAGTCACCAAAAGGAGGGACATAATAAAGATCAGAAAAGAAATAAATAAAATTGAGAAGAATAAAACAATAGAAAAAAATCAATGAAACCAAGAGCTGGTTCTTTGAAAAAATAAACAAAATAGATAAATCCCTAGCCAGACTCATTAAGAGAAAAAGAGAATCTATACACATAAACAGAATCAGAAATGAGAAAGGAAAAATAACGACGGACCCCACAGAAATACAAAGAATTATAAGAGAATATTATGAGCATCTGTATGCTAACAAGCTGCAAAACCTAGAAGAAATGGACAACTTCTTAGAAAAATACAACCTTCCAAGACTGACCAAGCAAGAAACAGAAAAATTAAACAGACCAATCACCAGCAACAAAATTGAATCGGTAATCAATAAACTACCCAAGAACAAAACCCCTGGGCCAGATGGATTCACCTCTGAATTCTACCAGACACATAAAGAAATAACACCCATTCTTCTTAAAGTTTTCCAAAAAATAGAAGAGGAGGGAATACTTACAAACTCTTTCTATGAAGCCAGTATCACTTTAAAACCAAAACCGGGCAAAGACCTCACCAGAAAAGAAAATTACAGACCAATATCCCTGATGAACGTAGATGCAAAAATACTCAACAAAATATTAGCAAACCGAATTCAAAAATACATCAAGAGGATCATACACCATGATCAAGTGGGATTCATCCCAGGGATGCAAGGATGGTACAACATTCGAAAATCTATCAACATCATCCACCACATCAACAAAAAGAAGAACAAAAACCACATGATCATCTCCATAGATGCTGAAAAGGCATTTGACAAAATTCAGCATCCATTCATGATTAAAACTCTCAACAAAATGGGTATAGACGGCAAGTACCTCAACATCATAAAGGCCATATATGACAAACCCACAGCTAACATCATACTTAACAGCGAGAAGCTGAAAGCTTTTCACCTAAGATCGGGAACAAGACGGGTGCCCACTCTCTCCACTGTTATTCAACATAGTACTGGAGGTCCTAGCCACGGTAGTCAGACAAAACAAAGATATACAAGGCATCCAGATTGGTAAAGAAGAAGTCAAATTGTCACTATTTGCAGGTGACATGATACTGTACATAAAAAACCCTAAAGACTCCACTCCAAAACTACTAGAACTAATATCTGAATTCAGCAAAGTGGCAGGATACAAAATTAACACACAGAAATCTGTTGCTTTCCTATACACTAATGATGAACAAAGAGAAAGAGAAATCAGAAAAACAATTCCATTCACAACTGCATCAAAAAGAGTAAAATACCTAGGAATAAACCTAACGAAGGAAGTGAAAGACCTGCACTCCGAAAAATACAAGACGCTCCTAGGAGAAATTAAAGAGGACACTAACAAATGGAAATGCATCCTATGCTCTTGGCTAGGAAGAATAAATATTGTCAAAATGGCTATACTACCTAAAGCAATCTACAGATTCAACATAATCCCTATCAAACTACCAACAGCTTTCTTCAATGAACTGGAACAAATAATTCTAAAAGTCATATGGAATCAGAAAAGACCCCAAATAGCCAAAGCAATCCTGAGAAGGAGGAACCAAACAGGGGGAATTACGCTCCCTGACTTCAAGCTCTACTACAAAGCCACAGTAATCAAGACACTTTGGTACTGGCACAAAAACAGACCCACAGACCAGTGGAACAGAATAGAAAATCCAAACATTAACCCAAACATTTACAGTCAATTAATATTTGATAAAGGAGCCATGGATATACAATGGGGAGATTTACAGCCTTTTGACAGCCTTTTCAGCAGCTGGTGTTGGAAAAACTGGACAGCTACATGTAAGAGAATGAAACTGGACTACTGTCTAGCCCCATACACAAAGGTAAACTCAAGGTGGATCAAAGACCTGAATGTAAGTCATGAAACCATAAAACTCTTAGAAAAAAACATAGGCAGAAATCTCTTGGACATAAACCTGACTGACTTTTTCATGAACATATCCCCCTGGGCAAGGGAAAGAAAAGCAAAAATGAACAAGTGGGACGATATCAAGTTGAAAAGCTTCTGTACAGCAAAGGACACCATCAGTAGAACAAAAAGACATCCTACAATATGGGAAAATATATTCATAAATGATGCATCTGAGAAGGGGTTGACATCCAAAATATATAAAGAACTCACGCACCTTAACAAACAAAAAGCAAATAATCCAATTAAGAAATGGGCACAGGACATGAATAGACACTTCTCTAAAGAAGAAATTCAGATTGCCAACAGGCACATGAAAAGATGCTCCACATCGCTAATCATCAGAGAAATGCAGATTAAAACCACAACGAGATATCACCTCACACCAGTGAGGATGGCCAACATCCAAAACACAAACAACAACAAATGCTGGCGAGGATGTGGAGAAAAGGGAACCCTCCTACAGTGCTGGTGGGAATGAAAATTAGTTCAACCATTGTTGAAAGCAGTATGGAGGTTCCTCAAAAAACTCAAAATAGAAATACCATTTGACCCAGGAATCCCACTCCTAGGAATTTACCCTAAGAATGCAGCAGCCCAGTTTCAAAAAGACAGATGCACCCCTATGTTTATTGCAGCACTATTTACAATAGCCAAGAAATGGAAGCAACCTAAGTGTCCATCAGTAGATGAATGAATTAAGAAGATGTGGTACATATACACAATGGAATATTATTCAGCCATAAGAAGAAAACAAATCCTACCAATTGTAACAACATGGATGGAGCTAGAGGGTATTATGCTCAGTGAAATAAGCCAGGCAGAGAAAGACAAGTGTCAAATGATCTCACTCATATGTGGAGTATAAGAACAAAGAAAAAACTGAAGGAACAAAACAGCAGCAGACTCACAGAACCCAAGAACTGACTAATAGTTATCAAAGGGAAAGGGACTGGGGAAGATGGGTGGGAAGGGAGGGTAACAGGGTAAAAGGGGCATTACGATTAGCAGACGTAAGGTAGGGGTGGCACGGGGAGGGCTGTACAACTCAGAGAAGACAAGTAGTGATTCTATAGCATCTCACTCACCCTGATGGACAGTGACTGTAATGGGGTTGGTGGGGGGGACCTGATGAAGGGGGTAGTTTAATAACCATAATATTGCACATGTAATTGTAGGTTAATGATACCAAAATAAATTGTAAAAAAAAAAAAAGATATAGCCATTGTACTCACTATTTCTCATCTCCTTGATTCTTGGAAGAATTAAAAAGTGCCTGAACCAAACACAGTAAGATTGAGTTTATAAATGTAAGAAGAAGGTACTCCAGAAAAATGATCTCTAGACAAAGTCTGTAGTTTTTAATAAACATGTGGTTAAGTATGTCAGGTAAGTGTTAACAAAGGAAGACACAGAGCACTATTAATTTCACACAAAAGGGTGAAATATCAACTGCAAATGAAATATCTCCCATTTGGCTCACAGTGACAAACGCTAGTAGCTGTTGTGTCATGATAGGAAGCACATTATAAGTAGCACAAAGTCATTTCAACTCTTTATTTGCTTAATGATAAGACCAGTTTCTTGAAAACATATGCTAACTTTTTGAACAACCCTTAGAGGGGCCACATAAAATAATGAACATAATAATCTTAATTAGTTACTTTCCTAACCTTAGGGATTTAAACTTTTAATATTTCGAGAGTGCAGCCACTTCACCCACTGCTTCTAAAGTCTTCTTGACTCTTAGAGCTATTACAGTGTGCCCAGACTGTGTTTAGATTTGGGCAAATGGCAAATGAGAAGAGGAAAAATGTTTCTGAAAAAGAAACTGAAGGAAGATGATAAAAAAAAAAATTCCGAATGCATGCGTGGCAGAGGCAGGCCGTGCGGTAACGAGGTGAAGATTGTAGCCCTCTCTGTACCGCACAACCATGAGGAAAATGAGCCCCAGGACTCACTCCACTCCTAATACCTATGGAAGCAAAAGCAGGGGACATAAAGGTCCAGGACTGGCCTGACTCGGCCTCCATAGTGGAGCTGAGCCACCACAGGTGGTTCTGGAAAGCGCCTGCTGATGGGACCTCTCCGGTGCTCCTGGAATCAGTCAGAGCTGGGGGACTAGACAGAGAGTTAAGTGAGAAGAAAGAACAGCTGGATACAAATCCTCTGGTGTCAGGAAAAGATCTCGCAGTCACAGGGAATGCTGTTAGTACCTTCAAGACTGGCAATGCTTTCTAAATGCCCATGTCCAGTTGGTAAAGTCAATGGCATACTTTGTTATATACAAACTGCAAAAATAAATAAACAATACCAAATAAATAAGAAGTATAGAAAAAAAATCTCATTTCCACAGGAGGCCTCCACACTGCTGATGGAGCAAAGAGGGAATCATGACATAACCTGGCCAGAAGCCTGCCCAGTGGTGCAGAGTCTGCCACCAGGCGGGGCACGTGAGGACAGGCTCTGGGTCGGGCAGGGACACCCCTTACCGTTCCTTCTCCACACAGACTGGCGAGGATTCAGGGTCATGGAGAAAGAAGTATACGCTGAAATGCAGACTAAGCAAAAATCCTTCTGTAAACCTTTAGCTGTCATGGGCCTGTTCTGTGCACCAGCTTCTAGGGTTAGAGAGGCCCAGCGAGACAGGGACAGCGGTACAATGACACACGATAGCCTGGCAGCGGGTACTAGAGGCCCACGGGCTGCGGCCAACCCCAGGGCAGAGGTAGGAGGTGCTGGGCGTGGGGCAGCTGCTGGCCAGGAGGAAGTGTCTGGACTTCCGGCCAGAGCCTACGGGGAGCCAGCAAAGGCGTCGGTGCATAAAAATGCCACATTTGATGCTCATTTGCGGAAGGTCACCCGCCAACAGTAAGGAAGACAGATTAGAATGAGGACACAGACCAGCTAAGGAGCCTTCAGATGATGACATCTGACCGGGACAACAGGGACAAAACCAAGAAACACGTTAAGAAGGCACAAGGGCTGTTCACAGTGCTCGGGGAGGGAATGGGGTAAGCTTCCAGCCCAGCACTGGGCAAGGGGTACCGGAGGAGTCGGGGAGGGATGGGGAGCAGGTGACTGGCGGTCAGAAAGTTGAATTTGACTTTGTAGAGAGTTGGCCGTTTGGTTTAAAGCAAAGCACTGTCCCCTGCAAGACCAGTGCAAGGGTCCCGGGGATCCCCCGGCACCTCTCTCTCAGGACACTGCCCCTCTGAAGTCACTCCGACCACTACGCCCTCCTAACATCTGCAAAGCTCCGACTGCACATCCGGCAGCCACCCCTGGGTCTCTGCGGATCGTATAACCTTTCAATCAGTGCTGGGTGGAGAGTGGAAAAAGAAACCATGTGGGTAGTTTCCTTACCACTCCCTCTGAGCGCAGAGAGCAAACAAACAGATCACTCAGCATACAGCAGGTGCTGAGAAAATGCTCGCTCCCCTCGTCTGGGGAGTACTGGCTGCTTCCTGAACTCCTGACCCTGCCAGAACAATCGCTCGCTGTCTGCTGTGACCGTGGCTTCTCGGCTCTTGCCTGTCCCTCCTGCTGTGACAGCGGCCTTCTATTAAAAAATTTTAAAGTATTTGAGACATAAGCTGGGTGGACCATTTGCACATTCAGTAAGCAGTCATGAGATGCTGACTGTGAGGACACAGCTATCCACCAGAATCCAGAGGCCCACTCTCAGGAGCTTTGCACATTAGTGACAGGCAGATATAAAGCAAACTGACGCCTAATACAGGTCACGAGTTGTGTGTACCAGGGAGGAAGATCAAGTGGGGGTTAGGAAGTTGATTTTAGTGGCCAGGAAACATAATCAATAGGTTGAATTTAGGTTAATTATGCACCCTGTATTTTTAAAACACATGTATTTTCAGCCAAAATGTAAAAGCCAGGTTATTGCCCATGACAACTGTGATATCCACCTTCTCTTGAACAGTTACAGTACCTGGGAATCGTAGGCCCATGTTCCTGCAAAACAACAGCCAGCTACCCCTGCCAAATACCCATATGTGCTCTGCAGTGGGCCACTGCGCCTCCCAGGCCCGACTGCATCCCCAGCACTGGCATGCCAGCGTCACTGGCTTTTGGGCACACGCTGCCTTATTTCTCTGACCCACCCTTCATTAAGAGTGGGAAGAAGCGTTCCTTGGGCAGGCCACAGCTTCCTGGTTTGGGGAAAGAGATCTACTTCAAGCACTCCCATGATGTCTCTGGCCCTGCAGGTCCTTGCCATGACCTCTCCTCTTGGTGATCACCGTGTTCTTTCATTTCATGCAAAAACAGGGTTCCACAAGGGCTCTCTGCCCAGCTTCTCTTTAGGGTCGTCCAGAGCTGTTTCTATTATAGGAGCAGTGCTAGATTCTTTATTCCACCTTGATGATAAATTGTTCAGTCTCTAAAATTAAACTAGTTATTCTGAGAGAACATACAAATTTCCAGATTTAAAACCCAAGAGCTGTACAGAGGAATGAGGACCCCCCTGAAGCTTCTTAAATTGCTTTCTGCAAAGATCTCACCTTTAATCTAACACACATACACGCACACACACACAGTTTCCAGGTGCTAGCATTTCCGCAGGGAAAAATTGTGTCCACTTTACTATTTAATACTTTGAAGAACAGACATATGATGTAGAGTTAGTAATTTCTAATGTGCCCATGAGAACTTCCTTCTTCATGTATACATTTTTGACCTTAGTACTAAATGCTCGAGAGGAAAGAGAAAAAGTTACTGAGAAAAAGAAACTATATATAAGATATATATAATATGTAAAAATAGAAAACATTAAATATTATAACTTCGCAATATAACAGAAGCCGCTTGTGTAGAACTTAAGAAATTCAATTCAATAAACACTATATTGTCACATGTAGGTAATATTCAAAATTCTGGGCATATAAAGATGCATCACCTGCTTTCTCCTTGACTCTACCCGGGACACAGGAGTGAAAAACAAAGGAGGACAAGTGCTAACAGAGAGGACTGGGGAAAAAAGAAGAATCATGTAAGTAAACAAGGAAAAAAATTCTAACAGAAAGGGGAAGGGGCAGGAAGAAACAACTAAAAACAACTAAAATGGAGACTAGCTTATAATTGTCAACCTTTAAAGTGGAGTAATAGCAGAAAACTTACTAGTAGAAAACCCAACAGAGATTGGGGACAGACAAAAGGGTGCTCCAGTGAAGAAATCAACGCTGCAGAAGACCTACACTGTGCTGACTGTCCTCACCCATCAGCAGGTGTGGGAAGGATGCGAGGGGATGCTCTGGAAAGCTAGGCTTCAAGCAAGGGGTAAAGATCCTGGGTTAAGAAAGGTGAATCTTAGAAGAAAAATGGTACAGGGTGCAGTTCAAGGACCTTTCCTTTGTGTATCTTTGGGGAATCTCAGCCTATTTATGATTTATGGCCTTAAATATATGTTAGACTCTCACATTTATATCTCCAGGTAGAGCCTCTCTGCTGAATTCCAGACCCAAATATCCAACAACCTGACTTGTATGTCCAAGACATCCCAAACACAGCACGTCCATGCTGAGCTCCTGATTCCCTCCTTCCCAAGCCTATTCCTCCCTTAAGTATTTAACCCTTCTGGAACACTAGCAGTGGGGACACAGGAGTGAAAGCCCTTCTCTCTTTCAGTGCATGTCAATGCCATCCTGCAGGATACCCAAGCCAAAAATATTGGGGTCATTTAGTCCTTCTTTGCACATCCCACATAAGCAACCTATGAGCAAACAATGTCTTTGTGCCTTCAAAATGCATACAGAGTCTGGCCATATCTTACCACCATCATGCTAAAGCCACCCCCCCACCACCTAGGCGGCCACAGCCGCCCCCTAAACCTCCCTCCCTCCACCCTGTGCTCTATTCCCAACGTAACAGAGACCTGGTCACATGGAAGGCAGCCTCTGTCACTGTTCCATCTTCTGAAGCTTCTGTTCTGTCCAAGTAAGAGAGGAGGACCTCACTAGGCTCGGGGGACCCAGCAGCCCTCTGTCCCTGGCTCCTGCCACAGCACCCACCGACACCTTGTGCTCCTCGGCTGTGCCACCCTGTCCCCTTGAAGGCCTCTCCCAGGTTTCCAGTGGCTCATTTGTTTCTTGATGTCACCTTCTCGTGAGGTCCTTCTGAGCCACCCGACTGAGGATCACGCTGCCCTGTACGCACTCCTCAGTTCCCTTTCCTGCTTTACCACCTCAAGTCACGGATCACACTGAATCTTCTCTAAGTTTATCCACTGTTTTGCTGACTACCTGACCTCCCCACTCGAATATAAGCTCCTGGGGGACCAGGGAGTCTTTGGCTGACTCTGTCCCTGCTGTGTCTTCAGGCTCAGGACAGAGCCTGGCCCACAGAAGAGGTTCGGATCTTTACTGAATGCAGCATGGCTGAGGAAAGCCAGCAGTGGGGAACTGGGACGCAAGGTCAGAGACTATGCCAGCGGCCACACACACAGTGAGGTCTGCGCTCAGGAAGGGGCACGCTGAAAGACTTCTCGGGAGTATAATGTACAGGGTTTGGTAACAAGGTGAGAGGGCCAGGGGAGGGGGCTGTGAACTTGAACTACAGCTGATAACCTTCACGCAAAAGGAAAAGGCCAGAGGAATGAGGGGAGTTGGGGAAGGGGAAGGAATGGTAGACAGAAGGAGCTCAATTCTTGTCAATGAAATGAGATGCATTAATCTATGCACTAATATGTCTCTCTCAGATATAATCCAAAGCCTAATAAACTCCTCTAGGGCAGTTTTTAAAGGTTTAAGTTATTCCTTAATTCAATAAGCACAAAAACTTGTCACAAAGGCTCAGATTCAGTAGATACATAGGTTACACCCTATCCTCCAGAACAGAACAAAAATTAAAAACACCAGGAATATGTGGGAAATGAAGATCTGCAGAAGACCAGAGTGTCCCTCGTGCTTGCAGCTATGTAGGGCATAAAAGAGAGAAGTGGCTCTGTTCTCCAGACTTACATTTAATAGGTTCTAAATCCAGCACAGATTTGACCTTTGCTTTTTAAATAGATTTTCTTGGAGAGAAGGGAAGAAAACATTGATTCATCCAAGACTCCTGAACGCCCTACTGTTCACGTTGCTTGAAATAAAGTCTGCTTTAAATCAGAATTCTTGAGACACAGAAATAAATATACCAAGAGGTTTTTAATTCTATGCTTTCACCAACTGATTATTTTCATTCACAGCAGTGGAGACGAACTCGATATGGTCTTTCCAGAAGAAGGCCCTTGACCACAGAGCAGAGCACAGGGGGGGATCAATCCGATCAATACCATCCAAGCTCCGACTTCAGCTTGTCTTGTGATCAACACTTTGAATAGAACCAATAAGGGAAGTATGTGAAGTGGAGATGAATTTTCAGGGATTTCATGTTAATTTAGCAACATTTGGGGAAAAGAGCCCAGGAGCAAAAATGTTTCCACCGAGAGTGGCAAAGGTTAAACCAGCATCATTCAATACCAGGATTGTCCACTCTGGAAACATGAAATATACAGGCTTCCCACTCTGCTAAACTCAGTCACTAAGATCAGCGTCACAAATTTAAGGGCTGCCTAGGTGGTTAATATATAATCCTGGTCCTAAGCCTTTTTATTTTATTCTTTAGCAATTTTGTTTCCTCTTAAGAATTGTATTTCAGTGTTCGTTTAAAACCATTATTGGAAGGTCGCTGCAGAAACAAACACAAATATAAATCAAATAGGAGTCTGCCTTACTATCTATTTGATTCTGTTTGAGGAAGAATTTGAAAATGTGCTTTCAGTACCATATAGATATGTGACCTCAGGGCATCAGGCAGCTAACAATGAAAGTAGGACATTAAGGAGGGGTTGGGTCTGCGGCCAACAGGAAAATGCCTGTCTACCTACCAATATTCACAGTGCTATCCAAACAAAACACCAGTACAGACTAAATGTGGCCCACTGACCAGCAATTTGCCACAAAAACCAAGCATCATCAGAGACTCATAATAAAAAAGGAAATGATTCATACAGCATCTTCCCCAAACTATGAATACAGACACTTCAATGGGCTTTCACAGAAGCCACCACTTAAAACTGTACGTCCCCCTCTTCTTCATTAGAGGAAAGTAATGGCATCTGGGTAATTCAGCTGCGATGAGGTCTCAGACCTACAACCATTTCAGACTCTAATGACAAGACACCAATGTGTGGACTGAAACCACGAGTAAACCCGCAAGTCTACTTACACACACAGAGGTAGACACTGAATCCAGTAGAAGTATATTAGCTTCTCTTAAAGTAAGCATTTTGAGAAGTTTATGTGTCTAGAAGATTGTCAACCACGAGGACCAACTGGAGCCCACAGAGACAGGAAGCCTGCGGAGGCCAAGCAGACATCCCCGACCTACACTCGCCTAGAACCTCATGTGGATGTCACAGTTGCCACCGCCTTCATGCCTAAGGGCAGTATGTTCACCCAGAGCCTTCCGCCTAATTTGTTTCCTTGTCTATTTCATCCTGTGTCCACTATTAAAAGAACCTCAAATTTTAATGTCACCAAGTCATTTATCTGTTTATGGTCCTTCGCTCTCAACTGATGTCCTATCAAATGCAATATTTAGAGACCATTTAATGTTTCCTTTTTTGCTTGTTTTATGGCTTACAGTATTAGAACTTTCAACCTTTCATGGCAAATGACCACAGGGTCTCTCTCTAGTTGCATTAAGAATTTCTTCTTTAAAACTCAAGGCAAGACTGTTAGGTATAAAAGAAAGTCATAAATACGGGCGAAACCCAGCCAGAAGGGAACTGGCATATACAACCCTGAGCCCCAGGCCCTCTGAGAGCACTACCTCATATCCCTTAAGTAACTTACCCTTCTACTGTGGGGAGAAAGCTTTAATGTCGCTGTAAACCAATACACACATGTGAATCCTCAAAGCAGGCCTTGCAGCGTAAGAACTTTGGGGAAAGACATCCTGCAGCTGAGAACCGGGTTCAACATTCCTCAGGGTGTAACTCAATCGGTCAGCCTGCAGAAACTCACCAAACGACTGCTTTCTGAAGAAAGAAAGCAGAGCAGCGCAGCAGCGGGTGTGGGCCTAATGGCCAGCGATGTGCCCCGTGGAGAAAATAGCTCGCAATAAAAGAAGGCGGGGGAAAATGACTCTCGTAGGAGTTTTAAGAGTTTTCATGACAATTGGAGAGAACTGTGGCCAATTAAAGCAGCAATACAACTCAGAAAGGCAACTGCAGGAGAGCATGCCAGGCGTCTCTGGCCACAGGCAGGAAGGCAAATGGGGTCCCAGAGCCAGACTATGGGAAAGGATTTTATTCCTCAAACTCTATGGTGTCTGGAGAGGAGTGTGGAAGGAGGATATGCTGAGCAGTAGGAACCCACAAATAACACTGGAAGATGGTAAAGCAGGACTGTAAAAGCAGTGTGGCTAACTGATGCCAAGTCTGTAAATCTTCTGGTATCTTCACTGGGGCTCCATGGCATGTCTCACTTTAATAGAGTCCCATTACAAAAATGGCCGTCACCACTTTTTTCTTTCAAATTCAGCTTTCCTTTGGCTATAGTTACCCACATACAGTCACACAAAGTGAAATGCAGTGATTCTGCATCTCTTTGACGTGTTTTTCTTCTAGGCACCAGCCAAGAACCAGAGTGTTCTTTTTGGGCTGGATTATATTGAAATATGGTCACTTGGTAAAGACTCAGCTTTCTATCCGTTAAGAGGGTGGGCCAGACCACATTCCAAGAACTCAGTCCCGAGTTTTCCTCTGTTCCCACCTATTTTTAAAGGTACATGAGGATGGAACAAACCACTGAGGTTTCTTTTCTTCTGACATCTTAGTTCACTAGTTTCACACATCCTCGGCAAATATATCATTTAGGGTTGTTCTCCAAGAGTACTTTGCTTTTTTTTTTTTTTGGTAAGAGGGAAGTAAAAAGAGAAAAAAATTAAATACTTATATCATAAGGGGGAAACAAACCTGTACCCAAGTTCATATTGGAAGTTTTTTCTTTCCAAAAGCAAAGTGCCACTCCTGTAACTGCACTGGAAACTGCAGAGCGACCTCCTGCTCGCTGACTTCCCCCACCGGGGGCTGAACAGAGAGCCCACTGCCCGGAGCCCCACAGCACTCAGGCCCAGAGGAACACACACAGGCCATGCTGCTACCCACAGCTATATACTTTCAGTCTCTGGAAGAACTATGAGAGTGGAAATATTAAAGTAAACACTAAGCGAGGGGTGTAGAAACATTTCATTCTGCATCCAATATGGGAAAAATCTTCTAAAACATTAGCACTAATCCCAAGTTCATTTTCCAGTGCAGGAGTTCTAGAATAAAAGATTAAAGATACTCATGGTCATCACGCCCAAAGGGAACTCTTCAACCTGAAGACTGCCATCCTACTTAGATGCATGGCGCCCCTTTTATAATATCTGCAAGAGAATCCAAGCTCCATCCCAAACACAAACTAAACCTAAGAGCCAGGGACTAATAGGCCTAGACCGCTGAGATGAATGAATGTAGGGGGCATCTCCAAGATGCTGGCGGGAACCCCTCCTTTCACTTTCCAAGGAACTGAGAAACAGCCAGCTTACAATGACATGACCAGCTACCTATGGAGGCTACAGAGCACTTCCCTCGGCTAGAGGCTTTCGGTGCTTGACAACATTTTCTTCACTCCATCTCTCCATACTGCTCTCTGAACACTGAGCAGGGCTGCATCCATGACTCACGCCACCTTGATCTCCATGACTTTTATTATTTTCACTTCCCTTTAGCTACTGCCAGTTTCCTAAGGCTGCCAAAACTCACCATAAACAAGATGGCTTAAAACAACAGAAAATTATTCTCTTAGTACTCAAGAGCTAGAAGCCTGAATTCAAGGTGTCAGCAGAACCACACTCTCTCTGAAACCTGTGGGGTTTCCTTAGCCCCTTCCTACCTCCAGTGGGGCATTGCCGCAATTCCTCGGCTGCAGCTGACTTTTCTGCGGTGCACTGTCCCTCTCTGCAAGCACCTTTTCTCCTCTAAGGACCCCAGTCACTGCACACGGCTGCCCCTGCCCTCTCCCCCACTGACTCCAGCATGACCTCATCTTAACTAATTACAACTGTAATGACCCTATTTACAAGTAAGGGCACTTTCCAAGCTCCTGGGGGTTAGGATTTCAACATATCTTTTTGGAAGACACAATCCAACCAAGAGAAGTCATACAACCAGCACAGCCATACCCAAGGCCTACAGCATGAGGTTTCCCTTTCCTTCCTACCCAGGTTCTGCCACTCCTTCAACACTGCCTGCTTTGTTTTCAAAATGCGTTTTGTTCTCTAAGTCACTGGCAGCTCGCTGTCATCTTTCCGGGCCTGACCCCCCTTTCCAGCTACCCTAGATTTCTTGGATTCAGATGCTGTCCTAATACCCTTGACTTTCTGTTATTTCTATTTTTCCTAATCCACAACCAACAATCTACATTCTCAACCCACACCTTCAACCTATAGAGCACCGAAGAAAAAGACATGAACCGTATCAATGGTGCCTCTTTTAATATCACCTGCCCGGGAACGGGCCCAGGATGGTAACCTTGACCAAGCCCTCTCCTGATCTTCCTCCACACCGACCCCCTTAGTCCCAGAGTTTGCGTTCATTCAAAAAAAAAATGATAAATACTTGGCATTTGACTCGTGTGCAAGACTCAATGGTACACAAGATTGATACAATCCCTGTCTCCCAGAATTAAAAGTATGTCAGGAATATGAACAAGTAAACAGGCAGTGCTAAGAATGGCAATGTGCCATGAGTCAGGCAAGTAAGGAAGCTTCAGAGGCATCAAGGAAGAGCTGTCACGGAGGAAGTTAAGTTGCATTATCTCCCCGGCCCCTGTCCTGGCCTCCAATGCCACATCTCTGTCTAGGGGACGGCGTTCAGTTCCGGAACTGCCAACATTGCTCCTGGTGGCAGGCAACCCAATCCCAGCCTCAGTTTCTCCTCGGTGCTTAAATGAGATTCCCACTTGCCATTTTCGAGCAGGACATTCCAGTAGTCCCCGCCATTCAGTGAGTTCAAGACAGAGGCTCTCACCTGGATGGTCGGTCTTCCCGCGCTCTGCTCCTCCCAGTTAATGTCACTACCCTGCCTTTGGTCATTCAGACTCAGAACCCTGGTGTTCTTCTCAACCCTTCCTTCTCTTTCATCCCAACCACCTTCCCTCCAGTGCTTAACTGGTTTCCAAGTGTCATTTTAAAATTCCTGCTAGAAAGCTTTTCATCCACTGTCTTCCTATTTTCTCCCGCACTGTGGCCTGCATCCATGCTCTCACTAATCCGCTGTGATTACTGTAAAGACATCTTTACCAGGTTACCTGTCCTCAAATCTCCACCCACTGCGATCCAACGCTATCTTTACAAGCATGTTACAGTTTGTAAAATGCTTTCAAAGAAATCACTTTTCATCCCCACACCAGACTGTAGTGAGTAAGAATGGTAGAGTAAGGATTGTTCTCCTCGTTTTATGAAGAGGAAATGGCCTGAGAGGTTAGGTGACTTGCCCAAGGTCACAGAGCAAGCAGCAGCAGAGCCACCATTCAGCACCAGGTTTGATTTCCAGCACAGAACTCCATGGTTGCATCACTCCCAAAATCCTCTTCCCGGAAAACATTTCTGAATCCAGGTCTCCACAAAAGCATGTGATCAAACGCCAGCCACCATCTGCAGACATCTTCCAGAGCTGCTGGTGGCGGCCCTTACCTCTGCTGGGCTCCACCAGTCCTGCCCTCCTGTCTCAGAAGACTCACACCCACGGGAGCTGCTCTCAGCCTAGAGCCAGCCACGGGACGCAAGCGCCAGAATCGGAACCAGCAACGTCCACTTTGACACCTTGGGTCTAGGTAATTCAGTAAACTCAGCAGCTCCCCGTGGGGCTTTTTAATTCGGTAAACTCAGCAGTGGTCCTGACCACATCCTCCACCTGCCGTCAGCACTCACCTCAGTGCCTCTACCTTTCTCCCCAGCTTCCTTCATTCCTTGCTGACATTCCCATCTGAGGCATGGAAGGCTGCTCGGTACCATTCTTCAGGACTGCTCCGTCTGGGGAGCACAACCCTCCCCACTCGCAACCAATGTTTGACTTCAATCCATTAACCGTCAAGTGCTTGGCAGACACTCAGGATGCAAAGTTGAAGGCCAAGTTCTTGCCCCCACGAACTGCCTGCGCCTCTGTTACCCCATCTACCGCACCCCGTGGCACCTGAGCTGTCGTGAGCAATCTCCATCCACCTTAAACTTCTTAAACTCCGGCATGATGGCCACCATGAAAATGTGCCTTCCTCTAAAGATGCCAATGCCTCATAACCTCCCATATTCATTCCCTGTCTCCCCTGCTCTCCCTCTCGTTGGCTCCAGACCACCAAGGTGCTCCTTCTAGAATCTGGACCTCTCACGTCTCGATCATCACCTCTCTTCCCTCTGAAGTACACATGACCCTTGTTCCCATCTTCCCTGCAGTTACTGCAATTACTCAATCAACTTTTTCATGCTTACTTTTTGAGGACAGAGATTAAAGACGGTTAAACTCAAACACAGGCTAAAGGCCGTAAGAAGACATCTTCCTATTTAAAACCCTAGCAGAGGATACAGGCCATCTGTTCCCCTCCTGGTTCCCTTTATTCACCGGATGCCTCAACAGGACCAAGATCTTCTACATTCCCCAAACTGATCTTCACACTCACACATTTTCCCAGAAACATCTCCTGCCACTGACTGCCTGTTGGAGCATCATTCATTCTCCAAAAACGAATGAAATGCCTCTCCTCCTGTAGAGCCCCCATGAACTACAGCACACGGATTTTTCTGAACACCTTCTAATAACTTATATTCCATCTGTGCAGACAGACAGCAGGATCTGGGGAGGCTTAGAAACCAGGCTAAGGAGTTTAAAGTCTTAACAAAAACAGAAAGCAGTTACGGGTGTTAGACCATCTTTGTCCAATAGGCCAGCATCACCACAATGGAACTTTCTGTGATGATGGGATGTTCTTCTGTACAGACCACATGTGGCTGCTGGACACTTGAAATGGGGCTAGTGCAACCAAAGTACATTAAAATTTTAATTTTATTTAACTTAAATAGCCACATGTGGCTACTAGCAACTGCAGTGGGCGGTTGATTTCTTGACTTAAGTTGACTGTACAAAAGAAGCATTTTTTAAAAGATGAGTCTGATGAAGGAGGACGGGAACCAGTCAGGAGCCCGTGGACATGCAATGGGCAGGGGGCTCTCCTTTCTCTAGAGAGAAGAATGAAATGACTCTGCCCTTCCACATAAGCACCAGGGAAAGAAAAACAAATAAAAAAGGGAATTGGAGTTTCCTACATCCTTTTAAAACAATCAAGACTATGGAAGAGAAGACACTTCTTTGTTTGGGGGTGTTACCTTGTCAAATCGAGTTTGCTATTGAGTAACTCTGCCAGGGAGAGATTTTTCATCCCCTGCTATTAAGTTCACAGTTTCATCAAGTCAGATACAAAAACTACTATTTTCCAGAAAGCATATAAAAAATGGAAATTAATCACTTTCTGTGCGATTTCGTCCTTTCCACTTTGACACAACTCAAACATTCTGGCCCCCAGGAGATACGAGATGTCTGAGGCAGCGTAGTGAGGTCGGATAGAGATAGCGGGGTGTGGGAAATCATTTAATCACTTAAAAGTTAATGGCTTCTCACCTGCACTAGTTTCCATACCTGTGACTCTTGGTGCATAAAGGAATACAGTATATCACGGTTATGCTAGGAAAACAGTATATTACGGTTATGCTTGTTTTCATGACGTGACTGTACTTACATTGCTTCCTGTAAGTAGAAGTATAGATCATCAGTCACTATGTAATGTGGTCGTTCCCGGACCTCTAGTAATTATTATGTAGTAGGATTTTCCCTGGACCTCTGTTGTGTTCACTGATCGATAAATGTGAGAGGTGCTCTCTCAGCCTGACTCTGGAGCTGTGGTCCTTTCGGGTTTTCGAAATCTCATCGTGATGCCTCCCTTCCCTGCGGGTGGGTGGCAGGGAGGAGCCGACAGCAGGGTGCTATAATGTGCCCACATACAATGAACAGTACTGCCAGGGGAAGGATTAGAATATCCCAAGGCAGAGTTCACATGTGGTCTCCGAACCAGATTAGATCTCATACTTGTGAACAAAGCCCAGAAATGACCTGTTCATCTCCTTGCCACTCTCCGCCTCACACAGAGGTCTGTGCCCTTCCAACACATCAATCAGCTCAGAGGAAGGGCTGCTGAGTGTAGCAAGCCAGACGGGAAAAAAACAGTCCAGCTCATCCTTCCCTGGATACATGAGAGCAGCAAGGACACTGTAAGATATCCATGCTTAAGCTCTTGAATTAAAGACATATTCCTCCACTGGAAATTTCAATCCTCTGAGCTGCACCACCAATCACTTCATTTGTTTATAACCATTATCTACTTCAGAATGCTTCTCCTCCAAAGCACTGCTGATCTTTAAAATAAATAAACAGCTTAAGCAATTAACTCATTATATTAATTTGGTTTATATGATACAGCAAAGGGGGAAAGCACCAAGGGGGATTTCCACTTACAAAGTACTTACTGAGTCCTCCCCTCCATCCCTCTACTGGGATCCAAAGCCTGCCTACTGGAGGCGAGCTTTCCCCACCCATGAACCCCAGTAGAGGCTAGAGAGTACTCCCAATACTCATCCAAACACCTTCACACTCCCAAACACACTCATCAGAACAAAATTCATGCCCTCATCTAAAATCTGTGTCTATGATATCCTTCTTTCATGATCCTTTCCTGCTGGCAGTGGGATGATTTCATATGCTATCAAAAGCACACAGGATACTAACAAGAAAAAGCTGTGTCATCACATTTCCCCAAATATTAAAACGAAAAGCTACTTAATAAAATGTATAACTACTTCGCATAGTTGTCAGCATCTGAAAATAATTGGAGGCATTTCCCAAGGTACCGCTCTGCACCTGTCCTGTTCTACAGCTCATCTATCGACCAGGCTTGATTTCAACAGCATAGAAGTGTAAACACAGAATGCCCCCTGGAAAGGAAAAATGCTAGACATTTTTAAGCATTTAAAGATTGACAACTGCAGAGCAGTGGCCCCAGAGAAATTCAACTTGACTCCTGCTCAGACACCTGGCATTACGGGTCACACAATGCAAATCCTAAGGACAAAGCCAACGTGACAGACATGTACATTGCATTCCCAAAATTCTGTCCCAGCAGGGCCTCTCCACCACTTTAGGGAGACCAAGTCTACTTCATATGTTCACCTTTCTTATAAAACCCAAATGCTAACAACCAGGCAAGTGCACTCAGGGGAGCAGTCAGAATTTAGGGACAAAGGAAATGAGAAAAAAGCAGGACCACCTCCCTTTGGTTCCAAAATACTCCCATGAACACCGAAAAGAGAAAAAAGAAAGGGCCTTCTATGACTGACTTCTTTGGCGACTGCAGTTTACATTTAAACTACTCAGCAGAAGGGGCAGTGAATCTGGCATGTTCAAAAGCTCACCAGCAAAATCTTCTGGAGGCCTGTGGGAAGTAACGTAGGCGTGGCTGAAGCCTACGAACAACTGCTCACCCCTCCCAGTGTTATTCTATTTGCTATTGTAGTCGCATTGTAATTCTGAAGATTCTTCAAGTTTTACCTTCTCAATAGTCAAGAAATGGTGGAAATGCACTGTTGAGTATGTGGGCCGTTGGAAGAATAACCCAAAGAATGCTCTCTCTTGGAGTCTCTGTCTCATACTGCTCTTCAAGTCTGATGGGGATTTTATACTCTTTAGAGAAAGAGGGAACAAGAAACTTAAGTCTGTTGCAGGGACTGTAAAGCAACAAAATACACCGCCTGCTTGCACAGATGGAAATGGGAGGGGAGCCCTGGCAGGCAGCTCATTCTAACCTTCTCGGGCTGAAAGACAGGGGTCAATGGGCATCAGAGACATTTAAAAACCAACTTGTTTTGACCAATTTGAGATCTGATGGCCTAAAAGCGACTGGAATGAAAACAACATATTATTTGAGGAAGCAGCATTTATCAAAATACCTTATTTTAGCATGCTTTATCCCATTCAAACACGGACACACACACTCGCACACACACACTCGCACACACGGAAGCACCTCAGAGAGTGCCTTAGACCTTAGATCCTCATGGAACAGATATAATTTCTTGGGGTCACACACCTGGACCTCTTGAGGAACCCTGGAAAGATGCCATGACCACGATGAATTTGTTCAAACTAATCTAAAAAGGGACAAAGGTCTCTGAGTGCAGAAATATTACCGTGGGCAGAAAACGGAGATCCTTGGATGGCTGGGTTTTAACAATCAACACCATGAAAATTTGCAAACCCTTCCTAAGACTCACTCTCATGGCCATGGATAGCCACGGTGGCCCCAAAACCAAATGGGGTTCCATAACTGCAGTCAAGCTGCTGAGGTCCTTCTGAACCAAAGCCGCATATGGACTACAAAATTTTCACCAAACGTTCTGTACCGTCTTTCACTTCTTTCCCCTAAACTTTTCTTGTTTTTGTTTTTCTCTTGTCTCTATATGGAACCAAGTATAACTAGGGCCATGCAAGCAAATAAATACACATCTGAATTACGTAGTTCCATGTTAGTTCGGTAGCCATTTTACTTTCTTTCTTTAAACTCCACTGTTCTGAATCATCGTTTATTAACCTAAACCATTTTCCCTACTCGCCAGGGGCTGTTTCGGTGGGGCAGGTAAGTCTATGATTAAGTCTGTGTCTGGGGAAAGAAAGTGAGCTTACTAGAAAAACAAAGTAGGGTAGAAGCAATACATGCTAATTTGTAAAATATTGTGAAATCACGGTAAATTACGCAGCAAGGCCGTATGACCTTCAGTATCACATTTTTTACTTGTATTCCTATAATTACATTGGTATTATACATGACAGGATTAGAGTAATGAGACCCAATTTCCTGTGCGGTATACAGAAACCAGAGTCACTGCTTTATAGGTAGAGCAGTTGGTCTCATTTGCCACATCACGGGTAATCTCACAACCCAGCCAGAATCTCTGCGAACTTAAACAAGAATTGTCTCCTAGAGTCCCATGCAAATTTATAGAAGGCTATCGGTACCAGCGATAATTTCTACAGAACTCTGCTAAAGAGTGCCATCCGAAAGCCACAGTACCACCAGAGGCGGGGAAGAATGCCCTCTGTCCCTCTCTTCTCCTTTCCTCTCCTCTCCTGGTAGGAAGAGGCATGCATTGAATGGAAAGATGGTACGAATGTGAGAATTCTGTGGTTTTTTTGACCTAAAACCCTATTCGTATTTTCATTCTAAACAAGAAAGCTGGAGAGACTATTTTCAGGGAATACTGATCATAAAACTACCAAATGAAGAAAGATGTTTGTCTCTCAGCTGCTCCTTTCATGTTTCCCACCAATGCCTTAGGTTATTCGCATCTCCCAGTCTCCCAAGCGCTCGAGCCTGCCCACACCTACTCTGTAATTGCCTCTTCTTCCTCTGTGACCCAGGCGCTTCCGGTCTGAAATAAGCATGTTCACGTATTGAAATGTTTTAATAGCTATCATATGCAAGGGAAATTAGATTGAACATATTAGCTCAAAAAAGGCAGAACTGGGACCTCCTGGTGCAGATTTCGACCCTGCCCTGGGGTCAAATTCATCTTGACTCAAAGGGGAGTAAAGCCAGGGCCTGGCAACCAGTGGAAGCCCCTCAATGCTCCTCACAAAATGAATTCAGAGAATGAAGAAAATGAACGGGAGCCGGAATTAGAAGTTTGGAAGTGAAAAAAAACTGAGTGTCTTATTTTTTTAAAAAGGTACACATTTAAAAAATGAATTCCTTATAGTTTTGGATTTAACTTCCCTTACCAAGTAGGTTAGAAAGAAGTATCTTGCTACCCTCAGTTTCACCCCAAAGAGAAATGTTAAGACTTGTTAGCCCAGCAACCCACCGAGGCGATGCTGTGAGACGCATGCAGTCCTTCAGAGGGAGGACTGTGACGCTGCGGTCTGAAAACACAGCCACCCGAGATACCATCTGTGACATAATGAGTCAGAAGAAATACAAATTTGGTCGCTCTCATGACCAAATATATATTTCCCAGGTATACTGGTCTTCATCCAGTGTTGCTGAAAACACTGCAGAGTCTTAAAGGTGAAATGGGTGTTTTGTTATGTTAATGAAAGACCTTTGAACCCCCACCCAAGGGCAGGGGCTGGAGGCTGAATCAGCCAAGGGCCAATAGTTTAGTCAGTCAGGACTCTGCAGTGAAGGCCTCACAAAACCCCCTGAGAGGAGCTTCTCTCTCTGCTCTTGGGATCCTATTTCTCTGTCAGAGAGAGACCTTCTAAGCTTGGGGAACCAGAACGCCTCCACGTGCCACCCAGCCAGGCCCCGCGCTCCATGGGGGACAGAAGCTCCTTTATTTGGGACCTTGCCCTATGTCTCTCTTTATCTGGCTGTTAACTTGTATCCTTTATTAAACTGGTAAACGTAAGTGTTTTCCTGAGTTCTGTGAGCCGCTCTAGCAAATTAATTGAACCTAAGGGGGCGGTCCTGGGAACCTCCAAACTGTAGCTGCTAAGTCACAAGCACAGGGAATGGCCTGGGCTTGTGACCAGCATCTGGAGTCAGGAATGGAGGGCAGTCTTGGAGGACAGAGCTCTTTACCTGGGGAATCTGGTGCTGTCTCCAGGCAGATACCATCAGAATTGAGTTGAGTTCTCTAACACCCGGCTGGTGTTCGAGATTTGCTTGGCATTACGTGTGGGAAGACCCCCTCCCACATACTTACACTCACTGGAATCGGGTCTGGGAAGCCAAATGGAGTTATATTACTATTACCGCAGCGTACAATATTGTTATTGTTTTATATATATGTACAAAAGGAACACATCCTCATGCCATCTCTAGGATGTCTTATGAGGACAAGATGAAAAGGAATCAGAGCATCCTTGGGCATCTTGTATTATTATACCTCTAGGAAAAAGGAAAAAGCTGGAATCTTCAAATAAGACAAAAGGACACAAAGAGATAGGCAAAGAGAGAGAAGAGGGCCAGACAGGCAGACGCTAACTTCAAGCTGGTGCCCTTCCAGGGTGGATACTATAAACTGCGAGGACAGCTGAGGCATGACATAGAACGGTGAACAGGAAATGAAGTCAACAGACTTTTCAGTAATGAAAAGCACCATGATTTCATATATGGGCCAAGACTTTGGTGTTAGGGACTCAGTGCAAGTTGGAAAACCACAAAGTGATTTCAGGAAAAGCTTTTAGACAAAATAATGCTTCTAAGCACAAAGCTGGACTGCAAGGAAATCTACAAGTTTCAGAGTAAGACATAAGGAAGAACATCCTCTAAGACATGGAGTGTGGTTCCTACGAGTTTTCCTCTTAGGAAGTCAAAGGAAACCAAGCTAAATGCCTTCCCAGTCAGGAGTAGCAAATTTCTTTAAATTTAAAATCATACTTGTGCTACTTGTGTTGGTTTGACAGCTGAAAAACGGTAAAACAGCCTTCTGAGGGTAGTTTCACTTTATGTAGCTAAGCCTAAATTTGTTTATTTGGCCAGTGTAGTAAACATTTGATTTGTTTATTTGGCCAGTGTAGTAAACATTTGAAACAGTAGGGCACTGGGCCAAGAGATTCAGAGAATGTAAAATGAACCAATGTATGCTGTCCTCACATATCCCAAAACCTAAAAGATAGGATAGGCACCCAAAATAACTACAACATGAGATACTAAAGAATCAAGAGCCGACCAGTAGTCAAGTAAAAAAGAATTTATTAAAAAAAACCCAAAAAAGTAGTGTTCGCTTCAGCAGCACATATACTAAAATTGGAACGCTACAGAGAAGATTAGCATGGGAGGCTTACTTACCTAAGAGCTGTTTAAACACCCTAAGGATAGAAGTTTCTTGCTAATGGTGATGGAATAGAAAAATAAGACAAAACACCAATTCAAAAAGGTACCTGCAAGCCCACGTTCATGGAAGCATTATTTACAACAGCCAAATTATGGAAACAACTCAAGTGTCTATCGATGGATCAATGGATAAAGAAGCTGTGGTATATACACAATGGAATGTTATTCAGCCATAAAAAGCAAGGGAATCCTGCCTTTTGCAACAACATGGATGGTCCTTGATGGCATTATGCTCAGTGAAATAAGTCAGACAAAGAAAGACAAACACAGTGTGATCTCACTTATATAAGGTTCCAAAAAGAAAAAAGAAAAAAACTCCTAGAAAGAGATCAGACTTGTGGTTAGGAGAGGCGGTGGACGGGAGATTGGAGGAAGGTGATCAAAAGGTACAAACTTTCAGTTACGAGATTAATAAGTACTAGGGATGTGATGTACAGCACGAGCACTAGAGCTACCACCGCTGCATCAGCTATAGGAAAGTGGTTAAGAGAGTAAAACCTAAGAGTTCTTGTGACAAGGAGAAAACTTTTTTCCTTTCTTCTTTTTTTTCTTTTTATTGTATCTATATGAGAAGATGGATGTTAGCTGAACCTACTGTCTTAATCGTTTCACAATATATGTAAATCAAAACCATCATGCTGTATGCTTTAAATTTACACAGTGATGGACGTCAATTATTTCTCAATAAAAGTTGGGGGGGGTAGAAAAAAAAAGTAGACAATAACTTTGAAAGAGCCTGCTAGTCCCCCACAACTGGAGGAATTGACGTCTGGGCTAGATTTTGCATGAGAGGTAGATTACGGATACAGGGAGAAGGTGAGGGAGGGGGACCTGGAGTGAAAAAAAACCCTACAAACTGGGGCCGTCAGGTTCCACACTCAGATTCTACGTTGGGCTTCACTTAAAGGAATATATAATGAGAACTGGTGGACAGATAAGATCAGAGTGGGGGAATGGAGCATTTTGAAGGTGATCCCAGAGTTCAGGTTTTGTTTTAAAGTGATTGAAATGTTTCTAAAAAGTCACCAGATCAAAGCAGTGCTTGAAAAACATCAGACAGGCAGAAACACCGAAGAGTGAAGACCGGGGAAGTGCGGGGCACGAGGCTGCTGTGACAACACAGGTAGAAGGCTGAAGAAACAGCAGCAAGGAGGAAGGAAAAGAACACTTTGCTCCCAGCGTGACACACATGGCTGTGGGGCCACGACAGTGGGGCATGAGGCAGCTGTGCAGAGCAACTTATTTAATAACTCCCATGCAGGAAGACATCCCCAGGTCCAAAAGGCTGCTTGAATAACAGCAAAAACTAAACATTCACTTACACAGGATCCAGACATCACACTCTTTGGTCTTTACCCAGAGGAGTTGAAAACTTATGTCCATACAAAAACCTGCACACGGATGTTTATAGCAACTCTATTCATAATTGCTAACACTTGGAAGAAACCAAGATGTCCTTCAATAGATGATGGATAAATAAACTGTGGTACATCCAGACAATGGATATTAGTCAGTGACAAAAATAAATAAATAAATGAGTTATCAGCCATAAGAAGAGACAGAGCAATGTTAGTTGAATATTACTAAGTAAAAGAAGCCAATCTGGAAAGGCTACATACTGTACGATTCCAACTGTGTGACATTCTGGAAAAGGCAAAACTATGGAAATAGCAAAAAAAAAAAAAAAAAAAAATCACTGCTGCAGGCTTGAGGGGGTGCAGGGGTAAAAAGATGGAGCACAGAGGATTTTTAGGGCAGTGAAACTATTCTGAATGATACTAAAATGATGGAAACATCCTATTATGCATTTATCCAAACCCACGGGATGTACAATACCAAGAGAAAACCCTAATGTAAACTATGAGCTTTAGGTGATGATAATGAATCATTTAGGTTCATTGATCGTAACAAATGTACCAGTTGGGTGGGGGATGCTGATAGTGGGGAGACTATGCATGGGTGGGGATAGATTATAGGGAAATCTCCTTACTTTCCCCTCGGTTTTGCTGTGAGCCATAAACTACTCTAAAAAATAAGTATTACTGAATGAAAAAAAGGCCCAAAAAAGTAATTACAACTGACATCCCAGAAAATGGAACAGAGTGCTAAAGAAACAGTTCCGTCACTGAAACAATGATCAAGCTGAAGGTACTGACATGATCAACTCAGAACTCTGGAATTTAATAATAATAAAAAAAACTACAATAACAGAAGAGTGCTTAATGAAGGTAAAGGTGGCTGAGTTTCATTAAGAAAGCACTACAGCCTTTTCACTTACTTGCCTACCAGTCCCCATTCCCCAGCACCACACTGTGGCCATGGGGATAGTGGCCCACATTCCTAATGCAGTTGGCTGATGCCAAGGGGCTAATATGAGCCTTATTTTCAGAATTCTGGAAGTATGCATTTTGACCTGCCTTGGTGGTTCCCAGAGGGACTGGGACAAAGGCTGACTTTTGTTTTGCCCCGTTCCCTTTGACTGGAGTAACTTTCCAGTTAGTGGTGAAGGCGTCTGTTGGGATATTTAAAGACACACACTCCCATGTCCATCAGGGGTAAGGGACAGAAGATGGGTGACAGAAGATGGGTCAAGCAGCAGACAGATTATCCAAAAACTTTGGAAGCAGACAGCTAAGGAGGAAGTTTCTTTAAAGAATAAGGCCTGGGAAAGGCCACTGCCTATACTGTGAAAGCTAGAGCATAGTGTACATGCCCAGGACTGACACATGCTCAGAAAGAACCTAAGATGATGCTGGGCTTATCCTCTGGTGATTCTGCCAACTCTGCACAAACAGGAGGTGAAGGTTAAAGCAGAGTTTTAGGTGACCCAGATTCACATTAGTGGGGTGCTTCAGCTAACAACTAAGCTGCAAAGATAGGAATGTTTTTTTTATCTTTTTGGCCCCAGACACTTAAGGGAATCTCCATCAGGTCACTGGATGACCAGTGAGAAAACAGAGCAGACTTCAGTAACCACACATCAACAGAAAAGAGACTTTGGTAACAACTCATGACAAAGAATACAGTCTTCACAAAAGCAGATTGGAAAAGTCACTAAACCAATGGCAGTCCTCAACAGTCAACAACAAGCAGCCCTAGTTAGGGAGAGAATCTGATTTTCAGGTTTCTCACACTATAATATTCAAAATAACCAGTTTTCAACAATAAAAAAATTACAAAACATACAAAGAAACAAGAAAGTATGAACCATTCACAGGAAAGAAATTAATTGAAAGAAATCATGCCTGAGGAAGCTCAAACACTGTACTTACTAGACAAAGACATTAAACCAACCTATCTTAAATATGCTCAAAATTTTAAAGGAAACATGAACAAAGAAGTAGAGGAAACCATGAAAATGATACATGACAAAATAGAGAATATCGGTGAAGAGAGAGAAATTATAAGAAGGAACCAAATAGAAATTCTAGAGATGAAAACTATAATAACTGAAATTAAAAATTCACTAGAAGAGTTCAATAGGAGATTTGAACAAGCAGGAAGAAGATTCAGCAATATTGAAAATAGGACAACTGAAATTATAGAGAATGGTGAACAGAAATAAAAAAGAATGAATAAAAATGAACAGAGCCAGTGGGTCCTGTAGGACGCCATCAAGCACACCAACATATATATATGGGAGTCTCAAGAGGAAAAGAGAGATAAAGGTGCAGAAAGAATATTTGAAGAAGTAATGGCAAAAAAAAAAATCTCAAATTTGATGAAAGACATGAATCTACACATCCAAAAGCTCAAAAAACCCCAAGTAGGATGAATCTTGAGAGATTTACACTAAGACACATTATAATCAAACTATCAAAACATACACAAAGACAAAGAGAGAATCTTGAAAACAGGAGCAATTCATTGTGCATGACGGACTTCAATAAAATTAACTGCCAGTTTTTCATCAGAAACCATGAATGTCAGAAGGAAGTAGGATAAAATATTTAAAGTACTGAAAGAAAAAAATTTGTCAACCAAGAATCCTATATTCAGCAAAACTGCCATATAAAAATGAAGGAAAAATGAAGATGTTCCCAGGTAAACAAAATTTGAACTGCAAAATTTGAATTTATCAGTAGACCTACCCTACAAGAAATGCTAAATAGCAATGCTTTAAGGTTGAAATGAACAAACACTGGACAGTAACACAGAGGTCATATGAACAAATAAAGAACTCCAGTAAAGGTAGCTGAATAGGTAAATATAAAATCCAGTATTATCGTATTTTTGGTTTGCAATTCATTGTTTCCCAATGATTTAAAAGACAAATGCATGAAACAATAATTATAAATCTATGTTAACAAACGCACAATGTCTAAAGATGAGATTTCTGACAGTAACAATTTTAAGGGGGTGCAGAGCTGTACAGGAGCAGAGTTTTTTATATCCATTTCTATCCTAGACTGCTACAAATTCATGCTGTTGATTGTAATCCCCATGGTCACTACTAAGTAAAGAAAAAAAACATCAGAAAAGGAAATGAAGAGTGTTTTAGTCTGTTCAGGCTGCTGTAACAAAATACCACAGACTGAGTAGTTCATAAATAACAGAAATTGATTTTTCACAGTTCTGGAAGCTGGAAAGTCTAAGGTTAAGGTGCCAACATCTGTCACTTCACATAATTAATTCTTTCTTTTTTTTTCTTTGTGGTGAGAATACTTAAGATCTACTCTCAGAAAACTTCAGGAATATAATACCATATTATTAACTATAGTTACTATGCTGTACGTTGGGTCCTCAGAAGTACTTCTTAACTGAAAGTTTGTATCTCAGGCCATGTTTGTTGTCATAGTCTTTAAGAATAAGTCTGTATCAGTACACCTATAGGCAGGCCTATACAGACACCTTGTGACAATGACATCCATGGTCCAATCAGCTGAGAAGAGAGAGCAGAGTCAGGTGACCCACTACCCACACAGGTAGAGGTGTGGGTGCGGGAGGCAATAAGAAAACCTCAAATATCACTATCATTCTATTTAATTTCGTATTCTCTCCTATGACCTAATTGATTCATTCAACACGCAAGAAAGTAAGTTACTTTTTAATCATTCATCTTCTAACTTCTTTAGTTTATAATTAATTAAATTTTAGTACTTTTCCCCTTATTTTGAGAGAGTTATTCCTAAAACTTACAGGTGTGACAATGGTTTTAATTCAACTATGGTTAATAAAGATTTCTATTAAGGAGACTTTCAAAAATGTCTCTGTTCTCAGCAAATGGTTAGAGTAGAGGCAAAATTTATATTAGTTCTGCACATCACGGGTTACAAAAATGTCCTATTGCCAGATACTACACAGTCGACCATGTTTCATCTCTTTATGTCACTGAACAATGGGTCTATAACAAATAACATTCTAGTCCTGAAAAAGAAGCTGGTCTATGAACATTAACTAAAGAATTTAGGATGCAACCCTGGAGATTAAAGGATAAAAGTCAGTAGCACGATTATTCAATGAAACATAAAAAATGGATTATTTGAATATTACAACCAGTGATGATGTTAAATTGAGACATTCCTATTCTAGTTACTCAATTTCAATTGCAAACTTGACTTGAAGAATACCTCTCCCATCTACAAACTCAAATGAGACTTGCTCAGTAATAGGATAAAAAGTTTAATTCAAGTTTTGTGGATATGATTGATGCACTTGCAATAACACGTAAGAAAAAAATTGAATTAATATTGATACAAAAGTTGCATTTGCACCAAATTAACTTTTACAGGCATGAGTTGAATTTCATTAAACCTACATATTCAGGAGCTTCATCATCTTTGGAACTGATTATGAATCTTGGTGGTGCCATTGGCAATGTGTGTGATCTTGGCCAAGATACTTACCTCCTCCGAGCCTCGATTTCCTAACGGGCCAAACACAGCCACCACATCCTATTTTGGACACCTCTGTGTGTTCACTGGGATGACTGCATAATGACATCTAACACAAAGTACAAGGCAAGGCAGGTAGTTAAATGTCCATCTCCTCGCTCCCTGCTATTTAAGTTCTAAATGATCTGTTTTCCTTTGTATTTGGGCTGTTGCCCTCTGTTCACTGACAGGGTGCTTGCAAATGAACTAATATCTGCATATAAGGATTTTCTTCTGTATTATGAAAGGAGGTTGCATGCAAACACTACAGCATACCAGAAGATACCTTCAACACAGACCCGGGTTTCTCAGCTTTTCAAGTGCACCTCTTAGACCTGCTAATACTGTTAAGGACATCTGTAGCCTAAGAGAACTGCACATAAGTACCCTGATATGTAACATTTATTTGTCGCCAGGGCTCATTTGTTTTTCCAGATTAGATTAATCACTAATTCACATCAGGCCAGTGACTGTGAACTTCCCAGAGTAATTGCTTCAATCTGTGGTGACTCATGGTTAATATCCAGTCAGGTTATTGCCAGTTATGTAGAACATTTCTAGAACATTCTTATTTTTAATATCAAAGAATCCAAAAATTAGTTAAGACCTCTCTCCTGTTCAATAAAATTA
Organism: Phataginus tricuspis; assembly: GCA_029783875.1. Classification (NCBI taxonomy): domain Eukaryota; kingdom Metazoa; phylum Chordata; class Mammalia; order Pholidota; family Manidae; genus Phataginus; species Phataginus tricuspis. Next base: position 11,075,115 of record JAQQAC010002067.1, on the reverse strand, counting down.
AGAAAAATATATTCAATAGGTAAAGCTAGAGAACAATGAATCCCATATACAGGCATTTAGGCTTAAATCAATTACATGCTGGGCCTACATATTCTTTCTTCCTGAAAAATGGGGAACTATCCTGTGGCATCTACTAAACTTTGCCAAGGAAACAGGCCAAAAATAACATCCTCTCTGAAGCTATGAGCTTCCTTTGTGTCCTAGTAAACCGCTGATGACTAATCATAGCAACATACGCTGCTTACAATATGCCTTGCATTCTTTTAAGGAATGACAAATCAAAAACTCTAGAGAACATGAGATCTCTGAAATAAAAGGGTTTATTAAGCCATTACAGATGCAGCCAGAATAGGGACTGAGTCCTGGGGCAGGAAGTTTCTGTTTCACCAGCAGCAGGCCTAGTTAACAGAAACGACTTGTCTGCCAGATTCAAGAAACTGGGCACATTTATAAGGGGTCTCAAGGAAAGAAAGTTCTTTAAATTCCCATTGGCTACAGATAAGGAAGGTGAGCTTGTAAGAAGCATGTGAAGTTCAGGTATAGGTGGCTAGTCCCTAGAGCAGGCTTGTGGATGGGTGTTGAGGGACGTGGTGGTTCTGGGGACCTTCTAGATGATGAAGCAACTTCATGCAGGAACGTGGAGTTTCTGGTTAGCTATGGTGCTCAGCTATTGACTGAGTACCTTCCCTGGTCTCTCTCTCTCTCTCTCATTCTCCAGCCCTTATGTCACTTCACTGAGGACATTTCTGAATTTTTGCCCTGTCAGGAATGTGTGTATATGAATTCACTTTCATCCTCACAGCAATTCTGAGGTAGGTGTTATTATTAACAACACTTGCAGTCGGGAAAGCCTAGGCATACAGAGTTTGATTAATTTGCCCCAGGTCAGAGAGCTAGGAAGTAGCAGATCTGGGTTTTAAATTCAAACAGTCAGACTCCAACATTCTTGACTTAATCACCATCCTGCGTGGCCCTCAAGCGTCCTGGAAGCAAACATACCGAAACTATACATCCCACATTGTATTCACCACACATCAAATGAATGGTGCCACACATGTAAGTCGTAGCTTCACACCATCACTTCCATTTCCATCTGGTCCTTTCTTCTCATTATAAAATCTGATGCCATCGTTTTCAAATACCTTTATACAGGCAACAAATTTACTGGTCGCTCCCAAGGAATGTACTTCCTCAAATTTCAATGCCCATTGGGATGTTAGGAATAGGTACTGTAGGTACGCCCTACTACGCATGATGTAGATCTTACATCAGGGAAGATGATCTCTCTAGAGCTATGCAAAGTGATTTAATCCTGCTTAAGGTCCTAACCATTTTTCCATTCTTTTTTAAAAACAGTTTACATTTTGTTCAGGATATAACTGAGATATCACAAGTTAATGAACAAAAGAGGGAAGACAGATCTTAGGCTCCACTCAATGAATGATCTAAAAACAGTCAAAAGCAACTCACATAGCAATTATAGGAAGAAACAACCATTGTGTATCTATCCCCACCAGGATCAAAAGACCAGTCAATATACCAATCAACAAAATGAGTAAACGAGTAGCACCTGAGTCAGTACAGGTAGAGGCAAAAAAATAATTTGGACTTTTAATACCATGCATTCTTCCCAGCTTATCAACACCCCTAGCCTGGGTCGGGGGGAGGCCTGGGCAGTAGCAGATTTTTTGGAGATGGAAGGAGAACAGATAGTTCCTATAGTCAGTATCTGCTGATAGGACACATTATGTTCCTATGTCAGAAAACCCGTGTCTCAAAATATTCCTGAGCTTCAAGGAACACATATTCCAGTAAAGGAATCTAAACACCACACTTGCATATAAAATTAACTCCATTTTTCTCAGACCCATGTATGCACACACCCAAATTAGCCATCGCTAAAATAAAAACTTACAGTTAGCATGTATTAAAAAATGCAATACATCTTATACTGTTGCTTTGCTATGAGGTAATTATTTTAAAAGCAGCCACCATGTGGAAAGCACTCAGCAAGTCAGTATGCTACCTGTTCTTTTAAGGAATGTGCATATTTTAACTCATTTTCATCCTCACAATAATCCTACGAGGCGGGTGTTACGATGACAACATCATCATCACCAACTGAGAAATACACAACAAAGTAATATATCTATTGCTGGGTCAAAGACCTTATATAAGGCAAAAGGCTTATATAATTCATATATTGTCAGTTTACTGTTTCCCTCAATTGGCTGAAAATATGCTAAAGGGATTTTTCTTTAAAAGTATCCACAATGTAATCCCCCTAAAAATAGCACACGTAAAAAAAACTGCTGTACGCTTTCTTACACATCCACGCAGGCTTGGTCACACGTTGGCATTCTCATGCATGACCCTCGTCTACCCACCTGAGTCCATGGGGGCTTTTTCCTAAGATGTGTCAGGTGCCACAAGCAAGAGGTCACCCGGCAGGCCCTGCTCTCGAGGAGGTCTCAGGGACTGTTTCCAACTTGGTGACTTGATTTATTGCTTCAGAACACCTGGGCGTTATTATCTTCTTATTTTCTATTATATTTCCCACAGTTTGATGATTTACCATCTGCAGTTAAACTGGAGCACCCTTGATGTTCGTTTTAGATTTACAGTGTGGGATCCATATTTTTGGCTCCAAGTTGCCCATTTCTCCATGCCAGGATCATTCATGAAAAGTTCTTGTGCCTTGTTTGAGAGTATTATTGGATATGAAAATAGATAGTTTGCCAGCTAGAGATTTATCAACTGCCCTTTGGGTTTCTATTATTTCTATGTCAGACCCCACATGACGCTGCCTTAAACATTCGTGTTTTAAGTTAAGTTTTGATATTTGATGGGTAAAAGCCTCTAGCCAGATCTGTTGTTACAAAATATACTATTGGACTTTCGGGCACATTTCTTTTTCACATAAATTCTAGAATCAGAACAAAATTTCCATGAAGGTGATATATTTTACTTTAGGGAATAAAACTCAAGCATGGGGCGGCCTCCAAATCAAAACATTGTAAAAATAATATGGTAGGTTCTCTCATGTCACTTTAAGAAAAAGAAAAAATGAATACTTTGTAGGAGACTTAAAATTCTAACATTTAGAAGAACAAAACTTGTCTAAAATAAAGGGCCTGACAGTAACAGATTCTGAGTTCCTTTCTCACTGAACACTGTTGGAAACAACTGCCTTCCACTTGTCCTATCATTAAAAATAAAAAGGGAAAAAATAGCTAATAGCAAATTCAAGAGAGTAGGCCTTACACTCAGTGATTTAATTCTAAATGTAATAACATGCTTATTAAAAATGGAAGGTCACTCTTCCAAAAATTTCCCTAAAGGCATAGCTGCCAAATGGACTTCTGATCTAGTCTTTACAACATTATTAATTCAATGACATAATAAAACTGGCAAGAGAAAGCTTCACGGTTGCCTCACAAAGGGAGAAGCAGTGCCTGAGAGAGGGCCTTGCATGTTTCTTAGAAAAATGACCTGGGGAAGAAAAAGAGTCAGCTTACATTTTTTAAAAACTGTCCTGACAAGGGACTAACAATGCTTTCTCTTGCTGTTGGAAAAAGCCTACCAAACTGGATTCCCTTCTTCTATCGCTTTATATGCTTTGCTTTGCCTTCATGCACTGGCAGCAAACCACCCATATCCAGAGGCACAGAAGTAGCTTCCTCAGGGCAACCCTGCAGAACTGGACCTAATCGCTGCTGCTCTGGCAAAGCCTGTAGGTGGGTTCTCCACAGCTCGCACAGCAGACCCCTGGAGCACCTGGCATGGAAGCTGGCCTCCAAACCAGGACTTGGCAGCAAACTCTAATTAAATGGAACTTGACCACAAAATGCTTGTTGATCTTAACCCATCTCAAGTTCCAAGCTTGGACAGCAGGTTGAAACCTGCTATGATTGTAATCGGCACAATCCATAAAGCAACTTTTGCTAACCAGGTCTCCAAGGGTCATCTCATCCTCCTGTCTGCAAAGTGAACCACAGTGGGTCTACAGATCTGCCCACAGAGACTCGCAGGCTTTTCCAGACACCTACACAGCAGCACATACACGACCTTGACAGGGAGGCGGTTTGCAAAATGGCTTTATTGAAATGGCTCTTTCATTCAGTTCTTATCATTAACCTTCCTTCACAAATTTTCCTCCTACACTATGTAGCAAAAAGTAAATAACTACTTAAGAATATCACAAAATCTCACATAGGTAACAATGTCCTTCATCCACAGGCCATCAGGACAGACTGTATGAGAACTGTACACGGTGTTCAGGGCTCACTGCACTCAGGGAACCAGCAGGCTATGGGGAACTGGGAGGTGGCTGCAAAAGAGGACGAAGAAGGGCTTGTTGGCGACCCAGGTTCTGCTAGGTGATCAGGTAAAGATTCAGGAAGCATGCTTACTTTCCAGCTTGGGGGCTGTGGGAAAGCGGGGGCAAGTCGGTGACTGGGTGCCTTGGTAATTTTATCTAGAACATGAGCAGACCAAAGCGAGGCTAAACCTTTAACAGGCGAAGAAGCAGCAGTCACTCATGTTATCAAAAAGGAGAAAATGCCTGGTCATTTCTGTGGCTTGGACGTAGTAATTCTAGATGTCTCTCTGCTTATATGGTAGACTTACAAATTCTTAAGTTTTTCAAGTAATACAACCTAGGGAATCCATAATGAAGCCAAATAACCATCCGCTGAAGCAGTCGTCCAGCGGTTCACTGCCATTCAAAACAAGGTCTGCTATACATGAACTCACCCTTATCGAGGAGACAGTAGGCACATCTGTACTGTGGGGGGTGCCAAGCATCCAGTATATTCTGACGCTTCAGTTAGTTCCTAAACTGTCCCAGAAAACCCCAAGCCATAAAACTGAATTCTCTCGAAGATGATACGATCATTGAATGTGAAAGAAGAGAAGAACCAAAAGGAATGTTTCCTTTATCAAATTAACAAAACCTAAAAGGCAAAAGAAAGCCTTCCAAATAGATGGCCGTCTATTACTTCTGTGCCGAGGTTTACGTGCAGCAATTGCTCACTCTAAAGAGAAAATGTTAACTGAACTGTGTTGGATTTGAAGGCAAACAGTTCCTGAAGTGTGCTCCCTCCTGCCTTACATTTGGGGCACTTGGGGGAGAAGGCAAATGGTGCCACCTTTTTTCCCAAGGTCAGCTCCTCTGAAGGCGTCCCTTCTCCCATCTCTCGCCAGCATCTCATTGGCACCCAGTCTGTGCCGATCACACCTGGTCACTCTGAAATCTAAGCCTTATTCTCTATCCCCAGTAAATCTACCTGTGTTCATACCGTCATCCCCTGCCTAGACTCCCACAGCAGATTTCCCCAGGCTTCTCTACATTCTCTTTCCTGTTTCACTGCAATCCTGCCAAAGTGATGGGGCTGAAACACAAGTTCATGCATTATTAATTCAATTAATATGCTGAGTGCCCACTGTGTGCCCTGCACTGTGCTGGGGAGATGGCAGCAAAAGAGACCCAAATCTCCCTGGCCCTCCAGGAGGTTACAAGCGAGCAGGGAACAGCAACGCCAGATGACTGATTGTGCTAAAACGAAGCGCTGCCAGGGAAGATGGGTCCTTAGGAAATACGCAGCAGAAGAACATAAATGAGTTAAAGGGTTCAGAGGAGCTAGATTCATGGAAGGGACAAGCCAGCTGAAATCGAAAGCACAAGGAACAACTAGGAGTGAGAGTGGACGGCGTGAAGGACAGCAGTTCATAAAAAGGACAAATGGGGGCAATTCAGGCACTGAAAGAACTCTGACTGAACCGAATGCAGTGCGTGCTTTAAAAATTCAACGGGCAGAACACCAAAGGCTTTCCTGTGCACCAGTAAGAGCCACTTAGAAAATCAGGAAAATGCCACTCTTTTCACAAACTCAAAGAAAAACAACAATTACATAATAATGACATCTTAGCAAGAAAGAGGTGGAAATGACAAGAAAAAGGTGATAATGTACAGCGGACCTTGGTTTGAATGACATGTATAAATGGAAACACATACTATATATCCTGAGTGGAAAGATATGTTTTAAAAAATAACAGCAAAGAAGAGGGGAGACCAGCCTTTACAGACATTCAAACATGTCATATTGCTGCCCTTGTAAGTAAGTCTCTTGTGTTGGTGTGAAAACAAACATAAGAAGAGAGTCAATAATATTGTAATACCTTTGTATGCTGACAGATGCAACTATACTTACTGTGATAAGCACTGTGCACTGCACACAACTGTCAAATCACTGTGCTGTGTACCTGAAACCAATATAATATTGTAGATAAACTATATTTCAATTAAAGAAAACAAATAGAAAAAAATGAACAGACTACTAACAGAGCCCACAAGCCCTGTAAGAGTTCCTAGCATACCCTGGAGTTCAATACATAGTAAGAGAAGAATCTAGAACCAGCAATGAAGGAAAGGATTGTTCCATCAACGTTGCTGGAAAAATCAGGTAGCTATTTGGAAAAATCAAATATATTTAAACCTGTAGTTGCCAACCCTGTTTGCACATCAAGAAATATCTGTGATATTTTTAAGAAACAAACACTTTGAGATATCACCACCCTCACCCATCCTCAAATTTAGGATTCAGCAAGTCTAGAAGCGGGTTGGGTAAAGTTCTTTCTAAAAAGAGCTTCATGGGATTTGATCATGTCATATTTAGTCTTATTTCACAGGATAGGTCAGAATAAAATACCAGATTAGAGATAGAGTTTCCTTAGAGTCAGAGATACAAATTAAGTTAGAAGGAATTTTTAAAATTTTTATTTCTAATTAGAAGATGGTTTTCTAAATGCAAAACCAATGGAAGAAAGTACAAACAAAAATTTTGACCACGATAAACCTTAAAGAAAACGAAAATAGGTTGGAGACTTCTGGGAAGATGGCGGCGTGAGCAGGGCAGCAGAAATCTCCTCCCAAAACCATATATATTTGTGAAAATACAAAAAATACAACTATTCCTAAAAGAGAGACCAGATGACACAGTACCACAGCCAGGCTACAGCTACATCTGCGAGAACTCAGCGCTTCATGAAGCGGGTTAAGATACAAAGCTGCAGCCCGGCAGGACCGGAGCACTCCCCCACCCCAGCGCACCGGCGGGAGGAAAAGATTCAGAGCAGGGAGGGAGTGGAAGCACAGACCCGCCAAATAACCAGCCCTAGTGATCTGCGCCAGGAGCACAGACACACATCGCGTGGTGTATCGGAGATTAGACAAGCGGAAGGGCAGGATCTGGGATGGAGACTGCAACCAGGTCCCCTCAGCTGACTCCCCCGGACAAAAGAAAAAACAGTACTTTTTAAAAAAAGTCTTAAAGAGGCAAGTGCCCAACAGTGGAACAAAATTGCCCAGGCACACTCGGCCCAGCAGGCTGGGAGTCTTGGGGAATTTCGGAACCCCTGGCCGGCGGCCAGGCAAAGCAGCTGCACTGAAGCTTCCCAAAGAGATCAGCAGCCTGCCATTTGTTCCCCCGCATGCGGCCAGAGCCGCAAAGGGTCCGGCGGAGCCGCCTTTTGTGGAAATGTGGAGGAGCGGCGCCACCCACAGCATCCTCGCAGAATCACCTCCCACTGGCGTGCAGCTAAGCAGGAAGGACCCCAGAACCCAGAACAACGGCTGGAAGGCACCAAGGGGACCAGAATGCACCCAGCAAGACTGCAAACCCCTGCAGTGCTATACACTGAGCTGAGGTGGCCCACACACAGGCAGCTCAGGGGATTATCCCAGAGACTGCCTCACGGTGTGCTGGAAAAGAGCTCAGGTCCGAGAAGGGCAAGGAGAACAAGCAGGAAGGGACTTTGTTCTCCCAGCTGACACATGTGGTGACTACCAGCAACCACTTCCATCGCCATGAAAAGACAGAGGAATATGGTCCAGACAAAGCTTAGCCAGACAACCCCTGAGAAGGGGCCTGATGGGATAGACTTGTACAATCTTCCTGAAAAAGAATTGAGAATAAAAGTCATAACCATGCTGATGGATATACAGAGAAATATGCAAGAGCTAAGGGAGGAAGTGAGAAGAGATATTACAGAAATGACACAGTCAATTGACAGGCTGAAGAGCAGACTGGACGAGGTGTTAGAGACTGTTAATGGAATAGAAATCAGAGAACAGGAATAGAGAGAAACTGAGGCACAGAGACATAAAAGGATCTCTAGGAATGAAAGAATATTAAGAGAACTGTGTGACCAATCCAAATGGAACAATATTCACATTAAAGGAGTACCAGAAGAGGAAGAGAGAAAAAGGGATAGAAAGTGTCTTTGAAGAAATAATTGCTGAAAACTTCCCCAAGCTGGGGAAGGAAATAGTTTCTCAGACCATGGAAGCCCACAGATCTCCCAACACAAGGGACCCAAGGAAGACAACACCAAGACATATAATAATTAAAATGGCAAAGATCAAAGACAAGGACAGAGTATTAAAGGCAGCAAGAGAGAGAAAAAGATCACCTACAAAGGAAAACCCATCAGACTATCATCAGACTTCTCAACAGAAACCTTACAGGCCAGAAGAGAATGGCATGATATATTTAATGTAATGAAACAGAAGGGGCTTGAACCAAGAAAACTGCATCCAGCACAACTATCATTTAAATTGTAGGGAGGGATTAAACAATTCCAGATAAGCAAAAGCTGAGGGAATTTGCCTCCCACAAACCACCTCTACAGGATATCTTAAAGGGACTGCTCTAGATGGAAGCACTCCTAAGGATAAAAAGATGCCACCAGAGAAAATAAAATCATAGCAAAGAAAGAAGATGATCCAAATACTAACTAATGGCAAAAAGTAAAATCAACTATCCACAAAAACAGTCAAAGGAAACCTAAAAGAGTACAGAAAAAAAAACACCTAGTATATAAAGAATGGAGGAGGAAGAATAATAAGGGAGAGAAATAAAGAATCATCAGATTGTGTTTATAGTAACTTAACAAGAAAGTTAAGTTAGACTCCTAGATAGTAAAGAAGCTACCCTTGAAACTTTGGTAACCACAAATCTAAAGCCAGCAATGGCAATAAGTACATATCTATCAATAATCACCCTAAATGTAAATGGACTGAATGCACCAATCAAAAGACGCAGAGTAACAGAGTGGATAAAAAAGCAAGACCCATCTATATGCTGCTTACAAGAGACTCACCTCAAACCCAAAGATATACACAGACTAAAAGTGAAGGGATGGGAAAAGATACTTCATGCAAACAACAAAGAGAAAAAAGCAGGTGTTGCAGTAGTTGTATCAGATAAAATACACTTCAAAACGAAGAAAGCAGCAAGATATAAAGAAGGACATTACATAACGATAAAGGGGTCAGTCCAACAAGAGGATATAATCATTTAAAATATATATGCACCCAACACAGGAGCGCCAACATATGTGAAACAAATACTAACAGAATTAAAGGAGGAAATAGAAAGCAATGCATTCATTTTAGGAGACGTCAACACATCACTCACTCCAAAGGACTGATCAACCAGACAGAAAATAAGTAAGGAGACAGAGGCACTGAACAACACCTTAGAACAGATGGACCTAACAGACATCTACAGAATTCTACACCCAAAAGCAGCAGGATACACATTCTTCTCAAGTGCACATGGAACATTTTCCAGAATAGACCACATACTAGGCCACAAAAAGAACCTCAGTAAAGTCAAGAATATTGAAATTCTACCAACCAACTTCTCAGATCACAAAGGTATAAAGCTAGAAATAAATTGTACAAAGAACACAAAAAGGCTCACAAATACATAGAGACTTAACAGCATGCTCCTAAATAAACAATGGATAAATGACCAAATTAAAACAGAGATCAAACAATACATGGAGACTAATGATTAACAATAACACAAAGCCGCAACTTCTGTGGGACGCAGCAAAGGCAGTTCTAAGAGGAAAGTATATTGCAATCCAGGCCTATTTAAAGAAGGAAGAACAATCCCAAATGAATAGTCTAAAGACACAATTATTGAAATTGGAAAAAGAAGAACAAATGAGGCTGAAAGACACTAGAACAAAGGACATAATAAAGATCAGAGAAGAAATAAATAAAATTGAGAAGAATAAAACAATAGAAAAAAATCAATGAAACCAAGAGCTGGTTCTTTGAAAAAATAAACAAAATAGATAAACCCCTAGCCAGACTCATTAAGAGAAAAAGAGAATCTACACACATAAACAGAATCACAAATGAGAAAGGAAAAATAACGACGGACCCCAAGGAAATACAAAGAATTATAAGAGAATACTATGAAAATCTATATGCTAACAAGCTGCAAAACCTAGAAGAAATGGCAACTTCTTAGAAAAATACAACCTTCCAAGACTGAACAAACAATAAACAGAGAACCTAAACAGACCAAGCACCAGCAACGAAATTGAATCGGTAATCAAAAAACTACCCAAGAACAAAACCCCTGGGCCAGATGGATTCACCTCTGAATTTTACCAGACATATAGAGAAGAATTAATACCCATTCTCTTTGAAGTTTTCCAAAAAATAGAAGAGGAGGGAATACTTCCAAACTTTTTCTATGAAGCCAGCATCACTCTAATACCAAAACCGGGCAAAGACCTCACCAGAAAAGAAAATTACAGACCAATATCCCTGATGAACGTAGATGCAAAAATACTCAACAAAATATTAGCAAACCGAATTCAAAAATACATCAAGAGGATCATACACCATGATCAAGTGGGATTCATCCCAGGGATGCAAGGATGGTACAACATTCGAAAATCCATCAACATCATCCACCACATCAATAAAAAGAAGAACAAAAACCACATGATCATCTCCATAGATGCTGAAAAAGCATTTGACAAAATTGAGCATCCATTCATGATTAAAACTCTCAACAAAATGGGTATAGAGGGCAAGTACCTCAACACCATAAAGGCCATATATGACAAACCCACAGCTAACATCACACTTAACAGAGAGAAGCTGAAAGCTTTTCATCTAAGATCAGGAACAAGACAGGGATGCCCACTCTCTCCACTGTTATTCAACATAGTACTGGAGGTCCTAGCCACGGTAGTCAGACAAAACAAAGATATACAAGGCATCCAGATTGGTAAAGAAGAAGTCAAATTGTCACTATTTGCAGATGACATGATACTGTACATAAAAAACCCTAAAGACTCCACTGCAAAACTACTAGAACTAATATCTGAATTCAGCAAAGTTGCAGGATACAAAATTAACACGCAGAAATCTGTTGCTTTCCTATACACTAACGATGAACTAAGAGAAAGAGAAATCAGAAAAACAATTCCATTCACAATTGCATCCAAAAGAATAAAATATCTAGGAATAAACGTAATGAAGGAAGTGAAAGACCTATACTCTGAAAACTACAAGACACTCCTAAGAGAAATTAAAGAGGACACTAACAAATGGAAAGTCATTCCATGCTCTTGGCTAGGAAGAATAAATATTGTCAAAATGGCTATACGACTTAAAGCAATCTACAGATTCAATGTAATCCCTATCAAAATACCAACAGCTCTCCTCACTGGAACAAATAGTTCTAAAATTTATATGGAATCATAAACAACCCCGAATAGCCAAAGCAATCCTGAGAAGGAGGAAAAAAACAGAGGGAATTACGCTCCCCGACTTCAAGCTCTACTACAAAGCCACAGTAATCAAGACAATTTGGTATTGGCACAAAAACAGACCCACAGACCAGTGGAACAGAATAGAAAATCCAAACATTAACCCAAACATATACAGTCAATTAATATTTGATAAAGGAGCCATGGATATACAATGGGGAGATGACAGCCTCTTCAGCAGCTGGTGTTGGAAAAACTGGACAGGTACATGTAAGAGAATGAAACTGGACTACTGTCTAACCCCATACACAAAAGTCAACTCAAAATGGATCAAAGACCTGAATGTACGTCATGAAACCATAAAACTCTTAGAAAAAAAACATAGGCAAAAATCTCTTGGACATAAACATGAGCGACTTCTTCATGAGCATTATCTTCCCAGGCAAGGGAAACAAAAGCAAAAATGAACAAGTGGGACTATATCAAGCTGAAAAGCTTCTGTACAGCAAAGGACACCATCAGCAGAGCAAAAAGACATCCTACAGTATGGGAGAATATATTCATAAATGACATATCCGATAAGGGGTTGACATCCAAAATATATAAAGAACTCACGCACCTTAACAAACAAAAAGCAAATAATCCAATTAAGAAATTGGCAGAGTACATGAATAGACACTTCTCTATAGAAGAAATTCAGATGGCCAACCGGCACATGAAAAGATTCCACATCACTAATCATCAGAGAAATGCACATTAAAACCACAGTGAGATATCACCTCACACCAGTGAGGATGGCCAACATCCAAAACACAAACAACAACAAATGTTGGCGAGGACGTGGAGAAAAGGGAACCCTTCTACACTGCTGGTGGGAATGCAAATTAGTTCAACCATTGTGGAAAGTAGTATGGAGGTTCCTCAAAAATAATGTTGCACATGTAATTGTAGATTGTACATTAATGATACCAAAATAAAATAAATAAAAATAAATAAAATAAATAAAAAAATTAAAGAAAACCAGAGAAAATCATTTACTATCAAGGTGTCAGTTATCGTCCACATCCAAAGACATAACTTATAAGAAATGGAAAGCAAAATACTTATATCATAATAGACAAAAGAGAAATAGTCATGTACAATTCACCCCCCAAATGGCTATCAAATAAAGCCAAAAGTTGTTTTTCTTTTAAGTCTAACAAACTCTCCTTGTAATATTGCTCTAACAAACGAGTTTTGAAAGAAATCATCAATAAATTGAAAGAAAATGAGAGATGCTACAGTCATAAAGTGGAGGATCACACTGATGAACAACTTGAGTCAATAAATTTGACAATTTAATGATATAAACAAATACCCAGAAAATAAAAAGTATAGCCTAATAACCTGACTTCCAAAGAAAAAGGGACATGAATAATATTATAATGATTAAGGAAACTGACTCAGTAGTTTAAATCTTTCCACAAAGAAAATTCCAGGTAAGATCCATCAAACATTCAAGGAAGAAGTAATTCCACCTTTATACAAACTAAGCCAGGGTAGAGAAAACCAGGGAACGTGTCTCTATCTCATTATTGTAAGTTACCTAACGGATATCATAACACAGTGAGGATAACAGAGTGACAGAAAAACTACAAATTGTACTCAAATAGATACAAAATTCTAAATAAACATTTACAAACAAAAGTCAATAAAGGATTTAACAAGTAATTCATCACGACCAAGTCGGATATTTCTGGGAATGCCAGATGGATTTAATATTGGAAAGCCAGTAAATGTGGTGCAAAAGTTAAAAGATGTAAGAAGAAAAATCATGAGATGCATCTTACGAATATAGATTTTTCAGTGAATACAGGAAAGCTATCTGATACAATTCAAGAACCATTCATGTTTACATGATAAAAGGTATCTACAGAAAAATCTATAATGAGCACCATTCTTAAAATAAAACAGGAGAAGAATTCAGATGGGGAAAAAAACAAAAGTAGCCCCCATTTGGCAGTGTGCTGGAAGGTGTCGTCAGCAAGGTAAGTCAAGAAAGAGAAATAAACCAGAAAGACTGGAAGGATGTACCACAATGTCATTCAAAGGTTGTATTATTATTTACATTAATTATTCCAAGAGAATCTACAGATCAGGATTAATATTAGTTTAGCAAGGTTCCCAGATTACAAAGTAATATACTACAATACATGCCATTTGGAAATGACATCATTGAACATGTAGAAGATAAAATTTTTTTAAAGTAATAATCTATCATAGCATCGAAAAATAGGAAGTATCTAGAAACAATCCTACAAATACATGGGAGAACTCTTAAGGAGAAATTATAAATTTTTTATTTGAAAGACATTAAGGAAATACTAAATAGAGAAATCATGCCATGGATTATATGGCTTTAGTATCATAAAGATATCACTTCTTCAGAAAATGACTTACAGATGAAATGCCATTGTACTTAAAATCTCAACAGAATATTTATGTAAGAGAAGAAAGAGACATGTCTCTCCTGAAGAAGAGGTAAGGGGGGGCTTAGTGCACAGGACTCTACAACTTACTCTAAGATGGTAGCAACTGAGATCATGTGCGATTGACAGAGGAATAAACAAATTGATTAATTAGAAGGTCAGAAGGTGTCAGAGACCCATCCACATACAGAGTCACTTCACTGATCAAAGAGCTGGCATTTGTGGTTATCGGGGAAAGGATGGCTTACCGTTCAATTCACGGCACTGGTGCAAGTGTTTACACCCACAGGAAAAAATAAAATCAGACTGGACCTCACATCCTGTACAAAAAATCAATTCAAGACTTAGGTGTGAAAGACAAAGCAACCAAAAATAATTTATAAAACCACAGGGACAAATCTCCTTGTAATCTTAAGGAAAGGATTTCTTAAAATCCAGAAAATACAAGCCATAAAAGGGAAAACAATTAATGAATCTGACTGCCTCAAAATCACGAAGTTCCTTCCTTCAAAAGACACCACAGAGAGACGGAAAGATAACTGGGGGGAGGTATGTGCCACACATGGACATGATATACAATTTTAATGTTCAAAATACACAAAAGAATTCCTAAGATAGGTAAGAAAATTATAAACAACCCAAAAAAAAAAAAAACAGCAAAAGGCATTAACAGTGCACAGAGGGGAACCCAAATGCAACATGGCAAACATTAAGAGGCATTGCAATACCAAGGGCTGAAGAGGAGATGGAGCAATAGAAACTCCTGGGAGGCCAAAAAATACGTAAATTGCTACAACCCTCTGAAAAACAGTTGGCATAATCTCATAAAGCTGAATATGCTCACACACGATGAACCAGCGATCCACTCATGTACAGCCTTAGAGAAACCATTACACAGCAGGGGCCAGAGCCAAGAATATTCAGGAAAACACTGTTCCTAACAGCAAAACACTGCAAGCACCCCGATGTCCATGGCAGGAGAGAGGATAGAAACATTATTCTACGATGTAATAATACCCAGCAGGGAAACAGAACTACAACAGACCCCAGTGTTAAAACATGGATACATTTTTCTGCATGACTTTGAGTAGTACACAAGCAAAATTCAGAGGATCACATACAACTTATATTTTTAAAGCTCTAAAATGGAGCAAAACAAAGCAGCATGTGGTTCAGGTAGATACACAGGTGGGTAGACCTGTTTTTAAAAGTCACGACACAAAGTTCAGGATGGGGCAGGAGTAAAGGGAGAAGCAGATGGAGGTGGGAAGATCACAGGGGCGGATTCAGGAGCCCCCGTGCTGGGTGCTGGGTTCATGGCTGATCATCTTGCCTATTTTATACCTGTTGATATCTTTTTTAAATAGTAAGATGGTATCTCCAGGCCAACGAAGAACACTGGGTGAGTTCAAGACAGCAAAAACCTAAAGTAAGAATTGACAACCCTTAAATGCAGTTTGGTGGTACCAACAACAATACCCCAGGACTCTTAGGAGGTTCGCACATGCCTGTCAAAACACTACTGCTACTCAAGTGAACGGACAGCAGTCGTTAATGCTACCTAGCATTGGTACTTGGCACGTCACAAAGCGTAATTTAATCAGACAACTCGCATTTCTTGATACCTACTCTGCTTCTAGCAAGAGTCTAGCTGGAGACATGGCAGAAAGTTAAAAAAAAAAAAAAAAAAGAGGAAATAAGAAAAGCCCTGCCCTCAGGGACAGTACCGGACATTAAGACAAAAGTATTCAGAATCCCAAGCTCCAAAACCACCCCCAAATCCTGTCAGTCCCACCTTCCACGTCCTGCACAGGGAGCCGGGACCTCCAGCACTCCACGGCCCTGGCACCGCCGCGTCCCCTGCCCTCAGCCGGCCTCCTGGCGAGCAACTCCGGATACGAAGCGTCGCTGAACCCCCACAGAACACTGGGGAGCCCTCTCCTCGGTCAATCATTCTGCAAAAGCTCCATGAAACCATATCCCAGGACCAAGAGAACCTACATTTCTGCCTCCCCGTTAAGCTGCGGGTCCCCTGAGGATAAAAGGCAGTCACTTCCTTTTATGTCTCTTCAAAGTCGGGGGCCTCAGTGTAATTACAGCAACTCTGTTGCTGATGGGGGATGTGCAGACACTAAAATTTTTACAAAGGAAAAACTCAAATTTGTGGCATGGCTGCAAGGCTTCCGAGACCCTGGCTTGGGCCGCAGTTTTCCGGCCCTTTTTATGTATTCCCTGAATACATAAATCTGAACAGAAATCATTCTATGGAATGAATACTTCAAGGATACCTTGCTCAACCACAGTTGGAAAACCCTGGATTAAACCAACGTAAGTGGGTTTCTTGGCAGGAGGGTATCTCAGAGACTTTAAATGGTTATGTGATTTGAGCATCTCCAAAGGGGAATTTAGATGTGGCACCTTCAGACTCACTTAGCCCCAGCTGCCCCTTCACACAGAACGCCTGGGTACAGCCTACAGCACAAATATTTAGCAGAACATTCCCCTAACTATGGCAGTTTCCTTGGAGGAATGCTTTCTCATTCCTCATCTCTCCCCATGTGCATTCTCTCCAGTCCGCTTTGTCAGGCTTACCCTGCCCCAATCCAGCACGTTCCTGTCCAGCCGTCCCCTTTATTTCCACGGCGCTCCCTATATGTCCGCTTATCAGTGTCCACATTTAACACGTGATGTGGGTTCTCCTCCCTTAGAATGAACTCCAGAAGTGCGGCAGGTCTGGTCTCGTGTCCCAGCACAGTGCAGAGCTCCTGGGACACAGGAGGTGGCACACCCTAGTTGACACAGCACGTGCACATTAACGCAAATTCCATTTATTCCTAGTTTTGCTCCTGAATGTTTTTAAATTAGAAGGAACATTCCTCAGAGCAATTTCCAGAGATATTTTGCAGCTTCTCTTAAAAAAAAAAGTGCTTGCTAATGATCTGGTAACTGTTTTTACGGCTTCCAAATCAATTGCTAACCACGATGGTAAGTGTCAAGGAGGTCGGCCTTCAGTCCTAACTCTGTCTGGGAGGCCTATGTGTGGCCAGAGACTACAGAGTTAAAATTGCAATTCTGAATAAACTTGGTTATTCTTAGAGGAGCCCAAGTGGAAGAAATGCTTGGTACAGGTCTTCTTTGAAATGATTTTCATTGAAGAAAAAAAATTGCCACCCTCTCAGGCAAAGGCAGAAGCAAAGATAGACACATTTATTTTCAATGCCACTATTTGGTACAGGAGGATTTAAACAAACAAAAAAACTTCATTGGTTAAAATCTCCTAGGAGACTCTTAAGAGATCATTTAAGACATTAATCTATAAAGGCCTTAGGACAGGCTATTACTTAGTACTTGCATTTTGAATTTTTTATAGCTTAGTTTTTGGTTGAGTTTATGACTTGTTAGAATTTTATTTTTGAATGATCACTTCATGGGCTGGATGAACACACACACCCATCCAGTACTTAGGGCCGTTAGAGCACAATGTCCCCATTTTAGAGGGCTGGTGATTTAGAGTTACTATGTATTTACTTTAAAGAAATTATTAATATTCATGGGTCCAATTTATTTGATGCTCCTCCATCCGGAGCGCAGATCCCAACTGTAGCAACAGCTCCCTGGGAAAACATGACAGCTTTTCTGACAACTCATTTGGAGATGCTGAAACAACTGTAACTAAAAGTAGAGACAGCTCGCGTCTGTGCCAAGCTTGATGGAGACGATCTGTTTTAAATTCCTAACGTTCTCTAAGGAAGTTTTAGTAGATTTTTAGAGACAGCATCAAAGTTCATTGTTTACTCTACCACTTTTAATATTCAAGTGGCTTTTCCATTCTTAATGGCACTATGATCTTGATTTAAGTTGATGTTACATTACATCCAACTTGTCTCGCACCTAAATCCGTGGGGGGCAGAACTCTCCCACAAACTTACATGAAGTGACTCCTAGTCACCGTCACGTCGTCATTTTATTTCTTTGCTGTTAGTGAAGGAGCAGAGTAAGAAATTAAGCTTGATACACACATAAGACTTCTACAGAGACAAAGAGGTAGGCTCACACACCATCTCTGGCGCATTCTCTCTCTCTTCGCTTGGAAATGAAGGCGAGGCTGAAATTCAAAGAAGCTATTCCAAGGTGGATGATCTGTATTATCCACCTTAATACTGTTAGAAATCATACGACACGATGAACCCCCTTAAAAACAGACTCACGAGCAGTGAATACGGAATATACAACTAATACCCCAGAAAGGAAGAAATTTCTTTACATGCCATTCTGACACAGAGGAAATTACTTATTGGTGTGTGATACCTGGCGAACCAAAATCTTGACTTTATTTGTAAAGTGGAGCATACTTGGCCAGATCTGCGTGGCTCTCCGAAGGTTATGAAGGATATCAGCAAGCTCAAGAGAGAACTAACTTCATTTTTCTTTGCTAATGGGAGCAAGTAATGGCATGAAGACATCAACCAACAAGATCTTCCTTTTCAAGGCTCTGGGCATCAGTGGAACATTCCTGGATATTCCTGAATGTATTCCCACGACTCGGTGGCTTTACTTAAAAGGTTAAATTACACAGAGAGTGCAGCACTCAGGCGTAAACGCATAGCCAAGTTACCGGTAGTAAATAAGCTGTGTGTCTCTGAGAGGGCCTCCTGGAGTCTCCTGGCTGGGGAAGTGACGGAAAACTTACAGGGGCGAGCACAGCATGACCTCTCCCACGGGGCCTGGCAGCCTCCCAGCTGGGCTGGAGAATCAACAGGGCCCCTAATTGCTCAAGACACAGATTCCCGCTCTTCCTCTGGATCTCTGCTGTATTAGAGATGCTCCCACCGGGCACCACGTGCCACCTGCGTGGGGTTCTGCCTTCCACCTAGCTCCCACCCTGCCCAGTGAGCTGCTCCTGAGCTATGGTCTCATTCACGGCCTGAAGAAGCTGGCCAGATAAAAGACAGCATGAGGTGAAGGGCAATATTCGGGCAAAACTCTGGTGAGTTGTGAATGATATGCAAAGCTGGGAGTAGAGGAATGATACCTATGTGAATGGTAAGAGCATTTTTAAAGTGCCCTTTAAAAACACAGTACAGAAGAGGTGGTACATATACACAATGGAATATTATTCAGCCATAAGAAGAAAACAAATCCTACCATTTGCAACAACATGGATGGAGCTAGAGGGTATTATGCTCAGTGAAATAAGCCAAGCCGAAAAAGACAAGTATCAAATGATTTCACTCATATGTGGAGTATAAGAACAAAGAAAAAAACTGAAGGAACAAAACAGCAGCAGACTCACAGAACCCAAGAACGGACTAATAGTTACCAAAGGGAAAGGGACTGGGGAAGAAGGGCGGGAAGGGAGGGATAAGAGGGTAAAAGGGGCATTATGATTAGCAGACATAAGGTGGCGGGGCACGGGGAGGGCTATACAACTCAGAGAAGACAAGCAGTGACTCTATAGCATCTCACTACGCTGATAGACAGTGACTGTAATGGGGTTGGTGGGGGGGAACCTGATGAAGGGGGTAGTTTAATCACCATAATATTGCACATGTAATTGTAGACTAATGATACCAAAATAAATTATTAAAAAAATTAAAAATTAAAAAATAAAAACACCATACAAATGTCCCACAAGTCACTATAAGGTAACACAGCACCAGCTGAGTAAGTGTCACACCTGGTACGGGCAAAGCAGGTGTCCTCCCAATGTTGTGAGCGAAGCAGAAGCCCATCAAATTATGCTTCGGTATAAGAACCAAGCACTTTCTTATAAAGCTAATCAACCGCCACTTGGCAAAATGCTGTTGCATAAACATAAAATTTAGATGACTGCTAAACCACAAGCCTCTTTTCAAATCAATTTAAGACCGAAACTATAAACTTTTTCTGGAGCACACCTAGGCACATTACATTTATTCTGAGGCATCAGGGAGAACTGTCTCTGATTTAAAAAAAAAAAAAAAAAGTTCACGGGTGCTATTCACGGGTGCTTACTAGCACCCGTGAACATTTCCACCATTGTGGAACGTCCCATTGGACAGAGCTGTTCTCAGTTCTGAAGATGAGGTCTCACCCACGCGAGATCACAGGTACAGGTTTCTGGTATCTCAGTTACTTAGGAAAACATGTTCACCTGCTTGGTCAGAAACTGAAAAACAAATCTCTCTCCAAGTCTCAGAAAACCCACAGTCAACAA
Organism: Phataginus tricuspis; assembly: GCA_029783875.1. Lineage (NCBI taxonomy): Eukaryota > Metazoa > Chordata > Mammalia > Pholidota > Manidae > Phataginus > Phataginus tricuspis. The sequence goes on along the minus strand of JAQQAC010002067.1, from coordinate 11,054,868 downwards.
CTCAAGACGCGAATGCTGTAATTAAGCTACAGTAGAGGCACAGCGGTATTTCACAGGTGAAGCCTCTGCTCTCTGGCCCAGACAAGGGTCTTTGAACCAAACTTAATCCTCAGAAAATACTCCAAGCCAGTCCCAGAAGCAGTCACTGCTCTTGTGAATTAAAAAGAAGAATGAGAAATAGGACTCTAAGGATTTTTTTTTTCACAGAGGATGCAGCTGCCTTTGGTATGTGTCCAGAGTATTAGGAGAGAATAAACATCCTGCTCATTAGCCAATCGGATGGCTCAAGTAATCAGTCAACACTCCGTTTATCTGATTATCATGCACATGTATTATTAAGAAGCATATTTTACATGTATCAACATAAGAGCTGTCTCAAAATTTCCTGTAGAACCGTTCCCTCAAGGAAATACTTGGAAGATCTTTCTGTTGAGAAAAGTCCATCAGTAGCAGCTAGTTGCATTTAGCAAATCAGAGCCCCGACAGTTATAATTGTTAGCCTGAAGCCAAGCTTCATCAATGAGAGGATAAACACTGATGCATGTGAAATGAGGATTAGGGTTGGGGCCTATCGGCAGGGAAAAGTGACACTGTGAAATAAGTGTCACACCAAATAAATGTTATTATATGAAGAAGGGAAAGGGCTTAGTCTCAGTCGACTGGTCATCTTTAAGGAGCTCTGCCCGTTTCCTTGGACACATGACAGTACCTGGAGTGGGCTTTGTCGCAATGGGTCTGAGTTATAAACTGTTCTATGAACATATTATTTCCTACTAATTGCAAGCAAAACTAGAAACATTTCAAGGCCACAAAATTAAATCTCTGAACCACCTACCTTTCGGGTTATGTGACCATATGGTCTCAATTTACTTAGAAATTATACATTACAAATGAGCAAAAAAAATCCTAGGCTTGCTTTTGCCTCCTAGTCAGTCCCCTGCTCAGAGAAGGAAAAAAAAGGATCTCTAACGGCATGAGGGTGGTGTGCGTGTCTGTGATACAATAATAAGAATCGCTTTCGTTGAAAGAAATTGCCAACACAAAGCTTTCAGTATTATAAATACGTCACCATTTCTAAAGTCACTGATTTTGCCATGGACTTAAATGCTGGCTGCCATGTGAACTGCAATACTGTGTTTCCCCTTTCCCCCACATCTTAAGTTCTCTCTCAAGTATCAAAATAACAGAAGTATTACTATTAAGTTGTCATAGAAAGCATACCATTTTATGCCATATGTTATGTCAGGATTTCTTCCTTTGAGGTCAGGAGCTTTATACTGGAAAATAGAAGCCACACTGGCCTAAGCCGAGAGAGAAAGCAGAGGGAAAGTTGGTGGGTGCAAGGTGGTGGGAAATGGGTGGGAGATCATTGAGAGAAAGGAAGGAATGCGAGATAATACCAATGGGCCCTGCTACCTAGTTCATACTATCTCCTTCACACTAGAATACAGACTTTCCAAAAGCTAGAACACATTTCATTATATGTATCAACTCCTAATGCAAATAACTGGCAGCTCTTCAAATACCAAATGAAGTAAAGATATTTATATTTTGAGCGATTATTCCAAAATGAAAGAATATTCCTAAAGAAAATTGGAAAGAAGGAATTTATGAAGACTATGTACACGATTAAATGACTAATCAGAGAAAATGATTTATCAAGAAAAAGAAATAAAAGGCATCCACATCGGAAAGGAAGGAGAAAAACTGGACCACACTGCAAGTGACATGATATTATACATAGAAAACCCTAAAGACTACACGCAAAACCCCGTTGGACTAATAAATGCAGTAAAGTTGCGGGATACAAAATCAATATACAAAAATCGGTTGCATTTCTATACACTAACAACAAACTACCAGAGAAATTAAGAAAGTAATCCCATTTACAACTGCATCAAAAAGAATAAAATACCTGGGAATAAATTTAACCAAGGAGGTAAAAGACCTGCACACTGAAAACTATAAGACAATGATGAAAGAAATTAAAGACAGCATAAATAAATGGAAAGATATTTTGTATTCAAGGATTGGAAGAACTGATATTAAGATGTCCATGCTACCCGAGGCAATACACATACAGATTCAGGGCCATCCTTGCCAAAATTCCAATGGCATGTTTCACAGAAATAGAACAACCCAATCCTAAAATTTGAATGGAACCACAAAAGACTCCAAATAGACAAAACAATCTTGAGAAACAAGAACAAAGCTGGAGAATAAAGGTCCTGATTTCTACCTTTATCACAAAGTGATAGTAACCAAAACAGTAGGCAACTGGCAGAAGCAGACATAACAGATCAATGAACAGAACAGAAAGCCCAGAAATAAGCCCATGCATCCATGGTCAATTAACTTACAACAAAGGAGTCAACAATATAGAATGGAGAAAGTATGGCCTCTTCAATAAATGGTGTTGGGAAAACTGGATATCCACATGCAAAAAAAAAAGAAAGAAAGTGGACTACTATCTACCTACACTACTTGTATACTGTCCATACACAAAAACTAACTAAAAACAGATTAAAGACTTGAAGGTAAGGCCTGAAACTATGTGGTAAGCCTCCCGACGTCAGTTTTGGTGATGATTTTTAGGATTTGACACCAAAAGAAAGACAAAAAAGCAAACATAAACAAGTGGGGCTACATCACACTAAAAAGCTCCTGCACAGCAAAGGACACCATCAACAAAATGAAAAGGCGGCCTGCTGAATGGAAGAAGATATTTGCAAATCATATATCTGGTAAAGGGTTAATACTCAAAATATCTAAAGAACTCATACACCTCAACAGCAAAAAAACAAACAAACAACCAGGAATCCGACTGAAAGCCTGGCAGAGAATCTGAATAGACATTTTTCCAAAGAGGATATACAGCCGGCCAACAGCTACATGAAAAGGTGCTGATCATCACTTATCAGGAGGGAAATGCCATTCAAAACCGCAATGAGGTATCACCACACACCAGTCAGAATGGCTTGTATCCAAAAGACGAGAAGAAACAAGGGTTGGTGAGGATGTGGAGAAACGGGAACCGTTATGCACTGTCGTGGGAATACTGATTGGTACAGCCACTGTGGAAGACAGTATGGCAGTTCCTCGCAAAGTTAAAAATATGGCTACCAGCAAAATGACCCAACAGTTCCACTTCTGGGTATACATTCGACTAAAACACAATCACTATCTCAAGAAGCTTTCTGCACCCCCATGTTCGCTGAAACATTATTTACAATTTCTGAAGCAACCTAAGTGTCCATGGATGAATGGATAAAGGAGATGAAACACACGCACACACATACACACACACATGGAATACTGTTCAGCCACAAAGAAGAAGGAAATCTTGCCATTTGTGATAACATGAATGGATATGGCCTTTTATGCTAAGTGAAATAAGACAGAAAAAGTCAAATACTGTATGATCTCACTTACACATGGAATACATTTTTAAAAATAAGGGCTTAGATACAGAGAACAGAAGTGGGTGAAGAAGGTCAAAAGGTACAAACTTCCAGTTATAAAATATGTAAGTCCTAGGGATGTAATGTACAGCATGGTGACTTGGTAGCTTGAGTTAATTAAACCGTAGTGTATATTCAGACGTTGCTAAGAAAGGTCATAAAAGTTCTCATCACAAGAAAAAACTTTGTAACTGTGTGTGGCAATGGATGTTAGCCAGACTTACTATGCTGATCATTTTGCAAGAAAAAGAAAATAATTTTTCATCTTTTATACCAAGAAAAAAGACGTGATGTAACCTATGCCTTCATTATAGTGTTTTAACTAGCCTTAATTAAAAAATATTTTAAACCTCTGTTCTTTCCAACTACTTACTCTAAAAACATAAGTACTTTGGGTCAAATTATTCCTAGAGTAGAGGCTGTAACAGTGGTGAGTCAGTGTGTTCCCCTGATAATAGGCATGCATTTGCTGGACGAGCAGTCACTCTGGGTGCCCAGCGAGAGGCCACGAGGCTGATCTTGGCCTCTGTCCTCAAGAAGACTTGCAGGCTAGTGAGCATGACAGACAAGCCAGAGGATAAGAGTTACAGGGACAGTGACTAATCAACCACAGCAAGATCATGCTGCCCTTCAGGAGAAAGGACTGTCCCCAAATATCAAGCAAGGGGTCAGGAGGTCTGTGACACACCAGTGGCTCTGAGATGCGGGGAAGACGCAGTGCTAAGGGCTGAGTCATGTCCCACAATATACAGTGGAGTCCTCACCCCGAGTACTCAGAATGTGACCTTATTTGGTCACGGGGTCTTCGCAGAGGGAATCAGAAATGGGGCCTCGTCCAATATGACTGGTGCTTTTTATGAAAATAGGAAATCTGGACACATACAGAATCTGAGGGAAAACCCCGTGAGGACGCCATCTGGGAGCCAAAATGCCCCTGAGGCCACCAGAAGCTGGGAGAAAAGCTTAGAACAGATTCTCCATCACAGTCCATAGAAGGAACCCACCTGTGACACCTTGATCTTTGATTTCCAGCCTCCAGACCTGAGACAATAAATGTTTGTTGTCTAAGTTTGCCACTCGTGTTACTTTGTTACTGCAGCCCAAGAAGACCACTGTGTACAGTGTGGCCTGGCCAGGTTAGGAAAGGGGGAAAGGGCACCGGGCACATGGATCTGGACGAAGGAAGGCAGGGAGAAATGCAAACAGTGCAGCGTATCTCTAAGTGCGGACTCTGGAAATAGAGCCTTATACTGGTGGCGGGGAGGCCAGAGACACTCTGGAGCTCAAAAATGCAGCGTGATTAGCCAACGTAAAGGATTAAAGCAAAGTTGTGAGACATTATCTTAAAGAAAATTAACGTCTCCAGGGCTAGTAGGCCTCGACTGTAATTTGATTGAAGGAATTAAGAGTAAGGGGATGATTAATGATACCAAAAAAAAAAAAGTAAGGGAAAAAAAAACCTATGAATCATAAAGAGGTTTGTTGCAAAATGAAACACTACAAAGATCACTAGAGGCTGATAACATGGGTGTCTAAATCAACAAAAGGGAGGGTGGCCCAGAAGCCTCCAGCCAGCAGGAGTCCGTCACAAAGACACAGCACATCACACAAACACCATCTGATGCCAACTGAATTAAATATTTCAATTATAGAACAAAGTATGCATCTAGTCGGAGTCCAAGTTCACCAAGCAACCTTGTGATGGACGACGTGGCTTCTCAGAAGCTTTGGTCAGCCCAGGCCGCACACACAGCTCACTTGACAGACAGAATTTTTATTGTCAAATAATACACCCTTGCATTTGGCTCAGAGACCTTGTGAACTCTGACGGCCATGGTCATATCTGAACCCCAACAGGAGAGAGTGTGCATGAGCGCACCGAGCTCTAGATATTCAGCCAGAGTGGCCTTGCCAAAGGATATGATGCACTCTCCCCCGGCAACTTCCCCATCTCAGTCAGTGGATGTCTTGCCAATGGGTTTCGGCCCCAGGCAAGTTCACTACGGATTCAAAGTGACCAAAGAAATGACAGAATGTTCTTGGGGTGAAAGGGTTATACCCAACTTTATTCACACGGTGGCAGGTCAATCACTAGAATCCTATTCACTCAGAGCAAGTCTGCACGCAGCAAGCCGGTCTCTGCCTCCACTCCAGCCTCTGCTCTGCTCTCCTGCAGCCTTGCAGCCGTGCCACCGTGTCGCCCAGAGCACTGGGCAGGGCTCTTTATGTAGAGTCAATACAACACATTGTCCACATGCGTGTAATGAGCTAGCCAACGAGGGCCAGGTGAGAATCCTGGCCACAGGAACATTCACTTTATCCACAGTGGAGTACCCTTCAATTAGGAGTCATGTTGCATTTAGAAGAGTCCTGCCCCTTCTATGACCTGCTTTTTTACCTCGTCAGGCACATCTTGCTCACGGGGCTCTGCTTCACCACAGCCCTGAGCTCCGCCGGTGCATCCCGGGAGGTGGGGGAGGGTTCGCACCTGCCCCGTGCTCTATCCTGCACGATTCCCCCCACACACACTCTATCTCATCACCACTGGATGTCAGGCCAAAGGTCACCTCCTCACAAAGGATTCTTTGACCACACTACCAAAAAGTACCCTCTTTTATCCCCCAAAACTACTCTCTAATACACCGGCCTGTTACTCATCCTTAAAAGCACATAAGCTATCTTATCAAATCATGTTTGATTTGTCCACCTCCCTCCACCTGAACTGTGCACTCTGCATGGGTGACTTTTAGGTCCTTTGAGCCCCACTTCTCCCAGTTGCCTTGGGTTGTGCTTCGCAATAAGCAGGTGCTCACTACATTTGCCGAACCAAAGAATAAAACCTTTTGTTAAACGAGTATCCAAGCTTCATTCCCTTGAGCTTGGAATGGCAAATCAAAATCATTTTATAATCCAGGTTGAATCTAAAACATCTGAAACATCGGGACAGCTAAGAAACAGTAAAAATAAAAAGAAGAGGAGGAAATACATGAAAAAAAGAAACATTTGGCACCAAGAGAGCCAATCTCAGCAATTCCACTTAGTTTTGTGACCTTCGATAAGTCACTTTTGAGCCCAAGAAATCCAGCTGCGAAATGAAGACCGAGCCAGTCACATCCCATTTAGCCAGAGAGTTAAATAAAAATAACTGTTTTCCATACTCATGCATGCCTTTGGTTCATAAGTAATTTTGTTTCATTTCTAATTACTCAGAGATCAACGCGAAATTCAAAACGACCAGCAAGTGAGACAAGAGATCTCGGCTTTTTTGTAAACATCCTATAGCATGAAGTGTCAGCAAAATCTCCCTTCTTAGGAACAAGCAGCACCCCAGGGGAGGCCTGCAGGAGCGAAGCTGCAATGAGACACCCACTGCCCCGGCTCCCCCAGATGCTGCTCTGTGCTCAAACGCATTAATGTTGGTTCCCACAAGAAGGTGTAATTTAATAATCTTTGAATTGCTGAGGCCTGTGTATTTTTAAACCTGACGGCTCAATTAGCAGCTGGAGTTCAATCATTCTAGTAGCACTTGTAATTTTAGACAATTACTTCACACTGTATAGAAAACTTCAGATGTAAAGAACCACACATTTTACGTCACGTTTGCACTACTGCCTTTCTACACCCTTTTCTAAACCCTTAATCTTTTTTCAAACACTGCATTTATTCTTTCTCCAAAAGGGGTCTGAGAAAGCAAAAAGTTTTCCTTTATTAAATAACACTCCTCATGTCTTGTGATTAATGGACTGCAACTTGTGTGTCCCTCCTAACGAATAGTGTCTCCAATTCTCTTTGGATCTGTAAACAATCCTTCTCCTTCCACCACCGAATGTGCGTGTTCTCAGTGCCCATCCTTGCCTACTTAAAGTTCTTTTCCCCAAAAATGTGACTGACTACCTGTAATGGATCATGCACAAGCTATTGTTGCTGTGAAGTTTGCCTTACACCATTAAAGGAAAGCATCACCATTTGTGTATCTAGAGGCAATTCAAATGCAAAAAACCTTATGGATCTCAGCTGATTCGAGTATGCCACAAGCAACACACTTCTGCAGATGGAAGGAATTTCCTTGAAAATGATATAGCTGTAAAACTGACAGGAGCTGAAATAAGGAGTGAAAAACGTAGAGGGGTGGTCGTCAGGAAAATTGTACTAATCACTTTATTTGGGTAAATTGGCTATTTCTGCAAAGCAGCTCACACAGACAAGACCACCCTGGGGCAAGTGTAATTTACATAACTTGTACTTCCCAACTAACAGCAAATCACCAACATGATAAACACATAATTGCATACATACCCCAACTGCCTTTAGCACATATAATTTGGGGAAATACTGTAATTTGTTCTTGGGATGTACATCATTCAACCTCCCTGCAATACTCCACAATAGAGGTGCCATTGAAAATACAGAGAAAGACTAACATTCAGTATATCGTTAAATTAACGGGTCTCCCAACAGCTTAGCAAAATATAAATTTAGATGAAATTTAAAAAGGTAAAGCACTTTGCCTACAGTTTCAAAAAGTAGAGAGTTAAGGTTATAACTCAGTCAGCCTGAGGCCGTTTCTATAATTTAATTTCCTCCAAATTTCTCTCCTTTTCTTCTTCTGTATTCATAAGCCGTATGCTATACATAGGTGATAAAAGAACTCTAGCTCCCTGACTTGACCTATGGTCTCTTCCAAGCCATAAATGCCATATTCCAAGGCATACACACAGCAAAGGAAAGAAACATGAGAGATATGTCAAGTAGTCCAGTAGACAAGAAACATACAAATGAAAACAAGACCATTTTCCATTAGCAAATAAGCTTCTTAGGGATTTCAATTCAGTAAGCTTCTTAGGTACCACCTACATGCAAAATATTTTAAAGTTCTCTGTTCTGGCATCAAGAAGTAATGTCCTAACAAACAAGCTTACAAGCCCACTGGTGGGAACAGGCGAGCTCTCCACTGTATCACTCATTTAGGGCAGGATATACTCCCTGAGATAACTACCTGGAGAGCTAGATCTAGTTTGAGTAGTGGGGGACACGGTAGTGCAGAAGGGAGCGGGGAGGGGAACACAGTAAGTCAGGAAGAAATGATATTTCCCACGAGCAGAGCTAGAGTTTTAGGAGTTAGTATCGGGGCCAAGAACTTACAAAATGAGAACTTCATTCTTTCAGTATCATAATGTGAGGCGGTGTGCTAGATGCTAAGGATATAATGTTCAATAAACCAACTGAGCAGAATTGTAGAGAAAAGGCAAGGAAAGATGGATTTGGACCGCTTTGGGGAGGCTTTCTACAACATGTGAAAGATAACGGTAGTATTATTTCCATCAACCACCAGCATCTAAAGGTCCATGAAGGTGATAAATCCAAAACAAAGGATAAATTGGCCATAATGATAGAACCAGAAAATGAGACCCATTAATTAGCTAAACTACTATAACATATAGACAGCAAAATACATATTTAGTGAATTTATGGAATTTTTCTATCTACCTCTTAAAATCCTTCCTTGAAAAAATACTGTGAAGGAAAGATGCAACATTTCATCACTTCTGAGTTGACACAGAGAAGAACCTTTTAAAAAACATTGTGGTTCTAGCTTTTTGGTTTAAGTTTAATTTTGGGGGGGGAGGGGATGTACACCTTAGAATATAGTCTTTGAAATTCAATTATTCAAAACTTTATAATTAAGGTATTTAATTTAGAATATTTCTAATGGACATAAAACTAATTTTCAAATGAGCAAATCTTTGCAAATCAATGTTTCTCGTAAACTAACATGACAACTTAGATCTGTAATGACCGTATAACAAATGCTATAAACATTTGTTTCAGATTATTTCACCCTTGCTCAAAGTATGGGAGGGGGACAGAATTCATTACTTTTCTAGGTTTCAAAAGACAGTAATTCTGTATCTCAACATGCCCACTTTCTTGTCATGTCCTTCCTCTTTGCTTCTGCTCACCATCCTTCCTTGGTTATCTCATTCTGACTACTCACCTTCCTTTTATTTCCCTCTCCATAAATAACTAAACTTACCCATTGCCAAAAATTTATTAAGCTCTACTTACACATCCCTCACTTGGCATATAAATTCCGTGAAGGTCTTAATTTACAAAAATAACACCGTGTCAAGGTGTGACTGAATCACATCCACAGGAGAAAATTCAGGGCCCACTGTGTATTTAAAGTGGGATAAATTTGCTCCAGATTCAGTGAAATTTTGTTTTCTATAATTTCCGATTTTGACAACAACCTTTCAATACTTCGAAAGAAAACAAAACTCCAAGAGGGGACTCTATTGTCACATCAGCAATCCAACCTTTTCCCCACGTTCACAATTTTCTTGGTGATGGAACCTTACTTATAAATCAGATAAAGGTAAACATTAGCTAGAATGAGGGAAAAATGAGCTCACTCTAAAAGCTAGGATTGTTTTGGGCCTGACAAAATAATCCCTAAAAATCCCTAAAAATAATACTTCTGGTTGGGAAGAACACAAGATTATAGAATAAAGCATATTTTGTTTCTAAAACTCAGTCTTTTACTTGAATAAAGAGTGGATCATTTACTCATTACCATTATGTATACACTGATACAAACTCACAATTAGAAATGACCTGGTGGGGTTCCTATATAAAGGGGCATACAGAAAATATGTATTTACCCCATGAGCTGAATTTATAATCGATCAGTACTTGCCACATGCATGCAAGTAAAAGCAAAATCTATCAGATTACTCTGAGAAAGAAGGATCTTTTATCTTCTTGAAACTTTTAAACATAAATGTAAACTCCATATGCACACATGTCTTGAATAAAAATGTATTATGGCAAATTTACTGTATGTGAATTATCTTTCAATAAAAAATGAGATTCACCAAATAAAACCCAAGAAAACGGTACTTCAGAGAAAGGAGCCGATCTCTCATCTCTGCAAAGTATCTTAAGAATTTCCAAGATCAACATTTGCAGACATTATCATTCTGAGATAATACTTCAGAATAAGTATATTTAACCCTTAAAAATCCAAGACAATGCCAAGAAAGCATTAAATGGAAGAAAGGTTGAGAAAAATAAAAACAGAAAAATAAATAGACTCCATCAAAAGTAGGCCAAATCTCATGGTTAATTTGTCCTCCAATGTTTCCATCTACACTAACCCAGGGAATAAGAAATCTGACATTTGACACTTAAGTAGATTTCATACTAAATGCACAAAACAAGTTATGTTAAGAACACCTTTCCTAATTATTAAGTAAACATTTCTTGACACATCTCCAGGGACCTTCTTATGCCCTGGGGAGAGCACAGATACAAGGATAACTAGGATAAGATGATTCCCTGGAATGCTGAGTCTAGTGGGGAAGACCCTTAGACCAAGAATTCTAACACAGCAGAAGAGCTGATAAAATAGACCCCAAACAGGACACTAATATTGTCCTTCTGTTCCCATTTGTAAGGACACCGCTCAATTCTCAACCTCCTCAAAAAAACTTCCCATCATAATGATCAAAGGTTTGCTGAAGTTTTTCATCCTAGTTTAGGTCTCTTTCCCTCTATGGCTTCACAAAATTTTTACTGAAAAAAGTAACATGTCATCATTGGTTCACTGATTTCCATTTTTCCCCCTTGATCCCAGGAATCAAGCTATATGCTTCACAGTGCCTGTTTCTAACATTTGTCCCATCTATTAAAAATAAAGTAAATGGCTTTAGTCTTACGTTTTCTATTAACTATAAAACTGTGCTTGGAAACTATTTCCAAATAACGTGAGGATTTTAAACACTTTGTTTCTACTGCCCACTCATCTCAACTTACAGGCTATTGTATTATATTTCAAATTGATATTTTACCACTCCCCATATTGTTGAATGCTTTCAATATTAATCTAGGTTTTCTCACATACTTACCACTTCCTTTGCTTTTTATTCCTTTCTGCAACTCAGATCTCTACCCAACATCTTTTTGTTCTGTGTAAACTGCAACCTTTAAAATCTGCTTTAGTAAGGGTCAGCTGGCGGCACTCTCAGCTTTGTCTCTATGAACATTTTGATTTTAAATCACTCTTGAAAGATGTTTCTGTCTTTAAAACTCTTTACTTTTGATTGGCAGGTACTTTTCTCTAACACGGAAGATGCCTTTCCATCACATTCTAGCTCTGCTGTTGCTGGTAAGTTGCCTGTCTCTCCTAAAGAAACGGGCTACACCTTCCCAACTCCCCATCCTGCTCTCAAAATCTTCTTTTCGTATCTGGCGTTTGGAAATACCAAGTGGTATTTGGAAGTTTCACTAGGATACATCTTGGTGAGCATATTTTCACTGATGCTGTTTAGGATTTATTGGGTTTTTCAAATGTAGAGAATGGTATCTTTCTATTGCCTCTGGAAAATTCCTAGCTATTTCTTCATCAGGTTTTTCCTCCATCCTATTTTCTCTCTTCCCTCATTCTAGGTCTCTGATTAAGCACATGGCAAACGTGTCCATTCTCCTGTGTTTTCTCTCATTACTCCTCTAAACTGTATTCTAGATGGGAGTCAGGAGGACTGTGCCACTGGCCAAATCCATCCCATTTTAGTATGACCTGTAATCTAAGGAATTGTTTTTTCCTTTTGAAGGCTTGTAAATAAATAAATACATACATACATAGTACATAAATAAAAACGTTAAAAAAAAGAATATGCGATAGACATATATGGCCCACAAAGCCTGAAATACTTAACTATGTGGCCTTTTACAGAAAAAATGTTTGTTGACTGTTGTTCCAGATCATTTCTTCTTACCTATCTTTTGCTTCACTAATTCATTCTAGACCGCTATCTAATATACTATTCAACCCTTCCTTAGAGTTAATTTTTCACTTCCAGAAACTTTAAACTTACTATATTTCTCATTATTATATTTTTCATTTCCTATTTCCCATCTCCAGAAATCCCGTTCCATCATTTCTCACATCTGCTGCGCTGTATTTCATAGCCAACTGCTCCCCGTACATATCCTGACACTTACTGTCTATTGGTTTTGTAACACACCCAGCATGGTTGCTTCACATTCTCTATCTGGTCATTCCAATATCGTCAATCTTTGTAGTTTGTTTCCAGAGTCTTTTTTGTGAGCTAATTGCTTGAGGTGTCCTTTTACCCGAGCTTTATTGTTTTTGACAGTGAACTCAATTTTGGCACTTGGCTTAAAACATCCTCCTGTGAAGAACATACAAGTCTGCTTCAGAGAGAGGTATGGTCGGTGGGTCTCTGGGCCATACAGGTGAGGAGAGCTCAGGCCTCAAGCCCACAGGGAGCCAGGCTGACCTTGGTTTCACCTGGAGACCATGGTCCCTTAAGGCCCCAGCAAAGGCCCTCGAGTACAACGTGGCTTCCTTGTCCCAGGACTCTTTTTGTCCCTCTGGGTTCCCATAAGCCCTTCAGTTTTGCCTGAGATTCCCTTACTGTCTTCTCTTCTCTTCAGGGCTTCAAAAATATATTTCAAAACATTTCATTCAACAGTTTTATTTATAGCAAGAGGGTTGCTTAGTAATGATTCACCTAACATTACTGGAAAACAGAAACCCAGGTTCACACTTTTAATTACATTATTGCCATTGAGAGAATTGGGAGTTCTTCCCAGTTCAATGCTAAAAGGCTGATTAAGCAGGCTCCTTCCCATTATCCAAGAACCTAATAAAAATGCATGTTGGATGTACTCCAGGAGAATGCTATTCCACGTGTTCCTAAAAAGTCTTAGGGCACGTACTAACCACAATTAGGCATTGCCTTTCTACCAGCAGCATGAAATCTCCCTGTCTCACACAGGGATCCTGCTAAAAAAGGAAATTTTAACTGTTAATAGGACCTCAAACCCTACAATTTTTAAAGGACATGATCTCCTTTTTTATTCCATTTTTACTGCCATTAATGTAATTCTTCATTGCTCTGAACCTTAAAACAAATTTCCTCATCATACTATTTTCAAGTGTCCTAAACAAGGGTAAGCACTAAGATAAGCAGAAGGCTAGCCAACGTACTATTGGCAAGGAGAGCCAACTGCACGCCACCTCCCTGTCCTGATGCCCATTCCAGCTCTCTCTCCCCCAGGGTGACAAATCTTTACTTATAGCATGGAGGCCGTCTAGGAGAATGACGATACCCTGCATGAAGAACCATCTATTCCAGTATCTTTTCCAATTCTTCCCTTCTCACATTGCCTCCCCATATCTTCAGCCCTCATTATTCAGTGGTCAACTCCCGATTGGCTCCCAAGCATACAAGGATATGCTCCTAACCAATCCTAGGCCAGTCACCACCGTAAGTCACTCTCAACCCATCTGTTCTAGTTTAACATTAAGAAATTACTGAAGTCCTACAGTAATTACGCTCCCTGACTTCAAGCTCTACTACAAAGCCACAGTAATCAAGACAATTTGGTATTGGCACAAAAACAGACCCACAGACCAGTGGAACAGAATAGAAAATCCAAACATTAACCCAAACATATACAGTCAATTAATATTTGATAAAGGAGCCTTGGATATACAATGGGAGATGACAGCCTCTTCAGCAGCTGGTGTTGGAAAAATTGGACAGGTACATATAAGAGAATGAAACTGGACTACTGTCTAACCCCATACTCAAAAGTCAACTCAAAATGGATCAAAGACCTGAATGTAAGTCATGAAACCATAAAACTCTTAGAAAAAAACATAGGCAAAAATCTCTTGGACATAAACATGAACAACTTCTTCATGAACATATCTCCCCAGGCAAGGGAAACAAAAGCAAAAATGAACAAGTGGGACTACATCAAGCTGAAAAGCTTCTGTACAGCAAAGGACACCATCAGTAGAACAAAAAGACATCCTACAGTATGGGAGAATATATTCATAAATGACGTATCCGATAAGGGGTTGACATCCAAAATATATAAAGAACTCACGCATCTCAACAAACAAAAAGCAAATAATCCAATTAAGAAATGGGGAGAGGACATGAATAGACACTTCTCCAAAGAAGAAATTCAGATGGCCAACAGGGACATGAAAAGATGCTCCACATTACTAATCATCAGAGAAATGCAAATTAAAACCACAATGAGATATCACTTCATACCAGTGAGGATGGCCAACATCCAAAACACAAACAACAACAAATGTTGGCAAGGATGTGGAGAAAAGGGAACCCTCCTACACTTCTGGTGGCGATGTAAATTAGTTCAACCATTGTGGAAAGCAGTATGGAGGTTCCTCAAAAAACTCAAAATAGAAATACCATTTGACCCAGGAATCCCACTCCTAGGAATTTACCTGAAGAATGTAGCAGCCCAATTTGAAAAAGACAAAAGCACCCCTATGTTTATCGCAGCACTATTTACAATAGCCAAGAAATGGAAGCAACCTAAGTGTCCATCAGTAGATGAATGGATAAAGAAGATGTAGTACATATACACAATGGAATATTATTCAGCCATAAGAAGAAAACAAATCCTACCATTTGCAACAACATGGACAGAGCTAGAGGGTATTATGCTCAGTGAAATAAGCCAGGCAGAGAAAGACAAGTACCAAATGATTTCACTCATCTGTGGAGTATAACAGCAAAGCAAAAACTGAAGGGACAAAACAGCAGCAGATTCACTGACTCCAAGAAGGGACTAACAGTTACCAAAGGGAAAGGGACTGGGGAAGATGGGTGGGAAGGGAGAGACAAGGGGGAAAAAGGGGCATTACGATTAGCAGACGTAATGTTGGGGGGCATGGGAAGGGCTGTACAACTCAGAGAAGACAAGTAGTGACGCCATAGCATCTCACTACGCTGGTGGACAGTGACTGTAATGGGGTTGGTGGGGGGGACCTGATGAAGGGGGTAGTTTAATAACCATAATATTGCACATGTAATTGTAGATTAATGATAACAAAATAAATTATTAAAAAAAAACTACTGAAGTCCTAGAATGACAGAACAGTGCCAGTTACCCAATGTACCAAGAAACAGTAAAATCAGAAATTTAAGTGAAATTAAACATAGGGACTTATGCCATCAGCATCTTAATTCTTGAGTATATTGAGAAATCTACCTTCAACGTGCCGCCTAAATATCCATCCAAACTCACACGGTCTTTCAGCACCTACAGGTGTTCTTATAGGATGGGCTCCCAGCCATGAATTCTAACGCTGTTTTATACCTGTAACATGCTTATATGCTGAGGGTTTGCACATAATTTACAGGCCAACTATCAGTTTATGTACTGTTTAAATGAATAATATAAAAACATGGAAACCATAAGTCAACTAATAAAAACAACGTGTCATGAAGGCAGCAGAGGTTGGAGATTAAATGGATAACAAAGGTTTAGCATATTAAAGTCTAACACACAGATATCACAGCAACTGCTACCTTGCATGACAGTAAGAAGCCGTGCCCCTTCTTTCCTCATATCTATTAGTTCTCACTCACTGTGTATATTTTAAGTGCAGATATTCAGATTAATAAAAACAAGCTCATAGGGAAGAATGAACAAGGAGGGTTCTTTCTTAAAACATGCTCCCTGGGACCATTCTGATTTGTCCAGGTATGCAGTAATGAAGAAAAAAACACAGGAAAATATAAAGAATCCAGTAAATTTCATTAATAGAACTCTGACAAAAATTAATAAATTCAAGAAATTTGTAAGTAAAACCACAATGGACAGCAAAGTCAAGGTAACACCAAGTAAGACTTAGGTCAGTAAAGGTGAATATTTATTTTCTTCTCTGTACCTCAGAGTCTTTTGTCCAGTAAATCAGTTTTTAGTCTTGTTCGGCCAAACTCTTCAATCACTTCCCACACACACAACTATTCTGTCAGTTCTCAGTGGAGAGAAATGAAAAATGAAAACTAAGTATAACTCAGAGATTCAGTGGAACAGAAAAATCTGAAAATTTAAACAAATTGAGATATAAAAATAACCAGCTCCTAAAACTAAAATCTAGTATTTACCTTCTGTAAATGCCACTGAATAACAAGGAAAAGATCTTGAAATGAATCTATTAGACAATAATAAAGAACTTGTATATGGCCATGAAATAATTACTCTCCATATAATTATAATTAAAAAATTAACCTTAAGGAAATGAAACTGTTTTTACATTCAGTTTAGCCCTGTAGCTTCTGTTATTTCCATATAAATGGCAACAGGATTTTCAGTCCTACTTGAATCTCTTCGTGGAGACTTATCAATTGAGTCTTGTCCACTACTAAAACTATAATTGAACTGTACAGTAAGCTATTTATATGTCTGCAATAATTTCCTTTCCAAGATACACCAGACTTCAGTTTTATTCTGCAAAATCATTTTCAATTACATATTTAATCTCTATGTTATTGCTTCAATTACACATGCACCACCCTCTCACTCAGATCCTGGCTGGACCCTCTGGCAGCTGCTGCCACCATGTCAGAGGGTTATTATTATGTCCAGCAGGAGCCACATGTGCCAGGAGGCCTCCGCAATTTGTATCCTAATTCAACCTATCAGATCTTGCTAATGTTTTTTAAAGGGGAAAAAAAGGTGATTCCTAGTCCTCACGATTCAGAAACAAAAATAAATGTCCCAGAAGTGAGGCAAGCTAGAAATAGCACTTTTTCTCTAGATCCAAACAGGCAGCTCTTTAGGGACTTGGGAGAGTTCGACAAGATAAACTGCACCAAGGACTACTGCTCCTAAAATCTAGACTCCATTTAATGATCACTAAAGAATGGAAACAAGGAAAGGATTCATATTCATGGTCCTGGGAAAATGAGTTGCTCTAAAAGCATTTCACCCAAAACAAAACAAAACACAGGGAAGGCTACCAAAAATTTTTGTAGGGCATATGGGGACCAAGATCCTTAAAGGGAAAATAAATGTCTCAAACATTAATAACGTAATTCTTCACATAGGTAGCACCAGACCAGTGAAATAACCAGCTACAAATTTTTCTCCCAAGTAGCCAGGGAGCATTCAGAATAAGTTTCATTAAAAGGTAGCTCTCAGTCTTTGGCCAAGACAGAGAAAACTAACATATTTCTCTTCCTGTTGTATCAAGGACTGAGAATCTGTGTCGCTGGGGATTTGGAACAACGGCAACTTGTACACACTTCTGGAAAAAGTGATATCGGCAGAACCCTTCTGGAGAGAATTTGGCATGTCTATTAGCATTGAAGGTGTATATATCTAGCTTATATATCCAGTAGTTCAATTGCTGTTTCTAGGCACACACCTGAGAGATTCCTACACATGTACACGGGAGACGTGCACACACAATGTCCTTCAGCAGCATTTCCGACAACACAGAAAACAACCCAAAATGTCTACCTACCGCCAAGTTTTAAATACTGTTCCAGCAATTAACTAGAACTAGATTTGTCAACATAAATAAACATCACAAACAGGACTGGTAAAAGCAAACTGCACATACATACATTAAACATATCAGTTACGTAAAAATGAGAAACCCAAAACTAGTTTATATATAGTTTATGGATACGTACCCATGTATGGCAAAGGCCTAAAAACATCCAAGTGGTTTCCTCTGCAGCAAAGGGATTAAAGAAGCAAACTACGGCACTTCAATTATCTGTAATATCTTGTTCTTTTAAGAACCATCTAGCAACCTGTCTCAACTCCTAATTATGATTCATCTGTTCCTTCTCCTGTATTTCTATGCAGACAATCATATTATGGCATTATTAGTGAAAGCTGTCTATTTCGGTCCTTATGACTTCTGTCTTTTGTTTATCTTGTCACACTGGAGCTTGCCCCTTCAGTATAATGTTGGAAATAATACTGGCAAAGCAGGTTCCTGTCTCATCTTTACTTAAAAGGCATGGGCCCATCACTTCACTGTAAAATGATGTCTGCCACAGGCTCTGACAGCTGCACTTCACAGGTTAAGAAAGTCCACTCCTATTCCAGGATTAAAAGTGTGTTGCTTTTGTTTGGTTAATGAAAAGTAAACAGTACATTTTTACATTTTTGTCTCCATCTGATCAGAGGATTCATTCTGCTTTTTTTTCTCTTATCTCTTAATGAGGTAAAATATATTCATAACAAACTTTTTTTTAAAAGAAAACACATGCTTACATTACTGGAATTAAACCCATACGATTTTTTTTTTACGTCATTGAAGTTGGCTTGTCAATCTTTTGATTAAAGAATTTTACCTCTCAGCTCGTCGCTGAACCTGGCTTGTAATTTTTCTTTACCATCCTGCCCCCAGTGGCTTGGACTAGAAGGTCACATCAGCGTCAAACTACATTAAAAGTATTGACCTCTTTCTTGTTTTCTGGAAGATTTTGTATGAAACTGGAACCGTTTGTTCTTTTAATGCCTGACAAAACTAGACAAAAAATATCACAAGAGTGTCTGGTACTCTCTTTGTAAGAAAAATGGTAAGTAATGATACCACTTCTTTAAGAGCTTTGGAGTGATCCGATTTTCTATTTCCTTGAGTCTGATTCTGCGTTTCACATTTTTCCTAGGTGATGACCCATTTCATCTAACCTTCAAATATATTTACATAAGGCTGTTCACGGAGGTCTCATATTATTCTAGTCACTGCTCTTTCTGTAATAGTTACCTCCCTTCTCTCATTCCTCAAATTTCTTAAAATCTGTGTTTATTTTTCCTTGACCAGCTTGGCTTGTGTTTGTCTCCTTTGTCTTTTTGAAGAACCTCCTTTGGGTGGTATTGATCTTCTCTCGCTTTAACTAACATCTTTTTTTTAATATATATATATAATTTATTTTGGTATCATTAATCTACAATTACATGTGCAATATTATGGTTATTAAACTATGCCCTTCATCAGGTCCCCCTCACCAACCCCATTACAGTCACTGTCTCAGCGTAGTGAGATGCTATAGAATCACTACTTGTCTTCTCTGAGTTTACTAACATCTTGAATTGTATTTTCAGCTCATTAATTCCAAGCCTTCCTTTTTTTAATAATATAATCAGTGAGGATACAAGTTTCTTGGAGATATTTCTATCTCATGGGTTTTGATGGGACGTATTTTTGATCATTCAGTTCTAAGCATTTCCTAATTTCCAGTGTGATTTCCTCATTGACTCTTGAATTCTTTATCAGTGTAGTTTTAAAATTTCTGAGAGTACAAGATTTTTATAATGGTCTGTTTTATCATTATTAGTACAGTGCATTGTGTCCACAGACCATGAGATAAATGATAACCAAGTCTCTAAAATTTTGTGGACACTTTATATGATTGGACTTGTACAGTCATTTTTGGAACACACTTGAAAAGAATGTGAGTGTAGAGAGACAGACATATATGTATGTATTTCTGTATGGCCCTCTCTCTCTCTCTCACACACACACACACACACACACACACACGTATGTAAGACTTGTGTGTGTATTAGCGCATCATCTACAGCTGCTTTCTCACTACAATGGGAGAATGGAGTAATTGTGATCTAGAGCATACAGCATGCAAAGCCTAAAATACTTACCATCAAGTCCTTTACAGAAAAGTTTGCTCATCTTCTCCCTATGTATATAAAGCACCTTACAAGTTTGCTTTGTTGCAATTGGCCCACAAATAATTTGTGTAAGTCAAGATTTTATAGCTACCTGCTCAGCTAAAATAGAAACTTAAGCATAGTAGAGAATACGCTGTCATTTATTGCTATGTCAACAATTCTAGCAATCTGCCTGGCTTGTTAAAATCGCTCAAATATTTGTTGATTTAGTATAAATTCAGAAATTAAACATGCATTTCTCTATATTCTGAGGATTCTCTTTAATGTGCTTTTGATTTGACCATCTTCAAGCAAGAGGAAAACTCTATTTTTAAAAGCAGGATTTCTAAATCTGTATTTCTTATCACAAGAGTTGCTCATCAAGGAGAAATTCAGTGGTCAAGTAAGTTTGGTTAGCAAATTATCCTACATCAAATATTGCAAAATTTGAAGTGCCATAAGCATATTAAAGATTGCATAAAACGTACACTACAGAAACCTATTTAATTATTTGGAACTCTGTATTTCCCCAAATTAGTCATAAATCCCATTTCTAATAATGATTAACATCACAAAACATGTTATTTTAGAAAATGCAGCAACAGTGAACTATGGAACTAGAAATGGGTCGATTTCCATTTGATCAGGCAGGATAGGAGTCAGCAAACTTTGTGTAAAGGGCCAGATAGTAAATAGTTTAAGTTTTCTGAGCCATTTGTTCTATGTGGCAACTACTCAACTCTCCCATCATAGCAGTAAAGTATTGACGATACATAAATGAATGTGCATGGCTATGTTCCAAAACAACTTTATTTACACAAACAAGTTGTGAGCTGGATTTGGCCCAATGGACAGAGTTTGCTGAGCCCTGTGCTAGGGGACTAAAAATTATCTGCACTACTCTGTCCAATACACTAACCACACTTAAGCCACTAGGACACATATGTATGTACGTACATGTATGTAGACATTAAAAATGTAATTTTACGTGACAGATATTCTTGTTAACCTGTTTTTTTCCTATCTTAAATGGAATTCAACCTCTAGATCAACAAAAATGTAGCCACAGCTCCCTTTTGGAGGAAAACATAAATTCTATTGTATATACTTCCATGAATTGTTTAATTCTTCATTAATTACTGGACATGTGGTTGTTTCTAAACTCTCTTGTTTAGTAACATATCTTATTTTGTTTTCTGCTGTTATTTTCTTAGAATAAATTCCTAGAAGTAAGGATCCTAGGTCAAGAGAAATATACCTTTTTGGAAGGAGATAAAAATTAGCTTACTTAAAAAGGGTAGCTCCTCGATCAAACTAGTTATGTTTCCGGTGATTAATAACCACATGTTGCTAGTGAGTATTATAATGGACAACACATTTTCACTTCTCACTGACCTCTTATAGAAGATGTTTTCTTTTATTTAAAACCATTTTATTTTACACTGTTTTAAATTTAAGTTCTAGGTAATAAAAGGAGAACAACATCTATCCGAATGAAGTCATGTTAAGGTCAAATGAATATGCTTAGTTGGACCAAAATATTTTCCAGTAGGTTTATCATTTAAATTTAAGTACATGAACTAGACCACTACACTGAATGGAGGCTGTGGTAACTTAATAAATCAAGAATTTCGCTACTGAAAGCAGAGCAAAGGGCTCATCTCTGAGAGATAAAAAATCATGCTCCTACTTATAGGATAAGTTTTTGTTTTTACCTTCCAATGAATTGTTCTTCAACATATTCTTAAGTCGTGCATTTAAGACTGTTCTCGAATTGAAAGATTTGAAAGAAAATAGTCATTCGAACAGAAGCAGAATCAACAATGGCTATTACATTATTATTCGTGGTTCAACCAGCACCTCCCATGAAACAGGAAAAGCTGAGGAGATGCACACAAGTTAAAAATCATCAACGTTTCAAGTTATAAGCTCTGCAGTCATCTATTAAGAATTCATTTTGCTTTAGAAGCTTCAAATTTAGAACATACTAAATATAGTCACAACTCAGAGGATTTCAACTCCACAAACAATACTGAGAAGATATCCAAATTTCCAACATTTGTATTACTTGTATACAACCACAGTAAACTTTTCTAATTCACTAATAAATAAATTACAGATAAGTTGGCAGAACCCATCTGACAGACAAAGAGGAGTACATGACAATACGTGCATGTGTGGGTGTGGCCGTGTGCACGGACAATCTCCACCCAAAAAGGTCTATGTCTCTTGACCTAGGGTCCTTACTTCCAGGAATCTGGTCTAAGAAAGTAAGATAAGATACAGCCAAAATCAAAATAAGATATGTTTCTAAACAAGAGAGTTTAGAAACAACCACCGTGTCCAATAATTAGTGAAGAGTTAAACAAACCATGGAAATATATAGAGTGGAATTTACATTGTTCTCAAAAAGAGGGCTGTAGCTACATATTTGTTGATCTAGAGACTGAATTCCAGTTAAGAGAAAAAAAACAGGTCAACAAGAATATCTGTCACGTATAATTAAAGTTTAAATGGATACATATACTTACATACATACACACAAACATGTACATTTTTACATTCGTATTTTTATATTTTTACACTTGTACTATTTATGAATAAAGAATAAAAATGTAATATATAGTATCTTACATGTAAATATATAAACATATAACTATATATATAAATATATAAGTATATAATATTTATATAAAATATATAAATGTACAGATACAGATGTAAATACATATGGATACAAAATAAATGCTTCTAGTCACCCCAGAAAAGAATTTCAGACTACTAACCAAATTTTTAAATATAGTTCTTTGGGTAGTGAGATTCCAAGTCATTTTATTTTTTTTCTCATTTATATCTATTTTTTCTACATTAAATGGATTATTTTTTTAAAGGGGTCAATGGGGTTTAAAACTATGAGATTGCCATAAAATCTAAAGTATCCTCAGAACAAAGGGTAATGGTTACAATCCCATTAATCAAGGGAACTGCTCCAAAGGTCTGTCCTTGGAAGTCATTCCAAACCAAACATGCTCAGGTTGACATAAGTTACCTTACACAGAACAACAGTGCTTAGAAATTTGACCACAGAATAAACCTCACTGACGAAGGGTTTGCCAGACTTCAGCCTCCAATGTAATAATTTCTCTAACAGCACCCTGGCGCATTGTCTCAGCGAAGGAGGTCCTTTTCTCAGCCTAAGAACTGCCATCATTGCTGACATTAGCCATTTTTTGTGACACTCCTCCACGGAACACCGTGCGATTGGCGATTTTCCCCACTTAGGAGCCAGCGGCGCTGAGCACCGGCGAGTCCCTGACAGGTCATGCCCACCTGCCTCTCTCTGCTTGAGGCTCCCAAGCTATACCGTTAGCTCTAGAGGTAGACAAAGCCTCTGGGTGCCCCCACCCCCAAGTCAGACTCCACGGCCACGGATCACCCTTCTTAAATAAACCCATGGTATGAGAATGATTTGTAAATAGCTACAGTAGAACAGGAGAGTCCTCCCAGTTCTGTGAAAAACATAAACAAAAGCATGACTGTTAGACAACAGAATGTAGAATTTTCAGTTGAAAGTTCTAATGGATTCAGTTAACTAACTCTTTCAAGACCATTAATAATAAACATCCCCCACTTTCACTTAAACAGAGAAAAAGGACTATTCTTTTTCTCTGGTAGGATTTATTTTTTAAATCACGGTTTACAATGCATTCATTAAAGAAATTTACCCCTGAATTTGCTCATCAGATAAGGAAATAGGCTGCCACACTAACCAAGGTATCTGTCAAAAGTTCCAGCGAGACTCACAGAAATCACTATACTTGTGTTTTCCAGTTCTTCTCCACCCCATCCTTTGAACCCACTCCGATCAGGAATTCATCACAACCCTCCCCAAACAACTCTTGAAAGGTCACCAAGGACCTCCACTCTGCCAAATCCAATAAGTAATTTCAGACCTCATCTGACTGCATCTATGAAGCGGCATTTGATAGTTGTTCTTCCCTCCTTCTCAAAAGACTGTTCTATCTGGTTCCCAAGATAGCCTTCCCTCTCATTTTCCACCTACTTCAATGGTCACACCTTGTGGTCCCCTTTGCTGGCTCATTCCCCAGACTTTTAAACAATGAAGTACCCCCAGAGCTTAATTCTTTACCTCTTCACCATCTCTAATCAACCCTGGGGGGTCCCAAGTCTCACACCTTTTAAATGATACACAGACTACCTCCAGGAAGGTCTCTCCCCCCTGCTCCTCTCCCCTGAGCTCCCGGTCTTACATATTCAACAGCCACCTCAACCCTAACATGTCCAGAGAGGCTCCTGGGGCCCCTTCCCCCTTACATGCTCCTCCTAGAGTCTTCATCCCAGAAATGGCAGCTCAATCTTTCCAGTTACTCCCATCCAAACCCTGAGTCTTATCCTTCTTATATCCCCCATTCAGTGTATCAGCAAGTCCTACTGACTTCACTGTCAGTGAACAGAAGATGCACCCAGAATCTCACGCCTCCCGTCACGGATACTACCTGCTCCAGACTTCCCGCCACCTCCGATCCGGACCAGCGCAGCAGCCTGCTCACAGGGCTCTGCTTCTGCCCTCGCCTCGCTTTAGTCTGCATCTGCCCCTGCAGCTAGACACCCCTTTAAAAAGTAAAGCAGACCATCTTGCTCTTCTGCTCCGATTCCATCAATGACTACTCATTGCACTTCAGAATAAAAGCCAAGTCATCACGAAGACCTACCTACAAGACTCCCAGGGGAGGGTCCTGCCATTTCTCTGACTGCCTCTGCCACTCTCCCCCTCACCCACATACTCCAGTGACACTGCCCAGACGGGGAAGGGACGCATCAGCCCTGGGACTTCGCACTTGGTAAAGCGCTGACCTGGGGCACCATTCCTCTGGATAGAAGTGGCGATACTACTCACCATCCAAATCAGGATCGCCTGCAGAGTCCGGAGGGGGCATTATTAAAATTATGCCAGGACAACAGGTGTACACAGACTATCGCAGGCAAGGCGGGATGTGCAGTCCCCTACCCAAATGTGTACACCACCCCATTAGAGAGAATTTCCCTAACATTCTGCATAACAGAGTAACCTCTGCCCGCCCCGCTTTTCACGGGCCCCTCATCCTGCTTTACATTCCTTGATAACACACGTAAAAAAAAGATGTTCTTTTAAATAGTCTCTCTGTCCTTTAAATATAAGTACCTTGAAAGGATTAAAAGAATGATTCATTGAACCTGCCTAAAATTAAATCTGGAAAAAAATGTGCTCAAGCAACATTGCCAGTGTACCACAACCTTCTGCCCTCACAGAAGGATGCTGAAAAGCGAATAGTTATATGCTGGTCTTCCCCATAGGTAAATAGTACAAGAAGTTCATTATCAGGATGGTAGGAAGAATGGACAGAAATTTTCAACTACTGTAGCACCAGCCTTGAAAAAAGAAAATTTCACTACCAAGAGTTACTAGAAGGATTAAAAGAGGTAACTCACAGAGTGCCAGAACTCACAGAAAGCACTCAACAGACGTGAGTTTTTGTTACCGAGAGCTTTCTTAGTCCACTGCTTAAGATACGGGACCTACATTTTCTGCAACAGAAGTCCCCTAACAATATAAGCATTTCTAAACATATCTTTCTAAAGTGTTCTGTCCATACCAAAAAAAGTCCTCGTATCACACATTAAGACATCATTTTCATCTCAAAACAAATAAAGACAGTCTGCCTGTGGGTATGAATGTGTGTATGTGTTTACATATTTTAAGCAACTTGCCATGGAGCTACCTGTCATCAGAGAAAAGATCCAATTAGAAAAGAAGACTTTTGTAAAAGAAGGTAGAAAATAAGCTATAACTGTGACTTACTATGAGAATTTACTGTGGGTCAAAGAATTTTCTAGATAGCACAGGATTCGAACCCAGGCATTCTAGAGCCATGAGAACAACAGAAACAAAATAGCAGACTTCTGAGTTGACCACAAGAATTTCTCACAGTTGCTCTACAAAGTACTCTAAAGAATCTATTTGGTGTTAAAGGTCTAACCTCTATAAAATTAACCATATCGATGAGGCCCAACAGCATTCTGTGTACTCCTGAATCCCGCATCTTGCCTGTACATTAGCCAGTGCTAGATACTGTTTAGTGACTGACTCTCAGCATCTATTTCCAGCCTCTTTCATGTTTTTCTCTATTCTTCAAGGACTGTAAGGCTAAAAACAGACATCCTTATTAGCAGGATTTGGGGTGGATCCTATCAAAAAGATACACTTGTTTAAGATTTAGAAGACAGAAAGGAGACAGCTACTCATTCCAGGCACGGGAAGTATTCTGCAGTCTCTCACATAGTCCCAGCTCCCTAGGTGTAAGGAAGCTGCACACCTGCAGTGACTTCCTGACGTCTTCTGGGGCACCAGCCACAGTGCAGGTCCTTGGCAATAAAGCTTCAGAGGCCTGAGCCTGAATCCCACCTAGGACATGCTGACTTCTGCTCCTTCAGCTTTTCTAATAATACTGCAAGAATCTAATTTCCTACTTTAACTTCCTTTATACCTGAAATTAGTTTCTGTGCCAGTCAGTGAGTCAACATCTCTCAGCCCCAAACCTACCTTTCTATGTTCAGTTGTGATACTGGAGCTGGGAACTCTAAACACCATATTCTGATTTGCCAGAGGGCCCGGCCAGGCTCTGCCAGTAGGGGATGCAAGAGAGAGAAAGAGAGGCTGCCAATCTGGAGGGAAAAAAGAGCTTGCTCCTTGTTTGCCTCCTGTGGGCTTCCTGTCTGCTTGCAATTCCCTTGCGAGTTACCTCTTCACCCTGGCAGTGCGGCTCCTTCTTCCAGCAGGAGATAAATCCGGTCTTCGGATTTTTCCAACACTTGCAAATTTCCCTCACTGCTCCCCCAACCCCAATGCAGACACACTAGCCAGCCAAGCACCTCCCTTTCCTCAGAGCTCTCACATTTTCAGCTTTGAGAGCCCTCTCTCTGAGGTTAAAAAATCTTACTAAGAGAAATCAGGAAAACAATTCCATTCACAATTGCATCAAAAAGAATAAAATACCTAGGAATAAACCTAATGAAGGAAGTGAAAGACCTATACCCTGAACACTTCAAGACACTCCTAAGAGAAATTAAAGAGGACACTAACAAATGGAAATTCATCCCATGCTCTTGGCTAGGAAGAATAAATATTGTCAAAATAGCTATATTATCTACAGCAATCTACAGATTCAATGCAATCCCTATCAAAATACCAACAGCATTCTTCAATGAACTGGGACAAATAATTCTAAAATTCATATGGAACCACAAAAGACCCCGAATAGCCAAAGCAATCCTGAGAAGGAAGAAAACAACAGGGGGAATTACACTCTGTGACTTCAAGCTCTACTACAAAGCTACAGTAATCAAGACAATTTGGTATTGGCACAAGAACAGACCCACAGACCAGTGGAACAGAATAGAGAGTCCAGACATTAACCCAAACATATACAGTCAATTAATATTTGATAAAGGAGTCTTGGATATACAATGGGGAGATGACAACCTCTTCAGCAGCTGGTGTTGGCAAAACTGGACAGCTACATGTAAGAGAATGAAACTGGATTACTGTCTAACCCCATACACAAAGGTAAACTCAAAATGGATCAAAGACCTGAATGTAAGTCATGAAGCCATAAAACTCTTAGGAGAAAACAAAGGCAAAAATCTCTTGGACATAAACATGAACAACTTCTTCATGAACATATCTCCCCGGGCAAGGGAAACAGAAGCAAAAATGAACAAGTGGGACTATATCAAGCTGAAAAGCTTCTGTACAGCAAAGGACAACATCAGTAGAACAAAAAGACATCCTACAGTATGGGAGAATATATTCATAAATGACGTATCCGATAAGGGGTTGACATCCAAAATATATAAAGAACACACACACAACAAACAAAAAGCAAATAATCCAATTAAAAAATGGGCAGAGGATCTGAATAGGCACTTCTCCAAAGAAGAAATTCAAATGGCCAAAAGGCACATAAAAAGATGCTCCACGTCACTAATCATCAGAGAAATGCAAATTAAAACCACAATGAGATATCACCTCACACCAGTAAGGATGGCCAACATCCAAAACACAAACAACAACAAATGTTGGCGAGGATGTGGAGAAAGGGGACCTCCTACACTGCTGGTGGGAATGTAAACTTGTTCAACCATTGTGGAAAGCAGTACGGAGGTTCCTCAAAAACCTCAAAATAGAAATACCATTTGACCCAGGAATCCCACTCCTAGGAATTTACCCGAAGAATGCAGCAGCCCAGTTTGAAAAAGAAATGCACCCTTATGTTTATCGCAGCACTATTTACAATAGCCAAGAAATGGAAGCAACCTAAGTGTCCATCAGTAGATGAATGGATAAAGAAGATGTGGTACATATACACAATGGAATATTATTCAGCCATAAGTAGAAAACAAATCCTACCATTTGCAACAACATGGATGGAGCTAGAGGGTATTATGCTCAGTGAAATAAGCCAAGCGGAAAAAGACAAGTATCAGATGATCTCACTCATATGTGGAGCGTAAGAGCAAAGAAAAAAAAAACTGAAGGAACAAAACAGCAGCAGACTCACAGAACCCAAGAATGGACTAACAGATACCAAAGGGAGAGGGACTGGAGAGAATGGGTAGGAAGGGAGGGACAAGGAGGAAAAAGGGGCATTACGATTCACAGACATAATGTAGTGGGGGGGCACGGGGGGGCTGTACAACTCAGAGAAGACAAGTAGTGATTCTATAGCATCAGTGACTATAATGGGGCATATGGGGGGGGCTTGATGATATGGGGAGTCTAGTAACCATTATGTTGCATATGTAATTGTAGATTAAAGATACCAAAAAAAAAATCTTACTAAGTCCAATATTTTCCCTTCGTTCCCTCAGCCCGAGGGGTCATGCTACTCACAGAGTCCCTTACAGCAGGGCAAATTATTCTGAAAAGGACAAGAGAATGAGTATTTTAGGATTTGGGGGCCACAAAGTCTCTGTCTCAGCTCATCCACCCTACCACTGAACAATGAAAGAAGCCATGGGAAATGTGTAAAGGAACGGGGATGGCCGTGTTCAATAAAACTTTATTTGCAAAAACAGACTTTTCCTGAGGGCTATAATTCCCTGCCCTAGAATTCTTTTTTTATACTTCCAGTTACCTAATTAACAACTCTGCACCTCATTCACAATTCCTTACATTAAAACCACTCTGTTCAAATAACAGGCTGGGTATTTATCTCCTCATCAGACTTGACTGTCACTGTCCTGGACTGAACCCTGACTGTTACTGTAATTACGGTATCAGAAGTGCTTCTGAGAAACTGTCCAGAGATGGGAAACTGGGATTCATTACTTCACCTGCTTGGGTTTGAAGGCAGTGATGGGGCTTCTATCGTCAGTGGAAGAAGAGGTCTGGCTGTCCGTGGTAAGCGGTACCTAAATAGTTCTCTAAATTATTGTGTTTGGTATTCTTTCTTCGTCTTTCCGGTCACCCCTCCTGCCTCTTCCCTGGAACCCAGAGGTGATACTGATCCACTACTCATTCTACTCCAGTATTCTTT
Organism: Phataginus tricuspis; assembly: GCA_029783875.1. Classification (NCBI taxonomy): domain Eukaryota; kingdom Metazoa; phylum Chordata; class Mammalia; order Pholidota; family Manidae; genus Phataginus; species Phataginus tricuspis. Next base: position 11,025,326 of record JAQQAC010002067.1, on the reverse strand, counting down.
CTCCTGATCCAGCTAAGTTTCCCTGGAGTTCTCAAAATCAGAGACAACTGGCCAAGCTCTAGAAGCAGCAAAGTATTACAAAAGAGAAATCCAAGTAGTGCAGATCTTTAAACTTAAAATTAATATTCATCCAAGGTGACCTGACAGAGGCAGAAGCAGATTACTTGAATTCTGCTTCTAGGCATCATAAACTAACTGATATCCCAGATTTGTGAACAACTACAAAACTGGGGGGGTGGGGAGGGGACTATACGAAGCACCTGTTTTTAGACATTGGACAATGGGCATCACGAACCATGATCCTTGAAAAAAGAGAAGTTAATGAGGTGAGCCATACAACAGCTGAGGCTTTCTGATTGGAGGTACTTCACAAACTGTGATCCAGGGAAGAGGAACCTAAGCAGAATATGATGTTATAACTAATATGAGGAGACAGAAATTAGAGCTAGAGAGTGCCAGGTGGTTGGGATTTACGGAGCAGCACGCTGGAGAGAAACTCCACGCAGAAAGAACTTGAGATGAGAAATCTGTAAGGGCTCCACTGTGTCTCTGGCCAAACACTGAGTTATGAATGAGTTTGCCATGGGATTTGGCAAAAAAAAGTGTGTGTGTGTATATATATATATATATATATAAAAGAAATATCAGGCCTGTAGGATGAACAATTCCCAGAGTTCATATAAGAACAGGAGATATTTAAGTTGTACCCAGCTACAGTGGAAAAACTACAGTGGCAGTTCCAAAGAGTCTCAGCTTTTAAGTAAAGTTAAAATAGTTCTAAAGACTACTGTAGAACCACAAGTAACTGCCTACCAAAACCCCACAGTCTCTAAAAGCAAATAACAGAATTTATTTATAACAGAAGACAACAGCAAAACAGTAAAGCCAGCAAACAGTAAAAAAAAAAAACTACATAAAAAAGATGACAGGAAAATATGACCTAAAACCAAGAGAAAAATTAGCAAACAAAAAAGATGACAGAGAGAGAGAATTACTAGAGGAGAAATTTAAAAGATCTATCATGCATACACTGAAGAACATACAGGAAACCTTGAATGTAATAAAAAGAAATAGAAGAATCAAAGGTTTCATACATTACAGCTAGAAAAAATTAGTACTATGATATGTGCACGTCCAATACACTGAAACTATAAAATATTGCTGAAAGAAACTAAAGAAGACCTAAATAAATAAGGGACATACCAGGTACATGGGTTGGAAATCTCAATATGATTAAAATGTCAAATTGCTCCAAATTTATCTATAGATTTAATGGAATCTCCATAAAAATCTCAGCAGGATTTTAGAGAAGTTGACAAACTGATTCTAAAATGCAAAGGTCCTAGAACGACTAAACAATCCTGAAAAAGAACAAAGTTGGAGGATTTCAAGACTTGCTAAAAAGTTACCAGAGTTAAGACACTGTGGAACTGGGCATAAAAAGAGATATTTGAGGGCACCTTACGCCAGCGTGCGGCCGCTGCTGCTCCTGCCGGGGGTCCCGCCCGCCGTGCCGCGCCTGCTGGCCTGGCCACCGAGCCCTACTCGCCGCTGTCCCTGCTCAAGCGGAGGGCCCCGCAGGCGGCGGCTGCACCTGCAGGCCAGGGACTGGGGGGCCCAGCACGCGGCGGAGCGCGGCGTCATGTGATGCTCACTGGCTAAAGAAGACCCAGAGTCTAGGCAGTGGAAGACTCATCCTTTTTGAACTTCCATGACTTGGACTGTGAACCCAAAGGATCGCCACCCTGTGTGACCCCTTGCTTTCCCTCGACACTGAAAAGATCCTGCCTCCAGCTGCTGCTTTTACAGCCTTGCCTCTGGGACTGTTCTCCACCCAGCATCAGTGACTTATGTCAAAAGACCCAAATCAAAAAGTTAGTTTGAAAGCATTTTTTAATAATTGTATTTATGCATTTCCTTGATTTAATATGATACAATGAATACTTAAAAATTTGTATGTTACTAAAACTTGAAGCCATTTGAAAAAATATATGGAAACCTGTTCACAGCTTGTTTAAAAGAATAAGACACTAGTGCAGAGTCAAGTAGTATTTGCTTAAAATTCAAGCTGTGATTATATGACCAAGTACTAGGCTTGTATGAAATGCATTAGAAAAACTTTGTAAGTTTTGTGCAATTTTCTATGTACACCTTTATCAGGAATACATTGTTAAGGTTTCTCTCCCATTGACAACAAATGTTTTCCAAACAAACCTACTATATACAACTTGTGGAATGCCACATGAATCACTGTACATGCAATTCTACTCCTGTATAATTATTCTGCTACTAAAGGTCACATACTGCTTAATGCTGCTCCTGAATCATGTTCTAATGTTAGACTGACAGTTCTCCAATTGCAATTTTTTTCTGTAGTTATTTTCCACTTTTTAATTTTAATGCACGTTTTAGAAAAAAATCTTTTAAATGGAAATTTCAGATTCTGTTTGAGAAGGTTCTGTAGATATTTCAGTTCATATGAAATAATCCATCTTTACTAAGTTTATACAAGAGAAAGGAAAATTAAGAATTTTTGAGTATACTAAAAATACAGCATTTCATTTCATTTTAGATGAATGTGAAGTTAATAAAGACAAAGTCTTATATGCTTTTGTTTCCTAAGAATGACCAGTGATCATCGACCTTATAATCTCCATTGTCCAGTTTTATAATAATTCAGAGCCCTGTGGCTTTTCTAAACTATTAATTGCATATTCTGTGTTTATGTGCACAAGAAAAGTAAAAAAAACAAATCCTCTTGTGATTAAGATTATGAGGAAAATAAGAAACCCACAAAGCTTTGCTTAGACTCAACATTTTGATACCTTGTGGAAAAACTCCCCTCACAATCTTTTAAGGAGCCATGCCTTTTATGGAACATAAGCCTAAAAATATAAGAAGAATTTGCAGTTGATAAGGTCTGTGTTTATAAATGTCAAGGAAAAATACAGAAACTTTCCATTCCAAAAAAAAAAAAAAAAGAGATATATACATGAATGGAATAAACTAGAGGTCTAGAAATAGAGTAACATATATGGTCAATTGATTTACAATAAAATATAGTATTTTTCACAAATTATGCAGGAAAACCTAGATATCCATATGGGAAATAAAATGGACCTCCATCTTTACCTTATTCTATGCACAAAAAAATGGATCACAGACTTAATTTTATAACCTCAAACCATAAAACTCCTAGAAGAAAACATAAGAGGAAATCTTCCCTATCTTGGATTAAGTGATTATTTCTCAGACTAACAAAGCTCTAATCATACAAGGAAAAAAAAAAAAGAAAATGGACTTCAACAAAAGAAACTTCTCTTCAAAAGATACATGTATTAGTTTTTGTTATATAACACATTATCACAACTTAAGCAGCTTAGAACACACACATTTATTAGCTCAATTTCCATCAGGCATCTGTGTGCACAGTTGGGCTGAATCTGTTGCTCGGGGTCTCACAAGGCTGTAAGCAACTTGCTGGTCAAGCCAGAGTCTCACCTGAAGGTTTTACTGGGGAAGGACCTCTTTCCAACCTTCCTCAGGCAGGTGTCATCTCCTTGCAGCTGCAGGACTAAGGTCCCAATCCTATTGCTGGCCGTAGGCTAGAGCCACTCTCAGCAACTAGAGGACGCTTCAGTTCCCTGCTACATGGGCCTTTTCTATAGGCTTTCTCACAATATGGCAGCTTGCTTCTTAAAGCCATCAAAAGAGAGAAGTATCTCATTCAAGTCTGCTAAGCTGGAGTCTTAAATAATGTAACATAATTGAGCGAGTGACAGTCCATTACCCTTGCTGTATTCTACCGGTTAGAACTTAAAGGTTCCGTACACATTCAAAGAGAGGGAATTACACAAAGTTTGGACACCAGGAGGGAGGAATTGTTGGAGTCACCCTAGATCTATCCTCTCTACCATTGTTCACAAATATCTCCAATACATCTCTCTAACATGGGCCTTGTCTCCAGGATATATAAAGAATCCATCATTCAATAAGGCAACATAAAACCCAATTTAAAACTAGGCAAAAGATTTGACAGAGACTTCACAAAGATTTTTTTTAATTCATTAATTACAGGAAAAGATGCTCAATGTTGATAGTCAACAGGGAAATGCAAATTGAAGCCACAATAAGCTATCACTACATACCCACTAAAATGGGTAAAATTAAAATGACTGAAAATAACAAACACTGGTGAAGATATGAGGCTACGAAAATTCTCAGACAGTACTAATGGGAGTGTAAAATGAAAAGTGTCTTGACAGTTTCTTTTAGAGCTAATTCTCTTTATGACATTTTTTTTATGACCAACAATTCCACTCCTAGGTATTTATCCATGAGAATGAAAACACGTGTCCACACAAAAACCTGTAGAAAAGTGCTCTCAGAAGTTTTATTCATAATAACCTCAAACTGGAAATTACTGAGATATCCATCAATAGATGAATGGATAAACAAACTGTGGGATAGCCATACAATGCAATACCACAAGGCAGTAAAATAAACTAATGATACGAGCAGCAACATAGATGAACATCAAAACAGCTATGCTGGGAGAAAGAAGCCAGGCAAAAACAGAGTCCGTGGTTTGGTTCCTTTCGCGTGATATTCTAAGACAAGCGCCATTAATCCATCATGATAGAAAGCAGATCTGTGGCTGCCCGTGGATGAGGAGGATTGACTGCAAGGGGACGTGAGGGAACTTTCTGGAATAATGGAAATGCTCACGTTACATTGTAGAATTCAGTGGGTCACAGACTCACCAGGCATCTTTCCGTGGGAGTTTGCATGATGGCAGGGAACTGGAATGGGAACTTCCGGATCAGTCCAGATGAATCCAAATCCCATCCCCTCTCCTTGGCCAGCAGGAGCAGACCTTCCTCCTCTCTCTCTGAGGAGAGCCCTACACCATGCTTGAAAATCCTATATGGGCACAACTTTTAGCACTAGATTCTGTTGTATCAGTAGGGTGAGGCTAAGCAAAGGAGATCTTCGCCACCCCCATGCAATATTTCAACTATAACTTCCATGCATGCACATGCACAACACACACACACACACACACACACACACACGCAAAGGCAATCTGCAGATTCTGTCTTTAAAGTCATCCAGAGGCCTGAAGTACTGAAGCAGCTCTGCTCTGCTCATACAGAACGTCTTCAATACAGTAACTTCCACAGTGGCTCCAGTCAGCGAAATGGGAAGAGCTGAGAAACGAGGGCAAGGGGTGCCCTTTCCAATGGGTAAAGCAGAAGTTTCCCACCTCGACCCTGTCACGTCCCACCAGCAATAATTAAATCTCATGGCCACGCCCACACAGAGATGCGGGGAAATGCTCATTAGTGAACTTCACATGATTCTGTTTTCATTCCTAAGCAGCCATTCCATCGTTGATTATACACACCCATTTCATAGACCTTTTTTAATTCACAAACTAAAATTTTGCTCAGAATAAATCCTCAATGATATATCCTTCTTTCAATGGCTCATTAAAAATAACCGTTTTTGTGCATGTGTATTCCATGAGCTACCACGTTAGAACAGTTATACTTTCTTCTAAACATGCAACCAACTGCGTATATTTCACAACTTGTTCAATTGCTTGTTTTTTTAGAAAACCTAAGTGAGATTCTCTACATGTCTTCTACCCACATCTGTTTTAACTACTGCCATGGTTTTTCTCTATCTTATGGCATCAGAAAAAAAACAAATGCTCCCCAAATGGCTCAGCACTTTTTGGTTTTTACTAACAAATATCAAAAGCTGCTTATCATTCAATAGCAAGCATATGTGAGAAATTTTAGAAAGTAACTAACTTGAATATTACATGTCTTTTTATTAAATTTCTAACAAAATTGTAGCTTCTTATTCTCATACTCACGATTCCTAATTTTTAAAGTCTCGCTAATTCTGATAGTTTCATATTACCACAAGTAATCTTTCAAGACACTATACACTGTGGGAAAGATTCATGATTAATGATAATAGTCTTGTGGGTAATTCTGAAATTTGTTTAACTTGTCAGATCTGATCATTGACTTAACTTATCGTGTAAAGAAAAGCGAGAAATAGCACACGTGTCCAGCAATGACGTATCACTGCACTTCTGCTTACACTATTTTTCTCCTCAATTCCTATTTTTTATAGGAATCCTTTTAAGCCAACACATTGTGAGAGTCACCTTAACCAAACCTAAATGAAGACCCATAAATCCATCTAAACAGCACACACACAAATGGCAATATTCTGCAATGGGCTAAAAACAAATAAAAGCGTGAGACCCTGTTCCCATGGTGCTCCCTGCCACCCTCCTCCTTCCCGTTCCTCCCAGACCAGTTTCTGGTGCGTACGCCAGAAACAGGATTGCGTGTACCAGTACTGATCTATAGGTTATCATCAGTAAAACTGATTTCACAATACTTTTGTTTTAAACCTAAGAAAAGAAAATCACACTTTCTTCTGGCGTGCTGACAACCTATCATCATCCAGTGTCCCCCGGAGGTGCACATCATTACCTCCCCACCCTCCACGTCAAAGACCACGGATCTCATCTGTATTACAGGGCTTAGATGGTACTTTGACAACAGCCGATAAATTCAAGACAGAGAGAAATTCTAATCATTCATAAGCACTTGGAGTCCTACCCTGTACACACCTACCAGTCAAGTGAAGGTGATGGACGCCAGACCTGGGCCTTTGGGGTAAGCCTCTTACTCCCCACACTCCATGGGAGATGAAAGACAGGAGGCTGGGCCCAAAGGTTCTAATTCTTGGGCCATTTCCTTTTTCCGGTCTTATCTGCTTCATCATCAGAGCTCTGTGACCCAAAAAGCCCAACTCGGGAGCCCCGCCAGGGGTCTACTCTCTATCTAATTCACTGCCTGAGGACTGCGCTTTTATCCCACATCTACCAAATGGCATTTTAAAGAAGATAGGGAAGCTTTAACCCAACTGAGGATGAGGGGGAAGACGAAAGGGAGAAGGTGAGAAAGGGGAGGAAGGAGAGAGAAAGGAGGAGAAGGACTCTACTCAGAAATACGGAGTGCCCCTCTGAGCACGGGACGCGAAAAAGGACATGGAAAATGCACCCCTGCTCAGCAGATACTGGGCACGTTAAAGTCATTATACTAAAAGATGAAGTTCAAAGCTGGATAAGGAAGAAGCGTTCTTAACAGGGAAGTCAGGCACAAAGCCATAAAGCCTCTGTTTGGCTTCAGGATTCACTCCTTAATCCAGGTAACCCCCAAGTCTGGCTCTGTGCTCAAGCCTTACGGTGCTATGCTATGTAGAGTCAAAATCCATCTCTCGGATGCCAGGCTCACTTCTGAGTGAGCTCCAGAAACAGGAGGTTTATTTTAAGATTGTGGATACCTTAGAACTGGAAAATCATCAGGAAACAAAGGAGCTCCAGGCATCACCATGTGATGTAACACATAATAGGCCTTATAAACCCTTCATATTTAACTATTAAACCCAATTAAAACTACCCCATTTTAAATGCAAAATTCTAGATGAATATAATAAAGTATTAACACAAAGCAATGTTCTAAGCTTACTGTTTTGAAGTTGAAAGATACAACTTTATGACATCTGTTCATAAATAAAAACAGAAAATAGACAGTTCTATAATTGTTGTTTGGTGAAAAAAAAACCTTATTATCAGTCATAGTAGAAATAAACAGAGTTTCATGAAGTGATTATCAAATACGACTTTTGAAAAACTACTTACATCCAAAGAATCCTCCTTCAGTAGGATAAGGGCCATATTCTGTGATACCAACCGGCAGGAATATCCTAGAAGTGGAGGAAGAGAGAGCGCACATGAATGTACCATTCTTGCCACGAGTGCATCATTCTTCAATGGTTATTTGCATTCAGCCTCCTTTCTTTTATCTTCCTTATCACCTGTTTTAATCCCACTGGCTCATACCGAGGGACTGGGCAGGGGTGAGGAGCAGGGAAAGAAGCAATAAACTGATCGTGATTCTTTCAAACAGCTGGAACAGAGCTGGGTGTGAAGGTCTTCATAACTAATAGCTAAAATAAACGTTTGTCAATTTTCTGCACATGTGTCTTTATCCTTGTCATCGTCATATAACATTAGGATAAGCCCTGGATTATCTAAAATAACAGCAAACACTTTAGGAAGACAAATGGAATCGACTGGTGCTCCTAAACCGGCATCTATGTGCCTATCCTCATCTCAAGAGCCCTCCTTTGCTTTTTTTTTTTTAAGAGTATGCACTTCTCACAACAGGTTTCGAAGGAATACTAGTATACACTGAGGAAATCACTTTTCCTACCAAAAGTTCAAAGCAATCCCCATTTCCTAAATCGTATCTGAGTTTTAAAAAAAAAGTTTGCTTGGAACAAAAGTAACCCAATACTAATTCTTTTTTAACGCTTTTCATTGCATATTTAAATAAAGTTATCTCAATGGGTTAAGCAAGATACTCTTTTCTGATTTTCCTCCCAGAAGGTGAACACGTTCTCAGGGAAGCTCTTCACAGCCTGCTCTGAAACAGGAGATGCTCGGTGACACCGTGCTCCGAGATGAGAGCCTCTCCCTTCAACTCTGCACCCCCTGGGGATGAAGCGGCTCAGCAAATCCCCGGGGTGGGGGTGTCTGCTGGAGCTCCCGTCTTTCTTCCCAGTCCCCATCTGCCCTCGCAGGGCCCCTTGGAGAGTTGGCCTCAAGGTGTGCTTTTCACCAACCTCCATCTCAGTTGATCTCTAAGAAAAGGCAAGAAAAGAATTCTTCCACCTGGAAGACTGGCCCTCACGACCCAGTTTTCTCTCAGCATCTTAAGATAATGGATTAAGCATCACAGAAACATGAAGCAGTTCGTCAGTGTGTAGAATTTCAACCTTCGAGCAAGTACATAGGTGAGAAGCCCAAGGAAGCGCTTTAACCAATGCTCTTCCTAAACCAAGGGGGATCCCAGAGTCTAAACTCAACAGAGCGGCTGAAACGTGCATTTGCACAGAGGCTGTTTGTGACTAGGAAAGGAGACAGGCGTTGAACTAGTGGACGGAGGCCACTGACTGCTGCACCCACGTGCTCAGTTCTCCTCCTTTCCTCCGGAACAAACCCTCCTAAAAGGCACCACACAGAATGCAAGACACACAACCACTAAGACCCAGAAAAAAACTGTTTTTTTTTTCAGGGGGTGTTGTGGACACTGAGAAATATTTTTATTTCTTTATTTGGGGATGTACGCGGTATACCCTTCACCGATGATTGTCATTTGAGAAGAATATTTTGTGAATCACCTCGGAACACAAATTTTAACAAAATTATGGCTTGTAATCCAAATGTTATTTTTTTAAAGCTAAGTATCTATAGTCCAGGCTGCTAACGATAGCTATCTCAAGGGAGTGACATTATTTTGCTTGTGAAAACCACTGCATTTTAATTTTAAAAACTAAAACAAACTGATTTAAAAATCACAATGCCACAAAGGCTAATACCTATTAAACTTCTAACATAAAGACAAAAATGGGGGTAGGGTGTGGGGGGGTGGAGTGAAACAATTTTCTGTACATTTTCCAATTTGTTCACGTATGTATTTTAACAATAGTGATGGCTGCCAATGAGACTTTCCCAGAATGCCATTCAAAGTTCTGCATGGTAGGACTGAAAGAATCAAACTCTCTGCTTCCGATTAAAATTTTATACATCTATTTCTTCCTTGTTATAAATTCTTAGATTAGGCCCAGAAGGGAGGTCTATATATTTTATTTTCATTTACAAAAGGGGATATTGCAGCTTTAATTATTTCCCTCTATGTTTGCGTACTCTATCTCCAGAGACTTCCAGAAACTTCATGCAACATAAACTGTTACAAATTTAGTATAACTAATGTAAAAGGATTTGCTGGTCGTTTTTTGATTTGAACAACAGCTGCAGGAGCGAGCTATAATTTTTTAAGCCCTCGCTTGCTGCTTTATTTTATATTTTTCAATTTAAGCAAAATGCCACTTGACAGCTGAATTGGCACAAAGACATGACGGAAAAACTCTTAAGTATTTTTCTAGCCATTGCAGGGAGAAGGCAATAAATAAAACCACTGACACTTTCGTGAGCTTAAATATACAAAACTCAAGGTTTGTGAGAAGAAACAGGCCGGTGTGTTCCCTTTTATTTTTTTTAATTTGGAAAATGAAGTGAGGTTTGCTTAGAGAATTACCACACAGAGCACTCGTGCTAGACACACCATGGATGTTCAACACACGCAACTGTGACTTAGCTAACGCGGCAAGTTAAATTACGTCAGTCCAGGTTTGCTGTGTTTGATTTCTAACGCTTTTGGATAAAATGAGATCAGCTCCTGGAGAAGAGCCAGGTATGAAATGTCAATCTGCACTTGTGAATTGTGGTCTAGTTCGTTAATCCCGCGATTTTACAACACAACCATAAGCTGACTGCGAAATGAATCTCTGGGGTTTCGCTTCTAATACAGCTGACATTAACGGCACACTACAGAAGTATTTCGTCTTTCTACTACCTGAGTATATAATCAACATTCAAAGAAATCAAAACATTAGAGTCTATGGTACTTAGAGCAGGACATGCTTTTAAGAAAATTAGATAATCATTCACACTACAGGAAATACTGCCAAACCAAATCTCTCAGATCTCACAGTGTCTTTTTGAGATAAGCTCGTCATGCCAAAGGCATCTAAATCCAAATTTCCCTGAAGACGTTTTTGAAAGGGTTAGGAACAATTTATCCTCGCTAACCATGTATCCAAGAATGAGATGAATCAGGCCGGCCACCACTGGGATTCAAGAGGACTCCAGACCCTCAGTTAGTGGGCTGCTGGTTCTACATACTTTCAGAGAGCCTCGGGCCATCAGTATTTGGGTGTGAGTGTGTGAAACACACTGCCAGGCATTAGCAATGGATAATGAAAGATGGTTCTCTCAATCTATTCCACATGCAGTCAAAGAGGCTCAGTGCAGAGTCCTTCACCACCCGGGGAACCAGGAGGCTGAGGACTGGTTGGCAGAACTACACACCGCAGGACCTTTCCCTCCACATCCTTCTCTGCAAGGCTCAGTCACCCTTAAGACACTGCTTCTGCCTCACCACAGGATCCCCCCACAAAGTGGGCCATCCTGGCCCATTCTGTGCTCAGCCTTCTTTGTTTGTTTAAACAAATCTTGATGGCTCAAGTTTTAAACGTATCTCATCTGTGAGGCCTTCCCTGGTCTTTTATGACTCATAGTTCTTCCCTCTGGGAAGTGAGTATCAAGTGTCGATTACGTGCTCAGATCTCAGCACTCTCGCACCTCTGTGACCTGGGCTACGTCACTCGATATTTCTGTGTCTCAGTTCTACCATTAAACACGGGATAACGGCTATCTCAAAGGGAATTAAATATAAAACTTACATAAAGGACTGAGGGCAGTTTTTGGCCCATGACAGCCAACAGTTACGAAGTATTATTAACACCGGTCACACTTAACATCTATACTGCACCACGAATACTGTCTCATCTCTTTCCCTAATTTGACTCATGTCTCCGTTAGGGAGTGTAAGTTCTCCGAGTCTCTGGTGGAGCTGTAAGTTCTCCGAGTCTCTGGTGGAGGACCTGGCCACAATGTTAGCTGCAGGCAACAAGAAATTTCATGTCCGACTTTTCTCTGAAAACCAACACTTAAGAATGGGATCACTACAATGTCCCAGCTTCTCCTGAAAATGGCAACTTGTCTTCCTTCTAATGGGCAAGGCAACCTGCAGGCAATGACAGACTGAGTGAGCAATAGAGTTACTCGCTTTTCAAAATTAAACTTCTGAGACTATAAAAAGTAGCTTCAAAATATTAAATGATGGGCAACAAAATGGAGGCAGAAGAATTCCAACTCAGAAATGGTTTACAGTAAGAGCTGTTTCCAACTTAATGACTTTAAAAGGGAATACACACTAGGATTTTGTTCTTACTCATCTACATCCATTAGGAAAAAAAGCAGTCTCTGTAGACTTTACATCTACTGCCTAACTATTTAATACACGTTTTATCCAGGGGTACTAAGGAAATGACAACTACACGATTCACAAAGTCTACATCTGAAAATTCACTTTAGACGAGCTGACGCCAAATGTTCAAGCTAAGGAAGAAAACTAGCAATTCCTTGAAACACAGCTAGTTAGCATAAATTCAAGCAGAACGCAGCAGGATTCTGGCATCACGCCAATCCAAAACAACCTGAAACCCACAGGCAAGATGGCTCTCTCTATATATAATACTCATGGGCTCCTAACAGACACAGATATCCTGGAACTTAATTTGACTAGGTCTATTTACCTCCAAGATAAGAACCAAAAGTTACACTTTACAAATAAATTCCCAAACTATGATGATAGATAAATCAAACGCTAAAGGACCCAACAGTCCCAAACACCACACACACCAAATGTCACATTTAAAGGTGAACTCTTACCATACGTGCCCTGAGAAAACCTGTAAGACTCAACAATCACGACACATCCTGATTTCAGAGTCACTAAAATATAAAAGTAAGGCGTGTTTTACAATGAATGAGATACAGTACCATTCTCTGGCCTTCCTAACTTAAACTTCAGTGACAGCTACATGAATCCATTTAAAGTATGTCCTACCCCAGAAGTTAACAGCCTTCACACCTAGTTCTGGCTTGGTCATTCAACACAACATAACCTTTGTAAACTCTGGATTTCCCCCTTGAGCTAAGACCGTTCACATGAAAAGATTGGAGATAGTGTTCAGAAAGCACTCCCAGAACAGTTATGGTGCTCAGCAGACACTCCATTAATTTGCTTTTTCTTCCTTTATATGGAAATAGAACAGGTAGATACTCATCTTCCTCCCAAGTATCTTCTAGGTATACCCTAAAATGCACATAGAATGCACGAAAATATTCGGACTACCCAGTGAGTGTTATGGGAGATGGATCTTTAATGGTTCCTACTCCTGAGGGTAAGAAGGAGCCAGGACTGGAGTCCACACGCTGTCTGGAGCATGACTTCTTGCTGCTTATGGCTGCTGTCTGTGGTCTGACCCAGTCAAATCTAATACAATGTCTGCATTTCTATGCTTTACTGAGCCTTTGGCATCATCTGTAGGTTAAACAGATATCCTAAATTAAAAAAAAAAAATGACATTTAATCCCTCAACATCACCCAGGGTTGCAAACGTGAGTTCCACCTACTAAGTGAAAAAAATAATTCAGACACAGCTCTTCCAAAGGACATCGGTTCCCTGGTGACTGGAGGCATACTTAGTAACACCAAAGACACGTTTGGCTTGTGCTGATACATTAGAACAAACAAGAGCACAGAGAAGCTCGAAAATAAGACTTTGGCGAAGCCCTCGCTTAGGAGGCGTGATCTTCCAGTGGTCTCAAGGAACATCACCTTAGAAAGATCAATTTCCAAATATCTAATGGATGTGAGTGTTTCTGGTACCAAAACTACAGATGTTGCCAGATCTTCTTTTAAAAAAAGCACAAAGTACTATGACCACTATTTTTTAAAACTCTTCAGTATTAGTTACCTCCCAAGGCTCAGAAGAGCCTTGCTTCATTGCAAGCAAAACTTTCCTTCACGAATTATAACCCACTTGTGTCTTCTGGGTTGGTCTTCAGCCCTTCGCTTTCACTTGGGCTTATCCCAAACTCAGAGAGACCTTGAGAGTTCAGGTGTCAAAAAAGGAACAGGCAGGGGAAGGACCGTGTGTGTGGCCCGAGCGCAGGCACAGGGCTGAGAGGAGGTGAGGGAGGGCAGGGGCCCTCTTCCCGCCACGGCACCGTCGGCAAATGCGCCCTGCACGCTGCCTCCTCACAGCAAATGCGAGACCCCTTCAGGAAACTAGGTCCCGGGCCAGGGCCATAAAAAGGCCGTTCGTGCGGCAGGAACACTCGGACTCGCTTTGTTTTCCAGATCTTATCACGTCAGCTCAATTTTAACATGAGGGGTTCCCCACTTCTTCCTGTTGCTCTAAGAGAGCAGAAAGCATACCCCTAAATTTCAAGTATTTCTAGGCGGCAGTCAGCTTTATGTGCCCTGTATGATCCATGGGAGCCATATATCAATAGCAGGTGTTTCAGGTCAAATTTGTGTGGGAAATCATACCTGAAGGGCCAGTGTCTATACAGAGGCAGAGAGACATATTATACCAAAAGCAAACGTGTTAACCTGCATTATGACAATCTTACCACCACCACCAAAGGGCTATAAGCTCTGGGTTCTTATTTTCCACTGGGTTTGCACAGAAACATCATCACCACGCTTTTCTCCAAAATCATGCGTTTGAGAGACAACGAGCACACAACAATGGACAAAGAGACCATTTATGTCCCTGTCACTGTCAGCTCAGCTGTGTGGTGGCCCCACTGTATTTGATTAGCTCCAGCCTTGACAAGTAATGACTAAAATGACTTCTATCTTTTTAAAAAAAAAATGAAATTCACCCTAGAGAACACATATTGTTTACAACTGAGGTTGTCTGAAGACAAAGCTGACTCGAAAGAGAGGGTTTTGCAGGGAAGGAAAGGAGCTGCATGGATTCAGTTGGTAATACTCCCAGGAGACATCTCCAAGGACAACAGTAAGTTAAATCCACTTAAATTCTTAAGCGAGCTGGGACGCATTCCGCCAGCATAACCCACTATCAGTCATGGAGGCCTTACACGCTGATTTCACCACATATGCCCCGGGGTTTCGTCCATCATGATGACAAGAAGTACCGATAACTTTAAAATGCCTTAAATAACCAACATTTTTGATTTCTTAAAAATCAGTATTTTCAACTCCTTTCAAACTCAAAATGTGCCTCTTTAACATTCATGAAGTTACTTGGACTTAAATTTCTTCAATTTTCGTTTCAGGTTGACAACCCAGATTGGGGAGGGACAGGTACAAGGCTCTCAGAAAACCCATCGGTTAGTTGGTAAACTCATTAAAATGGTTATAACTACAAAATTACAATGTATGCTTAAACTTAGTGAAAATAGGCTCTTGGTCTCGGGCTAAAAATTTGAAAAGAAAGCAGTAAGAAAATCAAAGTTGTCAACTTTTGAATTCTATGTCCTCCATAAGGGTGTTTAATGCTTTTCAGGGAGCTGTCCCAGTGCTAATGTTTGTAACAGGCAGATAAGGCTCATAAGAATATCTTCATTTAATTTGGAGAAACTTTTCTTGGCCTTGTGAATGAGAATTCTGTAAGATGTCATCTGCCAATGCGTTTGGGGAACCCTCAGGCACTTCTACAGGGCACTTTAAAAACGTAATACAAAGCCAGCATCGGGATATTATCTTAAAATGAATTACCTATATTAATTGCGGTTTCTTGTTTGTCTCCTGTCAACACCCATATCTTAATTTCTGCCTTCAACAGAGTTGCTATGGTTTCTGGAACACCTGCCTGAAGGCGGTCTTCTATGGCTGTGGCTCCGAGTAACAGTAAATTCTAGATCAAAAAATATTTTCCGTTAAAGACTGGTCCGTATTTAAGAGCAGCATTCATGACAAAACTCTGACGAAAGACAGGCAGTCAAAAAGTTCTGACAGTTATTTTCGGTACATTAAAACCATTCTTTACAGATAATTAATAGCATCTCGATGGGTAGCATTTCAAAACTCTTTGCAATGTTAGACCCACTCCATACACATAGGCAACCCAGTACTCATTTCTCTCTTGGCACATGGGCCGGGGAAAATAGACACTATCTGGCAGTAAAGCATATGGGCAAGTAATCTTGAGGCAGTTACCAGTGTGTGAGCCCTCCCCTCCCACCCCACTAATGAGTAGAGTGTCATGTTATTGTCAACAGTGGATGAGAAGCACCGACCCTAGATAACACAGTTATCTGGCAATATGTGAAGCTTAGAATTTAACAGCCAGAGAGGAAAACATCAAAGTATCTGCAGATGGAGGAGCCATCAAATGCTGCCCCTGTTCGTCTTCTTCACAGCCTGGACAGGTCAGTTCATGCTGAGGATGCGTGTGGAGTGCAGACCCACAGCCCCCCCCCCAGTCTGCACAGAGGGCCTGCTCCCCACCTCCCCACCTCCCGAGCCCCGCCCGGACACAGGACCTTAGCTTGGTTACCTGATTACAGGAAAAGCCAGCCCCTTCCTGAGCAGCTGCCATGTGCCGGCACTGCATGGGCATAATGCTTGCTTAATCACATTGTTCTAATTCTAAAAGGAATTGTGGATATTTCCAGCAAAGCAGGGCAGATGAACACTTTGATTTCAGTTCTAGGCCCACCTTAACCTCCATTAAAATGACAAGCAAGTAAACATGAAACTCAAACAAAAACTAAATATAAAGAAGCAAAGGAGAATTAAAAAAAAAAAGAAATACAAGGAATGAAGAAAGCAAACAGGCGGGGACTTCAGAGTCACAGAAACTGAAAAATGGAGGGACCAGTGGTTGCTGATGTGAAACAAAGTCGAAATCGAACTCCCAGATAGGAGGGACTCCAATAATGCCTAACATCTTGGGATAAACTGGAAAGAACAACAAAACCCAGAGCAGGCAAGACAGGGTACCAATGGCAAAGCTTAAGTCTTAGTAGAATAAGCAAGTGTGAAGATGTACGAAGGTAAGTACAATGTCCAACCAGCCCATGAATTCTGATTACTCCAGCGCCTCGACAGGGTATGCTAACCTCACCAAGCCTAATCTCACGCAGCCCCAGAAAGTCACCGATGTTGGTTTTGACCTGATGCTTCTTAAGATGCCATCAGTGCTTAGCTGAAGGTGCTTAGATCTTTCGGATGGCCCGTAAGAACTAATGCTTCTTAAAGCAAAGGAAGAAATGATTAAAAGCTAATGATTAATTCATATTCTTAAAAAAAAGAGAACACGACTATGTAGCAAAAGGACCCCTATTTAAAGACTTTATTTGATAGGTGGTAAGGCCCCCCCATCGGGCACGTGACGACTGTGTCCTGTGCCACTACCTTCTCAATGATCTCGTAACACTCTTCCAACCGTTGAATTCTGTCTTTCAGAATAGTGCTGGCTTCCTGGTAGGTTTTCAGCCACTCCTCATAATCCCTCTCTGAGAGGTCGGCGTAAGCCACACAGAGTGTCCTCAAGCCTGCAAAACAGTGACGGCACCAGTGACGGGGACAAGCAGGAACCTTACCTAGTGAGAGACATCATGCAGCTCCACTTTATACCAGCACCGCCCTCAAAATTTAAAGAAACCATCTGCTTTTTAGGTCACTCTAACTTTATATATCTAAGAAAGTGAATGTAAGAACAACTCTACTCTTAATATAAACCACCTCTTGCATAAATATCAGAGGATGTGCACGAATTCCTCGTGGTGGAAAAGTCCAGGAGCCGTGCGCCACCCATATGTACGTGAACAGTAGGCAGGAATCAGCAAGGAGGAGGCCCTAAGTACATTTCAAGACAGCAAAAAAAGCCCAGTGTGCCATCACGTGAAAGACCCAGGCTTTCACGCAGCCACACTGTGCGTGTGTGTGTGTGTGTGTGTGTGTGTGCGTGCACGCGCGCACCACACACTAGGCTTGTAGCTTTAGGCGAGAGAGCAGCAGTCAGCACTTAAGCAAGGCTCCAGCTCTCATCACATTCTCTTGCAGGAAGACCTGACATCAGTGTCGTTTAAGGCTTTTGAGAGAACTCTTTCCTGTTCTCCCCAAGTTCATAAATTACTATTCCCTTACGTCACGGATAAGCCAGCGCCATAAGGATACAAGAGGGACAGGGAAATAACA
The DNA here is from genome assembly GCA_029783875.1 of Phataginus tricuspis. Classification (NCBI taxonomy): domain Eukaryota; kingdom Metazoa; phylum Chordata; class Mammalia; order Pholidota; family Manidae; genus Phataginus; species Phataginus tricuspis. The sequence goes on along the minus strand of JAQQAC010002067.1, from coordinate 11,007,582 downwards.
TGAGCTTTCTGAGAAAGGGAATGATAACCACAAATTGATTTGACATATTGTGAGGCGGCCGGCCTTTTCCCTCTGCACTTCTGGTTAAGAGTCAGCAGAGCTACGCACAGGCAACTAAGTATGGACTTTGCCGCGCATCCTGTCACTGCCATGGGCGCAGAATGCGGAGGGCGGGGCGGGGGTTGCTGTAGAGAAGTATACTCCTGTGGAGCAAGCCACGTGCTGCACATAAATGACGTATCGATTCAGAACATGACTGCTTACCCCAAGCATCAGCCATAAACCCTTGAAAATGAACCTCAATGGTTAAAAATAGCATTTGCAAATTTCACTTACCTTCCGTGGCAAAATATTCCAGATGGCATAATGTTTCCTCCATGTATTTTGAATCTTTTGAAAGTCTCTCAAAAATTACATTATCCTATAAAAGAGAGAAACACTGTGACTGGCAAACCCATAAGTAAACCTTCCAGTCAGCATATTCTAAACACGGCTTTGTATCAGTGGTGTTTATCTCAAGTGCATGAGAACATTTGATGGGTAAGTAGAAATATAGTTCTTAGCTGAATTTAGTTGTGAGCTTCAGAAGACAAACCGGGTATGGATGTAGCCAAACAAAATCCTGTTGGGGAGGACTGCTGTTGTCTCAAGAATAATCGGGGCCCAGTGGTGCCTACATTTACCCAAAACTGCAAATATTATATACTAAAGTTTATAATACCTTTTTGCAGACATGGAAAGAGTAAAATTCACATTAAAACTGCTCAAGTACACTCTTGCTTCCGATACTGCAAGGGCTCTGACAGGGAGGGCACAACCCATGAGGCACTGAACCCAGTTCAGCTGAGAACCACATGGCATGACTCAGCTCTTCACCCTGTTGATTGACAAGCAGGGCTAGGGGACTGGATGCCACAGATCACCCATCAAATATGGCATATGCTTCACAGCTTTAGGACACTAAAATGTCTAGTTTGGTTTTGGGGGGGCGGGTTTGAAGAGAAAACCTATAAAAAAATAAAATGCAACATTGTGGCATTTTCATATGTATATTGTTCTATAATTTCAGCCTTCCTCCACCACTCACATTGACTCCTTTGTACTTGCTGTGGTACTTAGAACATGACGGCAAATAAACAAATAGAAAGGGAAAAAAAGATACCACCTGAGAACATAATCTCAGTATCCTTGATATAAACATTTGGTTATCCAGCTATAATGCCTTTAGAATCCACATGCATTACTCCTTTTTTAAAAGCTCGATGGACTCGAATAGGACCACACTTCTTCCCACAATTGGTAAAGATTAGTAAGATTTTCAACAAATCCTTGACCCTAATGTAGCCTCAAATTTTTGACACAGTCTTATAAAATGCTTAATAATTTTTCCCTCAAAACATAAGACCATGATTTAACAGGACAGGTTTGGAAGCAAGGCTCATAAGCAAGAGATAACACAGTTAGACGGGATCACTAGGGGGTGGACAGGACAAAAACGCGTGACCTGGGAAACTAAGCCAAAGGGGCGGTAATGATGGGGCCACAAATGGTCGGGACCCTCGCTCCTGCCACATGGTGCACCAGGATGAAGACAAAACTAAACCCCACCAATTGAGAAGAAGAGCTGCTATAGAACTCAGACAGACGGATGGATGAATGGATGGATGGATGGATGGATGGATGGATGGATGGATGGATGGACGGACAGATAATCAGAGTACTGAAGAGATTATCATAGGTCTATATAAATTACTTTATCTTCCCAAAGTCATAACACAATGGTAGTGAAACTGGAATCAGAATTCATACTTCAAGGGTTTTGCATGACACGGCACGGTGCTGTTTTTGAAACCGACTGTTGGCTAAACACAAGCCTTTCACGACCATCTCTGCCACGCTGGCCTGGACCACCGTCACCGCCCGTGGGTTTTCACTACAAACCAACCTGATGGCCAACCTGAAAGAGCCTTCCAGCCTTGGGCAAGTTATTAGGGAATGACGTGGACAGGAGTTAGTAAAAGCAGCAGAACCACCAAGAACGGTGGTCATGGAAGACACTCAGCCAGTACTTACAGCCCCCTTACAATAGAGCCGAAGTCGTCCTGAAGGAGTTCGGACAATTACAGACATTCTTTTTCTGTCACTGTAAGAGTGAAAAAAGAGGAAGAAAAGAAAAAAGGTTGTCATTGGTCTGTTTTATGGGACCCTGTGATCAAACACCAACACAAATCAAAACATGGGCTGGCTGGCAGTCCTCAAAATGGCCAAGCTCCATTTTTCCTACGCTTTTCCTCAAAATCAGACTTTAACTGCATAGCTCCTACTCTTTTTATTTATATATAATGGACAAAAACCCATTCCTTTCCCTACCATGGCAACTCACTGGCACAGTTACTCATAGGAGAGGAGACAGACACCGAGACGTTGAGCACCTACTATGTACACCTAAGTTTACTTCAGACAATACTCCATAAAACTATTTGTTGTCACTTTGGTAACTCAAAAGGATGAAGCAACCTGCCTAGTATGTAGCCAAGTGGAAGCTTCAACATGAACTCACTTCATTCAAAAGCTCTTCGCTGCGACTTCTTTGAACTGGAGCAGAAAGGAATTCCAAGTTGGCAGAACACACTGGAGACCGCACCTCACTGCTCCTCTCCCAACGCCGACACGCACACTTCCTGATTAACCTTCCCCAGGGCCCGGCTCACTCCCTGGGCCTGCGGTGGCCCCTCACTGCCCGCAGACCCCCACCCACCCCAGCCTCTCGCCTTGCCTTCCGCTGACCCTCCCATCCACCACCAGGCTGCACACACACCAGAAGACTCGTTCTCCTTCTCTACACCTCTGTTCCCTGTCTTCGTAGACTACGTCTCATCCTCCCGAAACACAGCCCGGTGCAGGGGGCCCCAGACCCCCATCTCTTTGGCTTTTCAGGAAGGTGATTTCCCATGGGCTGTAGGCTCCTAAGACTGGGGGGCAGCACCTCTCCAGCTTGGTGTGAATTCTGCCTCCTAACCATTAGCACTCCACCTAACCAGCTACCTAGTAGCCGGGGGTGCTCAGCGAACTTACTAACCCAGCATTTCACCTTCTGAAAGTGTAAAGCAGGGTTGCCACCAAGTACCGCAGGGGACTGTTGTCAGGATTAAGTGGCATCTGGAAAAAGATGAGTCAACTAAAAAGACATAGCTTTAACCACAGCTCTCACTACAAATTATCTTTCTCTTCCCTCTTATCCTCCCACAAGTTTTATTAATACAGCCTTATGTCTCCACTCATATTCACGTATTTTTATCTAACTTCCTTTTCTCATCCTTGTCCCTCCAATAACTACTGGTCCCAGTGAACACAGCCACACAACGGCACACAGTTTCCAGGACATCAACAAAAGGTGAGGCACAAAGAGTCTGGAGAGGTGTTAGCCTGCGCACACAGGGAAACTGTCCCCTGCTCCCGGCATCGACTCCTGCTGTTATCGACCATCTTGCTTTCCCATTGAATACCCAACCCCAAGGACCCCTGACCCACCAAAGATCAAGTTTGCAGTCCTAAAACTAAAGACTAGAGCTGGAAAGCATTTCCTACTAGAGGGTAAAAAATCCATCTTTTCCAAATAGCTCATGAAGCCGAGAGGGTGAACAAGTCACGAGTCATTTAACAAAGGTCGTGGAAAACCCGCCTAATTTCAGTAACGGGAAAGACGCTTTTGACGTCTTTAACAGAAAGTTACTCTCTAGTTTTGACAGTTCAACGTTAAAAAGAAGAAAAAAATAAGACATTAAGATGGTCTATCACAAACTATGAATGATCTAGGGAAACAATTCAACAAATATTCTCAGGTCTTAAATGAAACACACTGGGGAAGAATAAGTTCGAGTAGGTACAGGAGAACTGCCCGACTTGGGCCAAGCCCCGATGGGATGCACTGGTCTTATCTGCCTTTGCCTGTCCGTCTCCCAGGTCTCCCCTGGGAGTGCTCAGCCTCGCGGGACCCGGGCAAACCAACCAGAATAATGTCCTCCTCACATACCCCAAACCATGCAGATGTTTCTGCAGCTGCCGATACAAGAACATCAGGCTCTAGAAATTTAAAGAAAAAGGAGCACATGGAAGCATAACATCTCATTTGGGAAAAAAAAAAAAATCAGAGAAACGACCTTCTCCACTTTCTTGAATGGAAGTCACAAATTCCAGGGAGGAGAGGGCCTGTGGAGATATACTCCCTATATTTAACATGTAAGAACTACACTGAATCATACCATACAATCATGCAAACACTCTGATGAAGTTGCTAAACATACAGGTAAGTATTTTATTTCAAGTGCACAAAAGAGAGACATACCTAGAAAATTCCAGGACATTAAGGATTCCAAATGTCTGTTCCTGTCCCATCTGAAAGAAGAAAAACAGGCTTGTATCTTAGCTGCAAATCATGAAAATCTCAAGACAACAGTTTCCCAATCCTAACACCCCTACCAGCTCCTCCCCGTTCTTGTCTTTCCCCATCTTCTAACCCCCTGCAAACGCCTTTTCAACATGCACTGTTTTCCTGTAAGTCAGTCTGGTGGGGTCACAGCGCCCCCTTCTGGTAGAAGCTTCTCATTTTTTTTTTTTTTTTCTCCAGGCAGCATGGTTGTCCTAATAGCTCGTTGACACAGCCACTTCCAAGACACGTAAAGGACCCAAGCTACGCAGGTCCATCTGAAGCTTTGGGGCCAGTAATGCTTCTGAACTCAGGATTTTGCACATTTTTTAGAAGTGTATTCATACCCCATATGCCACACCCCCAGGGAGGCCTGGGGCAACACCCTATAATACATCAATTTTCTACCGCAAAATGTACGCCTATTCACACTGAGATTCATAAAGCCATCAACAGCCTTGTGTCAGTTCTGATTGGGTTTTCCTCCCAAAATCTATGCCCCGCATTTAGGGAAAAAACTTGGAATTCAAAGGTCCTTTTTCTTCAGGCTCTTCAAAAGTGGAACCTAAATATTCTCAATTTTTTTTCCAGAAGATTCCCGATTATGGGAGCGTAACTTTCAAAATTTTTAATCAAACTTGCTCTCTCTGGCCCCCCAATACATCATAGCAGGACGAATGTGGGCTTTGTAGTTCAACAGATAGGAGTGGGAATCCCGCTTCTGCCACAAAGTGTGTGACTCTCCTATGAATGGCGGTAGCACCTGTCCCCCAGGTCTGTAACTACCATGTGCATAACTGACACACAGAACACTGAAAACGGAACATGGAATTCTGTTCCACCCACAACTCCCACCCCTCCTCTTCAACTCCTAAAATACACATAAGGATCCAGCCTCCACCAATCTTTAGTCCCTCTTCGTGAAACCACCAGTTCTCTTTTTCTTCAGCCTGTCCCAACTTTGTCAGACTCCTGCTCAGAAACATGCTCACTGTCGCCCTGTCCTCGGCACGACCTCTCCCTGCCTGCCGTGCTATCAACCACCTCTGTGGGAAGCCCACGCACTTGACTTTTAAGATGATCAGTCAGGCCACTTCATGTAAATAGCAGGTAACCAAACGAGAAAGTGTGGTTTAACGCTGCCCAAGTATTCGTGGTTGAATGGGATGTTTTAAGTTATTAATATTTTTCTATCTTAACTAATCAGAAATACTGGTTATTATTTTACTCCCAGAAATATGGCCTTGATTGTTTGATAAAATGACGAAGGGGTGCCAATCCATTACAACGGCATCTAACGTCGGGATGACCAGGCTCGCGGGCTCTCTAGAGTTCCCGTATTCATCCAGCACTGGGAGCAAAGCAACCGTTCTCTCCTTTCTCTCCCGCCTGTGCTGGATCCTCGCCCTTCCCGACCACCATGGCTGCAGCGCAGAGCCACACAGCTGGAAATCCTACAGTGAAAGGCAACAGTAGTCTCCTCGAACTGAAGGCAAAGAAGACTTCATTTATGAAAAGGTCCTATGAAGGGAATTCTAGACTCAGTCAGTACTTTGTCCCACTTCTAATAATTGGACACTTCCCTGTGCTAAATTCCCTCTGCTGATGGAAGTAAGTAAGAACAAATACGAGAGATCTCTGCGCTCCATAAGAAAAGAAACTGAAAATTCCAAACAGTGGGCTATTTGTATATGGTATGATATTTTACAGGTGTGCATGTAAGTAAAAGAAAAATGGACCACTGCCATGTGAGGAACACAGCGAGTTATTATGTAAATTAGAGTCGATTCTGAATGCATTAAAGAGGTCTAGGGCTTGAAGGATGCCTCCAGCTAAAAACTGTAAGAATCCAGGAGATCTCCCCCAATTGAGAGGTGGAGAAAGGCAGAGGAGAAGAGGTAGTGCCTGTCTCCAGGCCCTCATCCACTCAGACTGCAGGAAAACGCAGTCCCTCTAACTGGTCAGCCTTAACACCAGTGCCCCGCAAGGCTTAGCTATCAGGCTCCCTGTTGCCCATCCCAAGGGGCCCTATTTGATCTTATTCTTGATTTAAAGTTTTCCTATGACCAAATCTCTCCTTCAGGCTTCTTGAGAGGGGAAACTCAGAAAAAACATAAAATAAGTAAACTCCTTAACTTCAGGGAAGGAAAACCTCACAAAGATTTAAAAACATGTATATCTCTTCGGTGCCAACTCCTTTCTCTCCGGTTAAGGAGACGGAAGCCAGCGACCGGAGGGCGTCACCGCGCGAGAACCACCCCACCAGGCACCAGACAGTGGAGGCAGAGCTGAAGAGCCTGCCCTCAAAGCAAGAGGCCATGACGTCATTTTTCCACCTACTGCTGAACAAAGAGCAAGCTTGCTAAGTTCGTTGCTACAAATAATTTCACATCAACGTGGGAAAGGCTTGTGGGAAGCACCTCTAAGGGAGAAATTACAGCAATGTAAAAACAACATGGACAGGCTCACGGGATCACGTAACAGCCTCCGTTTTTCAACAGGTCTAGTTTCTCAAAGAAAAAAATGTACATTCGGCTACCATATTCACAATAGATGTGACGTTTCAAAAATACGGTCTTCAAAAAAGTAGGTGATGTACAGCAAGAGGCACCCAGGGACGTCACTTACAGCTTCTATGATGACCGAGTACGGCGTTCGGGCCGTGAAGACGAAGCCCAGCTTTCTGGCTCCTTTCACCAAAGCGGCTTCATCTGCCAATAAAGAACAAGCACCACACTGACTAACTGAGGTAAAGCACAGAATTCTGTTCAGTAAGTGTCACTATTCAAATGAACAAAATCCACGCCAGTTAAAGAGGCCTAGCCTTGGGTGCAGGGCAGAAAGGGTTCGGGGTGCAGAAGGCACTCCCTCGCTCTCCCTGCCGCTGGGGTCCTGAAGGGGCACTCCCGTTAGACAGGGAGACGGGCCTGGGTCATGCACACCTCCTGCTCCGGCTGGGGTGGAGGTCTCGCTGAGGACCACGGGTAATAGACCCATGACTTTCTGACTAAACATCTTCTCTGAGCATGGCCATGTTTCAGCTCTAGTACTGTTGGGTCCATGGAGCACCAGGAAGTAGGTAAAGACCACACAGCTTCACCAGCAGCTGGAAAACCCATGCAGGGGTCGGGGGGAGCTTCACCAGCAGCTGGAAAATCCACGCAGGGGTCGGGGGGTGAACAAAGCCAGCTGGCTGTCCCTTGAGAGCTCTGTCCGGAGCAAGACTTGGGCTAGGAAACGGGAGACGGGCATCCCCTGCCGTCAGCGTCAGCAGTCAGGAGGGCCCAGCACCAGCTTCCTAACCACAACCCGTAATCCGTGTGAGGCACGTGTCCAGTGCCCTGCAGGGCCTCTGTGGGTCAGGCTGCACCCCCATCTCCCACACGGAACACCCAAGCCTCCCAAGAAGGGGACAGCAGGGCACATGCAGCCCAGAGCCCTCACCTGGGGACGAGGCCTGGTAGATGATGTCATCTCCATCCTTCTCGGGGACGACGGTGTGGCACACAGCCAGAAGGGTGAGGAACTCCTGTATGCAAGGAGCTGTGGGCTACAACGTGAGAGCGCGTGAATCATCCGTCGCAACAATGCTGACACACGCGGAGTTAGAGTCACGACATCCCCTGCTTAAAACCCGCGATGGCTTCCCGCTGCCTTCAGAACAGAGGTCGAGCGTACAGCACAGACTCCGGGCCCCGTGACCAGGCACCTGCTCACCACCCACCCTGCCTCCAGCCACCCTTCGCGCTCAGCCGCCAATCTGGTCGCTTCTTCAAACAAGGCTCGCCCTTCCGGCTGTTCCTGTGCTGCCCTCTACCTGCTTTGGGCCAATTCTTCTATTCACTCATCCTCAGGGCTTCATTCAGCTCAACAGTCACTTCCTCTGAAAAGCCTTTGTTCCCGTTTTGGAACAGCCATCTCGGGGTCAGGTGGGAGAGAAGCGGCGGCCCGTGCCCCGCCCCGTGACAACCCCAGCACCCCGCCCACTCCTTCCGACACTTCAGCTGTGCGTGCGGCTCACATGCTGCCACACCTGCGGGAGCTCTGGGAGGGCCGGCAGGTGTCTGCCTCCCTCCCTAATGCATCCCCAGGCCCAGCAGACACAAGGCGCTCACGTCTACGCTGGATAAAAGTAGTGAGAACGGACACCAGACATGTGCCTCCCTGGTCTTTCTATTCAACTATACTGGCACTCAGGCTGCACTGTGTCTGCTCTTAACTTTATAGTCTCTTAAAACCTGTAAAGCAGTGCATCCCTGACCTATTACCTTAAAAAAAAACAAACAGAATTGCCCTGGATGTGTATTTACTAAATTTCTCCCATCTTCCCAGATACACACACACAAAATCCTTATAATTTTCACTGGGATTGGACTATATTTATAATGAGTAAAGAAATAGCATCTTAAGTACTATGTACCCATCTAAGAAAACAGTATGTCTTCCCCTTTTATTAAGGGCTTCCAAAACTTCTGAACACAGGTCCTGGCGTATTTCCTATTGATTTTTATTCATTTAGAAAATATCTGCATGCCTCATATATGTGAAATACTATACTGCGCAGTTTATATATTGTTGTTGTTTTTTTGTATTATGATTGGGATTTTATGTCTATTATATTTTTCAAGAGTTTATGCAGATGGAGGTAAAACAGAATTTTATAAATGAATTTAATATCCAGTTAAATTAAATCCAGTACCTGCCCTCTTACTAGCTCTCTGAGTTAGGGCTGACTCTCTTGGGTTTTCTACAAATGTCAAAGTCCCCCTCTTCTTTTCCAACATACAAACTTGTTTCATTCTCATGGGCCAGCCCTTTAAGCAGGGTGTTCAGAGACTGGGTTGATACCAGGCTTCCATGTCCTGAGGTTATTATAATGCCAGTGTCTTTGGTGCTTCACTTTTAAAGAGGCAGCTGACTATAAATTTGAGATAGATTTGTATTTTCACATTCAGGCGGCAACTTTGTGTTTGCTATTTATTGTGGAGTTTTCCTTTTCTTTTTTGTTTAGCCACAAGTGGATAGTGACTAACACTTTAACATTTTAAACACCTATTAATGTGATTTAAGATCAACTGTATGGAAGCAGACCACAACCGTCTGCCTGGCTACTTCTTACAGACTTCCGGAAAACAAAATGCACATTTAGTTGTCGTGCAGTGAAATCAAATAAGTCAGAGAATTTGCAAATCCCCCAAGGCCTACACTGCAAATGTGGCAAGAAATTTTAGCCAAAAGCCCTTTAATTTTAGAATCGGGCTTCAATTCAAGATTGCCTTCTGCCCTGCAAGCCTCTCCTCGGATCTCATTGGCCAAAACTGCATCAGGCTCCCAGCCCTGAGCTCATCACTGGTCCTGGAGGCAGGTCCCCGGGCCACCTAACTGCACCCCACTGAACAATCAGCCACAGCAGCCTCACCTCGTGTGATGGAATATTTTCCTGAAATTGAAAGTGATGCTCTCCATCACTTCTCCCCAAAAGTAGTTGGGCAATACACTTACAATAGAACATTAATTTCTTGAAAAGGCAGGATAAAAAAGTACATACAGTAAGGTCCCAATATTTACGGCGGGTTGTTATGTGTCAGGGTTCACATGTACCTAGAGGGTACAGAAAGGCATAAACCAAAACAGGAACAGTACTTATCTTTGGAGCAAGGAACAGAAAGGGATTTAGGGGAAAATTTTTTAAAAACCTTTCTTTAGTCTCTAACTTATCTACAACGAACATGAATTGTATCAGCCATCAGAGCCTAGGGAACTGTCCCTCCATCGAGGGCATTACTTGCCAATGGCAGAAGAGTCCCTGTTTGAGCAAACGCTCCCTCTAGTGGCTAAGACTGGGGCCGGGACAGACCCTGAGGAAGACGAGCAATTCAATTCCTGGCGTGGCGTCTGCCTTACTGGAGATGCGTCACGGGGAGCTCAGGAAGCTTCCATCTTCCATAAAGGGCACAGACCACTGCTGCTGGCCCAGGAGTTTCAGAGGAGCCTGGGGGGGGGTCTCTGATTCTCAGGTGCATCTACTCAGAAGACCCCACCCCTAGTCCCAGGTCTCCTTCCTGCTAGACTTTGGTGCGGACAATGTTGTAAGGCTGCCAGTTCAGCCTTCAGTGAAGTTCTGTCGGTGCTAAATTAGATCTCGGGCCTGGTCTGCAGAAGTACTGGCCGCACTGTAAGAGGGGAGGGATCTTCAACAGCTGCCAAGGAGGCCTCTGGTTTTCGTATGATGTCTTAAATGGGTAATTAATTGACCTGAGCTTATCATTTTTCTCTCTTCAGTGTATAATGGTATTCATCAACAACCAGCCAATTCCACAGATAATGCAACAAAACAAACATGTGCATAAAAAGTGGTAAATGAAAAAAGATCCCCTTCTCCTGCATCTGAGAACTATCAAGTCCAGAAGATCACCTCTTCTCACAGTGAAACAATATGAAAGAGAATCTTTGACATTATAGGAAATAAAACTTAATAGTGCAATATTTTCTGTGAGTTATAAAGGAGAGTTGCACACACACACTCAAATTAAGGTTCCACCTTGAGCAGGTCAAATTTCTTAAAGATGAAAAAAAAAATCTCTAAGATAAAATTAACTACCTTTGGTTCTCTATGTAACCTGACATTCTGTAATAAATTAAGGAAAGCACACAAACTTAATTTGCAATCTATAGATGTTTGTAATATATCTTAGACAAGTACTCCATGTTTGAAAATAAACATTTTTTCTATGACTTCCAAGAAGAAAAATCTTTTATATCTTCAAAGAACTGATTGTTTATTGGAGAAAGTATGTATACATGTATGTATACATATGCATATCTTTTCAGAATTTAAAGTTTTATTGCGGAAAAATATACATCTATTTATCATTTTAACCATCGATAAGCATACAATTCAGTGACATTAAATACATTCACAACACTGTGTACCTATCACCACTCTCTATACTCATGTGGGGAACTGCTTTTGAATCTCAGCCTCGCCACGAGGGTGGCCGCTGAGAACTACCTTTGAATTAAATCTCAGCCACGCCAAAGACGGCCGCTGAGAACTCAGCCACGCCAAATATGGCCGCTGAGAACTCAGCAGTGCCGCGGGAGTGGCCGCTGAAAGCCCCCTGGGGTTTAGCTGCGCCCACTCCGGTCCGCTTCTTACGTCAGAGACAGCTGTGCATGCGCACAACTCTGTGCGTGATTGGAAAATTGAAAGTCGCCTTATTAGCATAGGTGTAACCAATCAGGAGAGACTTCACTCTATATATTCCGCGCCCTGAGCCCCAATAAACAAGTTCTTCCTTCGAGTGAACTTCCTGTCATGTCTGATAGTCTCCGGCGGCGGCAGCGAGCGGCACAGCGGCGAGCGCCGGAGGCTGCGGGAATGGGCGGACAGTCGGCGCTTACCTCCCTTGCTTCGCCTGTTGAGGCGTGTCTCTCTCTCCCTTCCTTTCCCTCCATTGGCTCAGAGGGTTACGGAAAGAGCTTGCAACAGAAAGAGCTTGTAACACAAAGGGCTGTAGTCCTGACCATGAGCAGGACCGGTGGGAGAGAGGCTAGAAACTCCAACATACTCAAGACTTTTTCATCTTCCCAACAAACTCTGTACCCACCAAAAAAAACGAATCCCCATTCCCACTCTCCCCTAGTCCCTAGTTACTTCTAGTCCGTTCCGTCTCTATGAATCTGCCTATTCTAGGTACCTCAAATAAATATCATCATACAATGTTTCCCCATCAGTTAATACAGTTTAATCTTCACCAAATGATTTATATATCTAGAAATGAATATTTTCAATTGATTTGGTGAATGTAAAAATAGCAGAAAGCTGTATGTCAAAAATTGCCTTGCATGCCAAATTGCAGCTTTTAAGTATCTACGTAATATACATATACAAATCACTCCTTCCTGAAAGCTCCAACTGAGAAGTCCTAGGCATAATGATTCAAAAGGAAGTTGTGTGTTCTTCCTTGGCAAATCTTTGGGACATCATCCCACAAATAGAAATTAACTGGTTAGCAATGTATCCAAGGGGCCACATGAGTTGTTCCTTGAAATTCCACAGGTTGATTCTCTTAAGAGGCAAATTCCGTCTTCGCACTCAGCCTACACAAAGCTTAAAACACAATCCTAAAGGACCAGGAAATCAGAAATGATGACCCAAAAAAAATGAAAGTTCTGTAGCAGATGGAAGTGCTCCCTGGGGAGGAAGGTAAGGGTTTTCTTGGTTCAAATGCTTTAATTTTAGTCAATGGTACCCAAGACAATTTAAATAAGAAGGTGAGCTACCCAAAGGCTAAAATCCTAAAATGCTCCTTTCCTCTTCTCAACCATATTTTCACAAAATAACCAAGGAATCTAACGGGGTCTATATTTAAATGTTTAAAAACATCCACTGGGTATATTTAATCCAAAACCATACCTTCCCAAGGAAGAATACTGGTAACTACGGCCTTCATTATTTATAGTGCAGCTAGATATTAAATATCAAAGGGCTTCATCAACACAGTACCCAAGATGAAGACTACCTGAGAAGGCTTCAAGGATCCAGGAAAGTGTTTTAAAATGTTAAACACAGGCAAGCAAACTTTTACTAAAAAAATACACAAGGAAATCTCTAACCCATGGCCTCCTTACGCATTTAATGAACTGTGAGTATCCGGGTTATCAAAAATCCATAAACATGCCCAGGTTTTCATTGATATTTATGATAATCTCCCTAAGTCAGGGCTGGCCCTTCATAAGAGCTGCATCTAACCTGAATCCTGCTGGCCTTCCCACTGGAATAAAAGGAAATTTGACTCAGGAGGGTAGAAGTTGAGGAGGAAGAAAAAAGTTCTCTAACTTCTATAACAGTGAGTTTCTTCCTAAAATGCATGCCATTTTAGGGAAATGCTCTTTAGAGGATCCTTTATCTGTACTCAGGTCTCCACTCAAGTGTCAGAAGAAGACAGGCTCAAGAAGAACATGTGATCGAAGGTCAAAAACCCATTAAAAACCAAACACACACAAATGTGAGTTCAGCTTTGGAAAGAACAATGTTTGTGCATATCTATTAAACTGAGCTCAGTCTTTCAAGATTTCAAAAACTGGGATTCCAGCAGCAGGTGGAGGGGGTCTTGTAAAGATCTCTTACTCCAAACGAGGGCTTTTTCCCTGGTCACTGGGTTTCCAGGCCAGCCCACATTTAGATCACTGCAAATACCATTCAGTGGGGGTGCCCACATTTCAGCAGCAATGTCAACCATCACACCCACTGAAGAGCTCAGACTCCTCTGATCTACACAAGGATAATCACTTTCTCAGGAAGCGGCATCATGCCTTCCCCTATAATGTAGAAGTGTACACAGAATGACTTCACGTGTCTACTTCTCCAATGAATAGAAATCCCCTGAGTGCTTTCTTATTCAATTCATCCCCCAGTACCTAGAAAAGTACCAGTTTAAGCCCTGAAACTGTTTGCTAAGTGAATGAATAAATAAATGAGTCTCTTACTTGAGCAGGGATCCAATAGTCTGCTGCTTTCCTTCAGTCTACAGTGGAACTCCATGGTGCTCAGTACCCTATGCTCATCTCATTTCCTTCCTAAGCCTCTATGTTACCCTTCCACCTTCTCCTTTCCCATTCACCATCCCAACTTAAACAGACACATTTAAGCAACCACCTTCGTTATTACCCTCCATCTAAATACTCTTCAAACACACGAGTCCTCTTTCAGAGGACTGAAATGCACTTGTTTGTCCTGAATGCACTTGTTTCTTTGACACCCCTGATTAAAGCACTCCTCCTCCAGAGAAGCTTCTTCTCAGACGCCACTCTTGTGCTGGGAGAACCTCTAGCCTCGTAGCTGGATCTACCGATAAAATCAAAATCCAAGAAAGGACCACATCCACGTCTATGCCTGCAACTCAAAGCACAGACTCCAGAAGCATCCTCTGCATGGTCTGGGACCACGTTATCAGCATCCCTGAGGCTGAAGCAGATGTCTGCACCCCAGCCATGAACATGGGTGCCATGCACACTACCAACTGAGAACTACTGCTGGGAAGGCTTTAGCATCAACAAATAAGTACTAACTGCAATTGAGAAAAGGAAATTTCCTTGCTGAAAATTCAGAGAACACTTTAAATACATCTCTTAACAAAATTTTGGAAAGATAAAAGTTTTAATTTTGCTCCTGTTTGCCTAACTTCAAAACTAAATTTTTTTTTCAGAAAAAATGTAATCATATTAGTTCTAATTTATACTGACTAAACTGGTTGTAAAACACTTTGATCACTGAATACTTTTTAAAATTGGTATTTTTCAGAGCAGCCTTTAAAACAAAAATGAGTTTATGTGATCCTACAGTGAATCCTGATAACACAGTTGAGAGAGTGTGATGTCACAGTTAAGAAGTGAACAGATTGAGGTTCTGGGTCAAATTTCTACATTTGTTTTCTGGGTAACTCTTGGCCAAGTCAATCTCTCTACACAATTTCCACTGGCCTCTCTGGGGCAACTCAGTGGCTTAACAAAATACACGTCGAACACACAGTAGGGTGCTATAAATGCTACATTATCATATCTTACTTTTGTTTCTTAAATTATCCTAGTCAAAGGATACTGCAATTACTTTTCAAAAGACATGACCTCTGAGATTTAGAACTGGGGAAAAACTAGTACTATAGAAATCTTACAAAGCCACAGAAATCTGAAATGTTGGAGAATTCTGTGGTAAGACTCACCCTACCTTAATGTGCTACTTTGTAACTTCACCACATATTTAATCCAGCCTTACATTACTTTACTCTGGCAGTGCTCACCACAAAGCACTTACTTAAGATCGCTTCCCTGAAGTACTAACACCATGAAAGTGAGACCTAGGCTCCAAATTTGCCACTTTGAAGACCCTACATATATGCAGACACAAGTGCACCGCAAGCTATTTAATGTCCTAAAAGCGAAATGGTGGCCTTACGTGATGATCCTCCATGTTGTTCAAGAGCCTGGGGTCATCAAAGTCACATGAATCACTAGAAGGAGGAGGCATCCGGCTGTAAGAACACAAAGTATTTATTTAGTTCAAAAGTTCTTTTAGGTTAATTCAAGCCCGGTACAAATCAGTCTTCAAGAAGAATCACACCTAAAAAGCCTACAGATTTATATTAAACTTTTCAAGATTTGGACTACTATATATTATTTCAAAATTCAAGACAGGACATCTTCAACCTTACTGTAAGTAAAAAATTGTATAAATTATGATAAATAATGATATCATTACAAGGAGAAGAAACAAAGGTAAGAATCAACACCATGACTTTGTCATCTACTTCATCTCTGTGTAACGTTACCAGGGAAAATTCTCACAACTGCCGGCTCAAAGCAGGTAAAATAAGAGGAATTATTGCATTCTATCTATTGCATCATTTATGGCCAGAGCTCGTATGTGGGAGAGAGAAGGAGGCAAATAATTGCGAGACAGGAAATTTGATACAACAGCTGTGTGTTTCGTGTTTTAGAAAATGTGAAGGGTCAAGTGTATCCACGTATCTCCATGTCTTCCTGAAACCCTTCCTTCAGGACAAAGACAATGGAAGAAGAGACAACAGCAGCATCAATGTCAGTCTGCACTGTGAATAGACATCAGAGCTCAGCACAGCAGAGAAAACAAAAACCAAAAGCCTACAACAGTAAGTAGCTAAAATACAAGCTGATGCCCCAAGCAAAACCTTGGGAAGGCTGAGGAAATGGTGCAAGAGGTACTGTGAGATAAAGGGAAGGTAGAAAACAGGACAGTGCCAAATTCATCTGAGAAAGAGAATACCTACAAGAACCCTCCCTCATCCCCTGTGGCAGGCAGCTGAACACTCTGCACCCAGAAAGAAATGGAGTATTTACCCATCACAGTACCCATGGACCCAGGGACACTGGGCACACGATCAGCTAGGGCAGGGCATCCACCCAAGGCACGAGTTTTAAGTGCAATGGCTTATACACTGACACATATGATCACCAATCCTCTGCCTCTCATAGCAGCTGCAAGTAGATATATAGAACTTGGCAGGAAAGTGGTTCTTTTCACGACAAAAGACTGATCAGCTCAAAGAAAGACCCACAGACACTGACATGGAGGGGTTCTGTAATAAAATCTAGGTCCTGGTTGAGTGTCCGACAAGAAACCAGTCAATAATTAACTACATTGTCCCCCCTACACACATGGCCATAACACTCACCTTTGTTAGTGGACAAATCTTAAAACATAAGCAGAAAACATCACTAGCCCTTAAGGAAATGCAAACTAAAGCCACAATGAACTACCACTCACACCCATTATCCCAATGTTTATTACATTAAAAAAAAAAGACAGACATTAACAAGTGTTAAGAGGATGTGGAAAAATTGTGCATTACCCGTGGGAATGTAAAATGGTACAACTGCTAGGAAGAACAATTTGGTGGTTCCTCAAAAATTTAGACACAGATTTAACACATGACCCAGCAATCCCACTTTTAGATATATGCCCAGAAGAACTGAAAGCAGAGACTTAGACAGTTAAATATCAACCCATATTCATACATCATTGTCAGTTCACAGCAGCATTATTCACAATAGTGAAAAGGTGGAAATAATCCAAACAACTCATCTCTCCTTCAACAGGTGAAGAGAGAAACAAAATATGGTATGTACACACAAAGGAATATTATTCAGCCTTTAAAAGGAATGAAATTCTGATACATGCTACAACATGTATGCTACAACCTTGAAGACAATATGCTAAGAGAAGTGAGGGAGAAGTATTGGACCAAGGGCTGGTTATGTTTTTGAAGCCTTGTACAACCACTGGACTTTTAAAATCCCATATTCACGTTTAAATTTTGTTCTGGTTCTCTCTTAAAGTCACATATATGCCACTTTATTTACAAAATATTCTGGTAAAAAACGCCAATACAAAATCATTCCAAAGCCTTTTGCACTAAAGCGTCAAGAAGACCTAGAATCTGCTTACCAGAAATCATCCGAGGATGGTTCTCTTGTCAATTCTGGAAAATGGCTGCCAGAGAGAAGGAAATACAGTGGTCACAATACTGTGATCAAAAGACAAGTATTCACACATGGAGCATTCCACAGGAGAGATTGTATATTAGGTCGCAAAACAAATCTTAATAAATGTGAGAAAGTTTCCAACAACAACACTATGAAACCAGAAATCAATTACAAAAAGAAAACTGAAAAATTCACAAATACATGGAGATTAAACAACATGCTACTGAACAAGCAATGGATCAAAAAGAACTCAAAGAAATTAAAAAACATGTTGAGACAAAAGAAAATGGAAATACAACATACCAGAACTTATGCAGCAAAAGCAGTTCTAAGAGAAAAGTTGGTAGCAATACAGCAATAGCAATATCAAGAAACATGAAAAATCTCCTAACTTCACACCTGAAAAATCAACAACCTAACTTCACACCTGAAAGACTTAGAAAAAGAATAAATGAAGTCCAAAGTTAGGAAGAGGAAAGAAACTACAAAGATCAGAATGGAAATAAATAAAATAGGGACTAAAAAGACAACAGAAAAGATCAATGAACCAAGAGCCGATTCTTTGAAAAGATAATCAAAATTGATAAACCTTTACCTAGGTTCACCAAGAAAAAGAGAAAGAAGGGTCAAATAAAATCAGACAAAAAAGAGACTGATAGCATCAAATCATAAGAGACTACTATGAAAAACTATACACCAACAAAGTGGACAACCTTAAAAAAATGGATAAATTTCTAGAAACGTGCAACCTCCTAAGACTGAATCATAAAGAAATAGAAAATCTGAACAGACCAATTACTGGTAAGGAGATTGACTCAGTAATCAAAAAACTTCCAATAAACAAAAGTCCAGACCCAGAGAACTTCATTGGATGAATTCTACCATCATCCACAGAAGAATTTATAACAATCTTTCTCAAAGTCTTCCAAAAAATAGAAAAGGAGGGAACACTTCCAAACTCATTTTACCAGGCCAGAGTTACATTGACATCAAAGCCTGATAAGGACACTAAAAGGAAATTACAGGCCAGTATCCCTAATGAGCATAGATGCAGAAATCCTCAACAAAATACTAGCAAATTAAATTCAATAATATATTAAAAGGATCATACACCATGATCAAGTGAGACTTATTCCAGGGATGCAAGGATGGTCTGACATACTCAAATCAATCAGTGTGATGTACCACATTAAGAAAATGAAAGACAAAGATTATATGATCATCTCAATAGATGCAGAAAAGCATCTAACAAAATTCAACAACCACTTATGATAAAAACCCTCAACAAAGTGGATAGAGAGGGAACATACTTCAATATAACAAAGGCCATATATGTCAAATCCACAGCTAACATTATACTCAATGGTGAAAAGCTGAAAGCTTTTCCTCTAAGATCAGGAATAAGACAAAGATACCCACTCTCATGAGTTTTGCTCAACATAGTACTGGAAGTCCTAACAATCAGACAAGAAAAAGAAATAGAAATAAAAGATATCCAAATCAGAAAGAAGTAAAACTGTCACTGTTTCTGGATGACATGGTATTATACATAGAAAACCTTTCTAAGGACTATACCAAGAAAACTATTAGAATAAACAAATTCAGTAAAGTTGCAGGATACAAAATCAATATACAAAAATGTTGCATTTCTATACACTAATAAGCTATCAGAGATAGTAAGAAAACAATCCCATTTAAAATTACAATAGAATAAATACCTAGGAATAAACTCAACCAAGGATGTGAAAGACCTGCACACTGAAAATTCTAAGTCACTGATGAAAGAAATTGAAGATGACACAGACAAATGGAAAGATATTCTGTGCCTATGGATTGGAAGAACTATGGATTTGGATAAAATGTCCCTATTACCCAAAGCAATCTACAGATTCAATGCAATCCCTATCAAAATTCCAATGATGTGTTTCACAGAAATAGAACAATCTTAATTTGCTGGAACCACAAAACACTCAAATTGCCAAAGAAGCCTTGAGACAGAACAAAGCTAGAGGCATCATGCTCTCTGATTTCAAACTATATTATAAAACTACAGTACTCAAAATATTATTGGCATTAAAAACAGATACATAGATCAATAGAATAGAATAGAGAGCCCAGAAATAAACCATGCATATATGGTCAATTCGTTTACAACCAAAGACCCGAGAATACATAATAAGGAAAGGACAGTCTCTTCAATAAATGGTGTTGGAAAAACTGCACAACCACATGCAAAAGAATGAAACCAGACCACTCTCACACTACACATAAAAATTAACTCAAAATGGATTGAAGATTTGAACATAAGACCTGCAACCATAAAACTCCTAGAAGAAAACATAGGTGGTAAGCTCCTTGACATTGATCTTGATGATATTTTGGATCTGACAGCAAAAATTCTGGATCTAACGAAAGCAAAAATACATAAGGAGGACTATGTCAAACTAAAAAGATTCTGCATGGCAAAGGAAATCATCAACAAAATGAAAATGCAACCTATTCAGTGGGAGAAAAATATTTACAAATCATGTATCTAACAAGGGGTTAATATCCAAAACATATAAAGAACTCATACAACTCAATAACAAAAAAACAAATAATATGAGTTTAAAATGGTTAAAATCTGAATATTTTTCCAAAGAAGACATACAGATGGCCAACAGGTACATGAAAATGTGTTCAACTTCACTAATCATCAGGGAAATGCAAACCAAAATCACAAGGAGGTACCACCTCACACCTGTTAGAATGGCTTTTATCAAAAAAACAAGAAATCATAAATGTTGGTGAGGATGTGAGGAAAAAGGAATCCTCTGAACTGTTAGTGAAAATGGAAACTGGTACAGCCACTATGGAAAACAGTATGGAGGTTCCTCAAAAGAATTAAAAATAGAAGTACCACATGACCCAGAGAATTTACTTCTGGGTATTTATCTGAAGAAAACAAAAACACTAAATCCAAAGTTATATGCAACCCCTTGTTCACTGCAGCATTATTTGCAATACTCAAAGATATGGGAGAAACTTAAGTGGCCATCAATGGATGAATGGATAAAGAAAATGTGGTATATATAAAAAATGGAATATTATTCAGCCATTAAAAAGAATGAAATCTTGTCATCTATGTCGACATGGATAGACCTTGAAGGTATTATGTTAGTGAAATAAGTCAGACAGAAAAAGACAAATACTGTATAATCTCATTTATATGTGGAATCTAAACAAAACAAACAAAGAAAACCAAGCTCACAGAGACAAAGAACAGATTGGTGGCCGCCAGAGGTGGGAGGTGGCTAAAATGGATGAAGAGGGTCAAAAGGTATAAATAAGTTACGGGGATGCAACTTACAGCATGGTGATTATAGTTAATAATACCATATTGCATATTTGAAAGCTGCTAAAATACTAAATCTTGAATGTTTCATCACAAGAAAAATATTAATTTTGTAACTATGTGTGGTAACAAATGATAATTAGACTTATCATGGCGATAATTTTGCAATAGATACAATCATCAAATCACTATGTTGTATACCTGAAACTAATATAATATTACATGTCAATTATACTTCGATTATAAAAAGGAAGGCATTCAGATCAAAACACAATTAAGAAATTTGTAATTACTAGATTAGAAATATATTGATTCCTTGGCATTCCTTGATAGGTTAATATTTGCAGAAATAAACTATGTTTTAATTGTTCAAAGTTGGGACCCATTAGGTTTCAAATACATTCGACAGCAATTACATATCTAAATCCTTCATAAATATTCTTCCAAAATATCGGAAAGTCAAGTTTTTTGACTAAGCAGCCAAAAACAAACATACTGTGTTGGGAGAATACAAACCAAATTTTCAAAAAGTGACAAACACACTTACCCATAGGTTACCCCAGCAATGCTGCACTTCTTGAAGTTCATGATATTGCATGTAAGAGTTCCAGTTTTGTCAGAAAACAGATATTTTACCTAAATCAAAGAATAAAAGAAACATGTATCAAGACTGTAATAAGAAGCAAAGACCAATAAGTGAACCATTTCTTTCTATATTTTTCACAATTTCTATTAATTTCCTTAAAGCAAGTAAAAAATATTTTACATATACATTATATGTAATATAATTATGATTTTTATAAAATTAACATGTTTTGTTGCTTGCGACACTTAAAAACTTTTTAATAACCAATTCTAGAGTCCAATTGTGTGGAAATGTGCAAAGGAAGCCTTCAGTAGCAGCCCAGGAGCCATGTTAGATTTACAAGCATAAGCAGTGAGTCCTGCCACAAGGCATCTCAAAGACATACACCGTTTTTCAAGAGACTCCCATGATCTCATACAGTATCCTGTTCTAGTGCCCAGTATGTCACGACAACAAGCTCAGACTTTGGTAACCCTCAAAATGTTTCTTTTTAAGATTCTATCCCCTCGTTGGATGCAGAAGGCACATCCTGAAACACCACAGTACAAACACGAAGCTTCTCCATCATGATGGCATTGACGACCGTAGGAGAGCGGCGTGGAGTTGCTACAGATGACGTCATTTCCCAAGATACGCAAGCTCTCAGTATACAAAGGTGAGAATAAATTTCTGGAAGAGGTCAACAGGCCAACCATTTTGACACGATTAACTGATGCAAAAGCGATGAGCTCGGAATGCAAACGTGCTACGCGAATGATGTTCTCTCAGGTGGATCATGTGATGAGAAGGACGGAGAGCTCAGGACCAGAAGAGAAATGGTCCAGTTAAGGCCCTGGATACTAACTAACCATGTAGACTCTGGAAATGTCACCTCATCATTCTTGGCCTCGATTTCCACATCTGTGACATAAAGGGTTTAGCCAGAATATACCTAACACCAATGCAGTGTGGAACATCCTGGGAAATGATGTCACGGATTGGTGGTGGGGGTGTGAGTAACAGGACTCCAGTAAAAATTCCAGTTTCTCAGTGGTTTTCTAAAGACAGGCTATGATTGCTACCAGATGCTAAGGTACTCCAGGGACCCCAAAGGGGAAGCACGTTTTACCGTTTTATAGATGAGATTTTAAAAGATGAATTGTTTACTCTCTACTTTTTCTTAATGATACAATATAAGCAAATATACTGCAAATTATTTTAAAGCAATCAAAGGGTCTTCAGGTAAAGAAAGGTTCTTAGCACTCCTTAAGAAGTCAAATATTACATAGAAATATTAAGTTAGTACACTATAGGTAATTAATGATTTAACTATAGGTAATAAGTTTTTATGCAAGTTTTAAATGCAGTAGGCCTACAGATATTAAAAAATTCAGTAGAATCAGCATTCTAATAAGCAGCGTTCTTTCTGCCTCTTTTTAAAAGTAAGGCATTATATAAAAATGTTAAAAATGAAAATTTTAT
Source organism: Phataginus tricuspis (assembly GCA_029783875.1). Lineage (NCBI taxonomy): Eukaryota > Metazoa > Chordata > Mammalia > Pholidota > Manidae > Phataginus > Phataginus tricuspis. The sequence goes on along the minus strand of JAQQAC010002067.1, from coordinate 10,984,752 downwards.
ATGGAATTATCAAGATTTGCTATCACCCTGCCTTAGTTTTAAGTTATCTTTTAAGTGCCAACTCAAAACTACTTCCCCATGCAAACTTTCCCTATATTCCGACTAGAATGAATTCTTCCATCCTGGGAGCTTTTTCAGCACTTTTAAGGCTTCAGCTATTAGGGTCCAGTTCAATGGCACTGAGGACAAGGACACACTGAGCACCAAAGACCTCCTCTCAGGCACATTTACACTCTCGAATAGGCTCAAAAGTCTCAAGAGGGAAACAGAGACACTGCATCACTCCCATGTCTCTTATTTCACTGTATTTATGTTTGCAAAGACTATTATGGGAACACAGAAGAGTGATGAATTAACTTCACCTGGAAATTTGGAAACATGTTCAAAGAGGAGGTGAATTTATTCATCTATGTATATAAATGTGTGTGTGTGTGTATATATATATATTTATTTATTTATTTTATATAACACCTCCCCCATGGGCTGTTGGGAGGTTTAAACCATGATCTTTAATTGCAGTGCATTCTAAAGAGGTTATTCCTTGCAGTAATTTCAATATAAGTTGAAGACATAATACAAAACACAACTCAGTAAAGGCATTAGGAGTTTGGAGGTAACAGAAAAGAAACTGGTTCCCTGGAATATTCCCAAGACAGAATCTGGAATATGTGAGAGATTTGGTAGATGTATGTCCTTCCAGTTATTCCCCCAAGTTTTGTAGGGTTACCCAATATCTGAGTATCTTAACCACTGTTTTCCCTATCGTTTGCTCCCAACAAACAATTTTAAGAGTCCAAATTAATGTTATACTATGGGGTTTTTTTGTATTAATTTTTTTGCAGGTATCTTCCAGGTGATAAAAATACACCCATGTATGAAAAAGCAAGTCAAAACCCATCAATGTTTGTATTTAATAATTCTTTCAAATACTATATAGCTCTTCAGACGTCAAAACCACATTCACAGAGAATCACTTTTCCAAAATATCTCCATCGTTCCTCTAATACTCATCTCCCCGCCATGCTCATGTCTCCATTCCCAAGGTTTCCAAAGAGGCTCACCTGTCCAAGCTCTTCATTAAGGTTTGAGGTCCTGGCCATTGCAGGAGTATCATTTTCTAGGTAATACATATCTGTGTCCTGAGAGAGAGAGAATGGAGCAGGCAATTCAGAAAATACATACCATTAATCCTTCATTTATGTTAACACAAAAAAGAATCTAAAAACTAGTAACTCAATGTAAATACTAATTTTTAATTTTGGGGTGAAAACACAGTAGCTCTTAGTATAGAGAAATGATGTGCCACCAGGAGAAAACATGGTATTCATAAACACAAGACTTGGTTTCAAGATGACCATTTCATGACCTAGACTAACTCATACTTCTGAGCTAATACCTCATTTGCAGGATTTCTGTGAAAAATCAAATAAAAATGTAATGAAAGTAATGGTAGACAAACACTGGCTGCTTCATGGACACATGGCACTTCCTCCAAATTTCATTTCCATTCTTACAACATAATCCAAAATACCGTCACCATGAATTTTGATACATCATGAACACTGAAGTAGACATGGCTAAGAGAGCTTTCCTTCAGCACTAATTAGACTTTGAATGCCATGAACAGCAGTTACAGCCATTTCATCCCCACTCACCAGAAGCCATGCGCCTGCTAGGCATTCTGTGTCCACTATCTCACTCAGCTTTCACTAGAACTCCTTGAATAGGTTCTACCGTCCTCCTCATTTCACAGACCAGGAACATGGGATGTTAAGTGACTTGTCAGTGTTATCACTGGCTCAGGGACACCCTTGCCAGAGATCCCTTGCCAGTTCTCTGGCCGCTTTAACTCCCAGACTGAATTGTAAATTAGCTATACTCTTTCTCCCCTGGGAGCTCAGTTGAATGACGAGGGCTTGGAGAGAGTATTAGAAAATACTGGTTGACACTTCTCCAGCGACTTAACTTTTAAATTCCTGTAATACTCACCCAGTTTATAAAAAGGGCTTGAGTGTATTTCACAACCTCAAGAGTCACCAGCAGACTGATGGGGATAAGATTGTTGTACAAGATGATGAACGTCAACAAGTTATATCCAAAATTATCCGAGCTTGTGTCTGTGGAAGAAACCCAGAATATCTGTATAGCTTTAGTTCGTCTCCATTCAGTTTTCATTTACTTTTTTTCTTACTTTGGAATTTTTCTAAAAGATGTGCACACCCCCCCAAAAAAAAGCCAATTGGCTTATGTATAAATTTAGAGATTCAAGCTAAAATCGCTGTAAAGCCTACTATGTTGTGCAAACTGTAATACAAAGACTGTTGTGATACAGTCCCTCCCAGTAAAGAGCTGGCTTCTAATGAGAGGTTGTGGGCGAGGGGAACAAGCAGAAATAAGCGTGCCCCTCATTGTGACATGTAGCAGGACACATCTACTAAAGAGGAGTTCGTAGTGCACTGAAGAAACCAGGACAGGAGATATTTTCATGGAAAGCCCATGGTCACTGAAGGCCAAACCAAAGAGTACAAGCTTTAGCTAAGTTTTGGAGCAGAGAAGACAGCTAACCAAAAGGATGCAAAAAACAGGAAAGGCATTTGAAATGGCTGTAAGGAATGTCCAAAAACCTCACTAAGGGGAGTTCCGGGAAGATGGCGGCGTGAGCAGGGCAGCGGAAATCTCCTCCCAAAACCATATATATCTATGAAAATACAGCAAATACAACTATTCCTAAAAGAGAGATCAGAATACACAGGACAGCGCACAGCCTGCATCTGCACCTGAGAGGACTCAGCACCCTGCGAGGTGCGTAAAATACAGAGGCACGACCCGGCAGGACCCGAGCACTCCCCAACCCCAGGGCACCAGCGGGAGGAGAGGATTCAGAGCCGGGAGGGAGTGGAAGTGCAGGCCCGCGAAGTAACCACCCTGGTGATCTGCACGGGGAGTACTGACACACATCGCTCAGTATATCAGATATTGGAGGGGCAGAAGGTGTAGGTTTTGAGCTGGGAATGCACACAGGTCCTTGCAGCAGGCTCCCCGGGGCAAAAGAAAAGTGTGCGCTTTTTTTTGGCGGTCTTACAGAAGAAAGGGCCCAGGATTGTCCCAGCACACTCGGCCCAGCAGGCTGGGAGTCCTGAGGAATTTCGGACCCCTTGGCTGGCAACTGAGAAAAAGTAGCCTGAAACTTCACACAGAGAACAACAGCCTCCCATCATTCCCGCCCCGGCCAGAGCTACAAAGGGCACTGCGGAGGTGCGCGGCCGCGTCTGCGGAATAGTGGAGCAACAGTGCCACCTACAGCATCCTTACAGAATCTACTCCTGGTGGGCGTTTTGTTTGTTTTTCCTTTCTTTTATTTTCTTTTCTTTCTTTTTTTTCTCTTTTCTTTCTCTTGCTTATTATTTTTTTGGGGCTTTTTTTTGTGTTTTTTTTAAGTCTTAAAGAGCCCAGCTGACATACATGGCACCTACCAGCAATCACTTCTATCGCCATGAAAAGACAGAGGAATATGGTACAGACTAAGCTCACCCAGACTCAGACAACACCAGAGAAGAAACCTGAAGGGATGGAAATGCACAATCTTCCTGAAAAACAATTCAGGTTAAAAGTCATAACCATGCTGATGGATCTACAGAGAAATATGCAAGAGCTGAGGGAGGAAGTGAGGGACGTCAGGAAAGACAATGCAGAGATGAGACAAGCCATCAACGGGCTTAGCAGCAGACTGGATGAGATGTAAGAGACTGTTAATGGAATAGAAAACAGAGAACAGGAATACAGAGAAGCTGAGGCAGAGAGAGATAGAAGGATCTCTAGGAATAAAAGAATATTAAGAGAACTGTGTGACCAATCCAAACGGAACAATATGTGCATTATAGGAGTACCAGAGGAAGAAGAGAGAGAAAAGGGATAGAAAGTGTCTTTGAAGAAAAAATTGCTGAAAACGTCCCCATTCTGGGGAAGGAAATAGTCTCTCAGTCCACGGAAGCCCACAGATCTCCCAACACAAGGAACCCAAGGAAGACAACACCAAGACACATTATAATTAAAATGGCAAAGATCAAAGATAAGGACAGAGTATTAAAGGCAGCTAGAGAGAGAAAAAAGATCACCTACAAAGGAAAACCCATCAGACTATCATCAGACTTCTCAACAGAAACCTTACAGGCCAGAAGAGAATGGCATGATATATTTAACATAATGAAACAGAAGGGCCTCGAACCAAGAATATTGTATCCAGCACGATTATCATTTAAATATGACGGAGGGATTAAACAATTTCCAGACAAGTGAAAGCTGAGAGAATTGGCCTCCCATAAACCACCTCTCCAGGATATCTTTTTTTTTTTTTTAAATATGGAACGCTTCACGAATTTGCGTGTCATCCTTGCGCAGGGGCCATGCTAATCTTCTCTGTATCGTTCCAATTTTAGTATATGTACTGCCGAACCGAGCACTCTACAGGATATCTTAAAGGAAGTGCTCTACAGGGAAGCACTCCTAAGGCTAAAAAGATGTCACCAGAGAAAATAAAATCATAGCAAAGAAAGCAGACCATCCAAATACTAACTAAAGGCAAAGAATAAAACACCTAGTATATAAAGAATGGAGGAGGAAGAATAAGAAGGGAGAGAAATAAAGAAACTTCAGACTGTGTTTACAATAACATAACAAGAAAGTTAAGTTAGACTGTTAGATAGTAAAGAAGCAACCCTTGAACCTTTGGTAACCATGAATCTAAAGCCAGCAATGGCAATAAGTACATATCTATCAATAATCACCCTAAATGTAAATGGACTGAATGCACCAATCAAAAGACACAGAGTAACAGAATGGATAAAAAAGCAAGACCCATCTATATGCTGCTTACAAGAAACTCACCTCAAACCCAAAGATATACACAGACTAAAAGTGAAGGGATGGAAAAAGATATTTCATGCAAACAACAAAAAGAAAAAAGTAGGTGTTGCAGTACTTGGCCACAAAAAGAACCTCAGTAAATTCAAAAATATTGAAATTCTACCAACCAACTTCTCAGATCACAAGGTATAAAACTAGAAATAAATTTCAGAAAGAAATCAAAAAGGCTCACAAATACATGGAGACTTAACAACATTCTCCTAATTAATCAATGGGTTAACGACCAAATCAAAACAGAAATCAAAGAATATATGGAGACCAATGACAACAACAACACAAAGCCACAACTTCTGTGGGACGCAGCAAAGGCAGTTCTAAGAGGAAAGTATATTGCAATCCAGGCCTATTTAAAGAAGGAAGAACAATCCCAAATGAATACTCTAAAGACACAATTACTGAAATTGGAAAAAGAAGAACAAATGAGACCCAAAGTCACCAGAGGAGGGACATAATAAAGATCAGAGAAGAAATAATAAAATTGAAAAGAATAAAACAATAGAAAAAAATCAATGAAACCAAGAGCTGGTTCTTTGAAAAAATTAACAAAATAGATAAACCCCTAGCCAGACTTATTAAGAGAAAAAGAGAATCTACACACATAAACAGAATCAGAAATGAGAAGGAAAAACAATGACGGACCCCACAGAAATACAAAGAATTATAACAGAATATTATGAGAATCTATATGCTAACAAGGTGGAAAACCTAGAAGAAATGGACAACTTCTTAGAAAAATACAACCTTCCAAAACTGACCAAACTTAGAAAGACTAAACAGACCAATCACCAGCAACAAAATTGAATCCATAATCAAAAAACTACCCAAGAACAAAACCCCCGGACCAGATGGATTCACCTCTGAATTCTACCAGACATACAGAGAAGAAATAACACCCATTCTCCTTAAAGTTTTCCCAAAAGTAGAAGAGGAGGGAATACTCGCAAACTCATTCTGTGAGGCCAACATCACTCTAATACCAAAACCAGGCAAAGACACCACAAAAAAAGAATATTACAGACCAATATCCCTGATGAACATACATGCAAAAATACTCAACAAAATATTAGCAAACCGAATTCAAAAATACATCAAGAGGATCATACACCATGATCAAGTGGGATTCATCCCAGGGATGGAAGGATGGTACAACATTTGAAAATCCATCAACATCATCCACCACATCAACAAAAAGAAGAACAAAAACCACATGATCATCTCCATAGATGCTGAAAAAGCTTTTGACAAAATTCAGCATCCATTCGTGATTAAAACTCTCAAAAAAATGGGTATAGACAGCAAGTACCTCAACACCATAAAGGCCATATATGACAAACCCACAGCTAACATCATACCTAACAGCAAGAAGCTGAAAGCTTTTCATCTAAGATCGGGAACAAAACAGGGATGCCCACTCTCTCCACTGTTATTCAACATAGTACTGGAGGTCCTAGCCACGGCAATCAGACAAAACAAAGAAATACAAGGCTTCCAGATTGGTAAAGTAGAAGTCAAATTGTCACTATTTGCAGGTGACATGATACTGTACATGAAAAACCCTAAAGACTCCACTCCAAAACTACTACAATATCTGAATTCAGCAAAGTTGCAGGATACAAAATTAACACACAGAAATATGTTGCTTTCCTATATACTAATGATGAGCTAACAGAAAGAGAAATCAGGAAAACAATTGCATCAAAAAGAATAAAATACCTAGGAATAAACCTAACGAAGGAAGTGAAAGACCTATACTCTGAAAACTACAAGACAGTTCTAAGAGAAATTAAAGAGGACACTAACAAATGGAAATTCATCCCATGCTCTTGGCTAGGTAGAATAAATATTGTCAAAATGGCTATACTACCTAAAGCAATCTACAGATTCAACACAATCCCTATCAAAATACCAACAGCTTTCTTCAATGAACTGGAACAAAGAATTCTAAAATTCATATGGAACCACAAAAGATCCCGAATAGCCAAAGCAATCCTGAAAAGGAGGAATAAAACGGGGAATTATGCTTCCTAACTTCAAGCTCTACTACAAAGCCACAGTAATCAAGACAATTTGGTATTGGCACAAAAACAGACCCACAGACCAGTGAAACAGAACAGAAAATCCAAACATTAACCCAAACATATACAGTCAATTAATATTTGATAAGGAGCCTTGGATATACAATGGGGAGATGACAGCCTCTTCAGCAGCTGGTGTTGGCAAACTGGACAGCTACATGTAAGAGAATGAAACTGGACTACTGTCTAACCCCATACACAATGTAAGTTATGAGACCACAAAACTCCTAGAAAAAAACATAGGCATAAGATTTGTTGGGCATAAACATGAGCGACTTCTTTATGGACATATCTCTCTGAGCAGGGGAAACAAAAGCAAAAATGAACAGGTGGGACTATATCAAGCTGAAAAGCTTCTGTACAGCAAAGGACACCATCAGTAGAACAAAAAGACATCCTACAGTATGGGAGAATATATTCATAAATGACGTATCCGATAAGGGGTTGACATCCAAAATATATAAAGAACTCACACACCTCAACAAACATAAAGTAAATAATACAATTGAAAAATGGGCAGAGGGCATGAATAGACACTTCTCCAAAGAAGAAACTCAGATGGCCAACAGGTACCACATCACTAATCATCAGAGAAATGCAGATTAAAACCACAATGAGATATCACCTCACACCAGTAAGGATGGCCAACATCCAAAACACAAACAACAACAAATGTTGGCGACGATGTTTAGAAAAGGGAACACTCCTACACTGCTGGTGGGAATGCAAATTAGTTCAACCATTGTGGAAAGCAGTATGGAGGTTCCTCAAAAAACTCAAAATAGAAATACCATTTGACCCAGGAATCCCACTCCTAGGAATTTACCCTAAGAATGCAGCAGTGCAGTTTGAAAAAGATATATGCACCCCCATGTTCATCGCAGCACTATTTACAATAGCCAAGATATGGAAGCAACCTAAGTGTCCATCAGTAGATGAATGGATTAAGAAGATGTGGTACATATACACAATGGAATATTATTCAGCCATAAGAAGAAAACAAATCCTACCATTTGCAACAACGTGGATGGAACTAGAGAATATTATGCTCAGTGAAATAAGCCAAGCCAAAAAAGACAAGTATCAAATGATTTCACTCATATATGGAGTATAAGAACAAAGAAAAAAACTGAAGGAACAAAACAGCAGCAGACTCACAGAACCCAAGAAGGGACTAACAGTCACCAAAGGGAAAGGGACTGGGGAGGATGGGTGGGAAGGGAGGGACAAGGGGGAAAAAGGGGCATTACGATTAGCAGATGTAATGTTGGGGGGGCACAGGGAGGGCTGTACAACTCAGAGAAGACACATAGTGATTCTATAGCATCTCACTACCCTGATGGACAGTGACTGTAATGGGGTTGGTGGGGGGACCTGATGAAGGGGGTAGTTTAATCACCATAATATTGCACATGTAAGTGTAGATTAATGATACAAAAATAAACCATAAAAATAAATAAATAAATAAATAATTTAAAAATCTGAAAAATTTTCTTTGTGTGATTCAATTAAATCCATTAAATTTATATACACCTAGCATTGTCTTCTTGCTGAATTTATTTTTCATCATTATGTAGGAACTGCCATTCTTTTTAATAGTGTATTTTAATTCAAGGTGTTGTTTTTCCTACTATTATAATAAAGCTACAAAAAAAAATAAAAATAATAAATACATAAAACCTCACTAAGGTATGTGTATATTTGGAAAACTCCAAAGAAATAATAAGAGGGGAAAAAAGTGTGAACCAGTAGCAAGCAGAGAGAGGGAGGCAGGCAAGACTTGACCTTGTCCATTAGAAGGAATGCGTTGATGGCACAAAACCCCTCAGAGGCAGAACCTAAAGCAGAAGCAGGGTCAGCTTGGACTGGAGGAGGGACCGCAGCAGGGGGAGAGGTACAAGGTCTGTGCGCATCAAAAGGAGGAAGTTCTTCACCTGATGACCATGACAGCCTGGGTGAAAGCCAAAGAAGTAAGATCTTATTACCTTGACAAGACGTTGGAGAGGATTGCAGCAGACTAAGGTTTGACCGGTATTAAAGATGCCTTTGAGGGGGACTAGAATTATAATGATGATAGCAGAAGGTTAGGCTTGGAGATGAGGAATCTGCAATGACTTCAAATTATAGTTACTGAGATTTTCCCCAGAAAATTAAGTCAAACTGTTAAGCAGAAAAATAGATATGAGTGGGGTGGAGAGAGAATAAGGCCAGAAAAGCCCACTAAAATGGATTCAACGAGTTAACCAGATAAAACTAGAGAGTCAGAAAAGACTCACAGAGCTAATAAGTTAACCAGGTGAAGCTCCAAAGGCCAGGAGTAACTTGGAATGTCCAAATATTCCCCAGATAAAGAAAAGTATCCCAGCACAGCCCATGTCTTCATGGGCCTGCTCAAAGGTCCAGCTTATTCTTTAACTTAACCTTTATGCTGTTTTTGCCTCCTCCAGCCCCTAATCAAGTAATTTGCAACCTGGGCAGGAGACTAACATCAAGGTTAACGTTTCCTGCCTCTGATGAAAAAAACCCAGAGATAAACAGCATAGGAAGAACACGAAAAATTCCATCTTAAAGCTAAGATTCCATTTCAAAAGCCAGGAAGTAAGAAGTAAGATTTCTAACTTATTCTTTAGCAAACTTAAAAGAACTCAGCCCACCATGGGGGCAGGGCAGGAGGTCTTGATTAATATATTCCCAGAGGGAAGCTGCTCTCCTGAGGAGAAACCGGATCAGTAAATTTCTTGTGTTAATTTTGCAGGATTACTTAAAGGACTGATAACAGAAGAGAAGAGACTTAATGTCTCTTAGCAAAGATAAACATCTCGAGACCACAGGATAAGTTTACATCCCCTAGTCCTTTGTCACATTCCTGTAAAAGCCTTAAAAGGGGGAACCCCCAACCTTTCAGGGCACCTCCTCTCAGAGGACGCCCACACTTTCTCTCTCTTTAAATAAAAGTTTTCAACCTTTCAGGGGGCCTCCTGAGGACACCCACACTTTCTCTCTCTTTAGGTGCGTAACTTTAAATAAAACCTTTACTCTGCCTCACTACTGTGCCTCTACCCTTCCAATTCTTTATCGCAGCAGGGACAAGAACAGAGGAAAATCAACACCTGCCCCCTAACAAAATGATGGTAGTTTGAGTCAGATTTAGAGTTTCAGATAGGAAGATAGAGTCCTGGCAAAAGATAAGGGTGAGTAGGTACGGGTGGTCAGCAGATTTTTCTTTCCACCATTCCTTCACTTCCTTCTCACCTTCCTTTTTTCCTGCTGATTGCTTTTCTTCCTAACAGATTTCCTTGCGACCTTGTTCTACTAAATTCAGTAGTCCCTAAATATGATATCTAAGGACCAACAGTTAACACGTGTCCCTGAGGTATAACAATTGTTCAGAAAAAAAATATCTACCTGCCAACTAGAATTATATATTGAGAAAGTTAAGATTTCAAATTTTAAATATAGGACAAACATAGCTTCATATCTTTATATATTGTGTGAGTAAGTGTAGGGAAATTCAGGGAAGACCCAAACCTAAGGCTGAAAAAAAACCCTAGAATGTTCTAGTCCAAAGTCAGGAAATAAAGAAGTACCTAAAAGAAGTGAGGTCACCGCCCCTAGGTATACAAGCTCAGCCAAACAAAGCCATCAGGTGCCGAGGAGCATGGACAGAATCCGGAAGGAACTGAAGTCAGACTTCCAACAATGACAAGGCTAATGTGAAGTCTGATGAGACTTTACCATAAGGATGACGTGACAGGAAGCTGCATGGATCAGACAAAAAGACGATTTTGCCACCATAAATCATGCAGCTTGTACTGGAGTCTGACATTATTTGAGCAATTTAAATGCCAGTTTTCACAAAGCCTGGTACCAAGACAGTGTCAATGCTGTTTATTTACCCAGACCATGACATTTAAAAAATATCCATATATGTACACAAAGTATCAGTCTTCACATTCGGATCTGGACACACCTCATCATTCAAATACAAACTTTAAGGGCCAAAACCAAGGGATTTTGATCCAACCTATAGATGAAGTCACAGTCACACAGCCCATATTCATAAAGGAACAACAGAGTTCTCCCAGGTAACTAAGAGTGTTTGAGTTTTCTACAACATTCGAGAAGGAAAGAAAATGTTTTGATTAGTTTGACCAAAATATGCTGAAAAGTGGCAATAACAAAAACCATAGGACCCCAAAATTTTAAAGTTCAAATCGATTATTCAAAAATTTTTTGTCATAAATTTTGTTTTCTAGAATTGCACCGTAAGGAGACTGGCAAATTGGTCAGAAAAGGAAACAGTAAAACTGGACAAAACTGTCAAAAACAAGCATTTAAAGTGCTTGAGAATCATCATTGAGCACACAAAGATTTCAACAGCATGCATTCAAGAAAATCAATTCAGTCCCACTACACGGGAGCCTTTGGCATTTAAACCAGAGGCTTTTTCCCTCTATTCTCAAAGAGCCGTGTTGCTTAAGCTCTATTTTGATGGGTGGTTGGGACCGGCAGCTCTCATCTTCCCCCACTCCAGCTCCATGTTACAGAAATTCTACCCCAGCATGGACTAGTCTGCTGCTCTGGAGTGAGGCAGGTGGCCAGGACAGGAGCAGCCTGAGGGAGCTGACATTAACTTGGAGCAGTACAGGAAGACGGCCGTGCCAAGGGCTCCGTCAAGAACAATAGAGAACCTGGAGGGTAACCATCAAGGAAGATAAACATCTCACAATACTAGTAGGAGCAAACAAAGCAGCAGACTAGCCAGAAATTAAGCAGGAAGATACGTGAGAAGAGATGGCCAAAGAAACCTTGCTGAAATCACATTCAAGCCTGGTGGTCCGGAAGGTTATGTCCATGTGCAAGGCTGCCCCTGCCTACAAAGACCAGAGGGGGTGCTCTGGAGCTACTAGTCCCTGGTGGGATGTGGGCAAGGCTGCAAATTCCCCCAACACTGCAGGCATTCCCAAGTCACATACACGTCAAACAACAAAGGGATTTAAGCAAAACCTTACTGGCTCAAGGGGTTTAAGCCTAACCTCTCACTGATCATTGGCTGCCCTCCAAGCTCTGCTTACCCCTAGGAATCCAGGCTTAAAAATAAAAACAAGGAGAGGAGTGACTGCTTATGAGGACAGTTTCTTTCTGAGATGATGAAAATGTTCTAAACTTAGGTAGGGGTGAGTGCTGCAGAAATCTGTGAATATATTAAAAAGCACTCTGTACCTTACACTGTACATTTTTTAAAAAGAGTTAAAAAGTAAAAACATGGAAATAAAACTGAGCAGTCACATCAGAGGGTGTACACTGCAGAAGAAAACAGACTTTACAGAATTAGTCCAGGCAAGTCACTAAGCAAATAAACTAAAACAGCAACAACGAGCCCAAGGAGGGAGAGGAACTCAGAATCCAGACTTGCTGCAATATATTTTCTAAAATGCCAAGTTTTTAACAGCAAAAAAATACATGAAACAAAGAGGCAGAAAATAAAAAGCAATAGAAACTGCCACTGAGGGGGCCCAAATGATGGACCACACAAACACTTCAAAGCAGCTATTATAAATACATTCAAAAAAGTAAAGGCAACTGTTTAAAGAATTAAAAGATGGCAATGGCTGGTCAACTGGAAAATATTGATAAACAGGTAGACATTTAAAAAGAAAGAATCAAATGGAAATTCTGGAATTGAAAAGTACAGTAATTGACATGAAAAAGCTCACTAGTGGAGCTTTATAGTTTTAAGCTGGTAGATGAGAGAATAAACTTGAATATAGATCCATAGAGATTACCCAATGTGAAGAACAGAAAGAAAAAGGAACAGAGAAAAATTAACAGAGCCTTAAAGACCTGTTCAAACACATCAAGTGAACCAACATACACATAATGGGAGGACCAGAAAGACGGGGGAGTGAGAATGGGGCAGAATCACTATTAGGATAAATAATAGCTGAAAACTTTCCAAATTTGATGAAAAATATTAGCATACACATCCAAAAAGCTCAATAAACTCAGAACTACTGAAAACAAAAGATAATTTTGAAAGCAGTAATAGAAAAATGATTCACATACAAGAGAGTCATTGGTAAGGTGAATAACTGACTTTTCATCAGTACAACGGAGGTCAGAAGGCAGTGGAGTGGCATATGCAAAGTAGCAAAAGGCAAAGAATGTCAAGCAAGAATTCTACAAGAATTCTGTATCAGCAATACTACCCTTCAAAAACAAAGGATAAATTGAGACATTCCAAGAGAAAAACTATAATTTGTTGCTATCCGATCTGCCTTGTAAGAAATACTAAAGGAAATTCTCCCAAAGAAAGGAAGTGACACCAGACAGTAGTTAAATCCACATACACATAGGGTAGCAGTAAAGATCATTATACTGGTACCTATACAAGACAAGAGAATTATGTATTTCTTATCCTTTCTTTTGAATAAAAAAAAAATCAATGACAAAAAATCATTATGAAATTGCATTGTTTGACTTAGATACAAATGTCCTAATATATATGACAGCACAAAGGAGTGAGGGGGAGAATGAAGCTACATCAAACAAATAAATGACATAAGCTGGCAACTCAAATCTACAAGAAGAAATGAAGACTGCTGGAAATGATACATAAGTATGTTAATGCAAAACAACTCTATAAATATATTTCCTCTTTGTTTTGCCTCTTTAAGAGGCATAAGATTATAGACAGCAATAAATATAACACTTTTACTGGGCTGATAACATAGATGTAATATATACGATGATAATAGCACAAAGCAGGGAAGGAAATGGATTTATACTAGAGTAAAACTTCTATATTTTACTGGAATTAAGTTAGTATGAATCTGAAGTAGATGCTGATAAACTAAGATCTCCAGATCCCTGGAACAACCACTAAAAAAAAAAAAAATTCAAAAAATACCGTTAAAAAACAATCATATGACTATAAATAATCCCCAACTGTGTCCACCTTCACTTCAGCACACGATCCCTAATCTTTCGGGTCTGCTTGCGAGGCTGGCATTATACAGGGTAACCAAAGGGAAGGATGATGTGGCCACACATACAAGCCACACGTGGGACAATTTTTCAAAAAGGGGTTTTGCCCTACTTCAATATACAACCCACCCCAACACTTACCCATCTTCGGGATGTACCAGTTCTTTCCGCCCTGAGATCTGTTCCAGTACAGGGCCCCCACGGAGCTCACCAAGGCCATGACTAAGAGGAGGCCGAACAACACCAGGATCTGCACATTCATCACTTTCTCAACATTTGATCTCTTGAGAGGTGCTTTTGTGGAATTCTGTACAAGAGCATTTAAAATCAGTAAGGGTCACAGAGCAGACTAGGGGGAAGGACTGGGGAGAAAAGGAGGGGAGTTCACCAAATTCAACAAATACTATGCGAAAGACTGTATTTTCCTGCCAAATAACCAATGAAATTAAAACGTACACCGCACTTCTGAATCAACCCATAGTTTTAAATAAAGAAGACAGAAGACACACACTACCAGTTTAAGGAAAGGTAAGATACACCTTTCAACTCTGTATGATTCACTCTGTACTACTTATGATCGCATTTTGACGTACAATTATCTGCTTCCACCATCTCCCGACACAACAAGCTCTAAATCATTTAAGTTCTGTTTAGAAGAAATCAGGGTGTTGCTAATTCAAGGGAAACTTAAAGATTCTACACCATAAAAATCTAGACACAATCTTCAAAGTAATACATGGCTAGAACTAATAAATAAATAGGTATTTCTGAAGTACATTATTCACCCTCTGGCATCTCAAAATTTAATTGAGAAAAAGAAGACATACACAAACACAGACACATCAATAATGCAAAACAGAACATCAACAGACATCAAAATAAGTGGATGCACAAAGAGTTCAGGTGGAAAACTATGGACGGAAAACAAGTAGGAAAAAATCAGGAAAGCTATAGTGGGTCAGGAGAAATCTGAATGGGATCCCGGGTCAAAACAGAATGTAGACAGGAAAGTACAACAAGGGTGGAAAGACACCTAACCATCTATAAACTGCTTGGGGGCAGGACTGGGGTTTGGGGGTAAACACCAGCCCAGGTAGAACAGAGGCCAACCTTGGGAAGTAAGTTCAGAAATATTCATTAAAGCCAGATTTAAGGACCACTAAACATCAGCTGGAAACTTGGGACTATATCATCTCAGTGGTGGAAAACAATAGTACTGTTCACACTAGACAGTTAAGTACCTGAAGTCATCTTATTAAAATTTTCTGAAGGTAGGTGTGGGGGCAGAGGAACAGTCCCCAATACTGTTCGTGCCTTAATACCCAAATCCCATGAATATGCTAGTTTATGTGGTAAAAGGGGCTTTGCAGATGTGATTAGATTAAGGACCCTGCCTTAGGGAGACAGCCTTGGCTTATACGAGGGCCACATTTAATCATGTGGTCCTTAAAAACAGAAAAAGGAGAGAGCCTTTTCTGGCTATAGTCAGGGAGATGTGACTACAATAGAATGTCAAAGAAATGCCACATGGCTGGCTTTGAAGATGGGGGAACGGGGTGATAAGCCAAGGAATTTAGGCAGCCTCTAGAAGGCTGGGAAAGGCAAAGAACAGATTCTCCTCTAGAACCTCCCAGAGTGTTCTGGAAAGTAGCTCGGCCCCACTGACATCATCATATAGGTAAGACCCATATCAAACTTCTGACCTATAGAATTGTATCATAACAGCTTCATGCTGTTTTAAGCCACCAAGTTTGTATAATTTATTATGGCAGTAATAGGAAACTAATACAGTAAAACAGCCAGGTGGAAATAATCCATTCCTGGAGGTGAGCAGAGCCGCGATTAAATCAGAAGCCAGGAAACAGGGGAAGACAGGTATAAGGGCTTCAGTCTACAGGTCACCTTCCATGAGTCATGAGCCTTCTTCCTTCACAGGCAACACTGGTTTATAAAGATCAGGTGTCCGAAAACTTGTGAGGCACTAACTGGCCACAAAAATGGTGCCTTGTGCCAAACTTAAGTCAGTATTCTCTTTCACTAGTCTCCATTTATCTGATTGTGAAAAGAGCTAGTAAGAAAATGTCTCCAAATATAAGAATATGAATAAAGTCCCAAGGCGAAAATAAAATCAATACTAAAACGGGAGGCAGCCCATTCCTAAGTTCCATAGGGAAACTCATACCACAGCATTGCTGAAGCTGCTGCCTGAATCCTGTCACCAAAGCCAGAAAAACCGTTTGCATGGCCATGGTTTTCTGTGGGGCTGGGAGCTGACGAATTGTTATACTAGCTAGTCTGGAAAAGTTAAGTCCTTTAAGTATCTAAACAGCACAGCAGTATTTTCCTTTATACACTCTTTCCTCCTTTTCACTGAATTCTCTCTCTTTCACGTTGAATCAGTCACGAGCAGACATTGAAATATTGCTATGTGTAACTACACTACACATGAAACAAGGGCACTCTGAAGAGTAAAAGGCACTTAGGTGAGAGTTTAAAAAACAAAAAACAAGTAGAAGAGCCCTCAAGCAATCATGCTTCCTCTCTGTGGTCAAGGAGCCCAAGTACAGACGGAAAATGTTATTTCACAAACAGGATGGCTTCCGGCTAAGTGTGTTGTATGCCCTTTGAAAGCTCATTATTTTAATTTGTTGTTTCAGCCCTAAAGGCACAGCAAGTCCAGCCCAGATGTTTCTGGGGCTTTCCATCATTCAGGACTCAAACAGGCAACATGCAATAGGCCGTGCGAAGAGGTGTATTGAATCTAGGTGCAAGGAAAAGTGCCTATCACACTCACGGGACGCAAGCTTCATGAGGCAACTCTGTGTGCACTGTGTTCACTGAAGAGATGTTGGGATCAATTTTACGTGTAACTTTAATTATCCCTTATACCTTTGCTACAAAGCCGTATTACAATGTATGATCTAGAAAACCAGTGCTATGTCCTGAGAAAACAACCAGTATACAAGGACTCTTGGAGAGGGGTTCAATTTGTAATATGCACGACCTAACAGCTAGTCTTGGGGCCCTGCCCAAATCCGAGCTAACTCCTTGTGATCTCGCTGTCACATCATCATAGAAAGCAGAAGAGCTCTGCAGCTGGCGGGGCTCCAGAAGTCACGCAGTGGCTGCCAGAACGGGACTCGGGAAGTTAGGACGCTTCCTAGATGGCAGAGCACTGAACTAACCATCAGGATCAAGTCTTTGCGTACTAGCTGTTCAGAATCAAGTGTTAAACTTTCTAACCAGTGTGGGTGAATGGGTGGGGACCTAGCGGGAAGGACCAGAACTGCCTCTCGGGGGTCACCTGTTCATTTTTCCAGCTGTTGTGGATTCCCCCACCGCACTCCACCCCACGCTGTCCCCCCCCCCCGACCCTCCTCCGCGACCACCACGCCTCAGGCCCTACCTTCCAGGACCAAACCCTCCCCATATCCTCACCCTACTTCAGGAGCTTGTCTCCTGCCCCTGCTTTACCCAACCGAGGACACCTTCCCCGCTGAAGCAGGGGGTGCTCCAGCAAAGACTTGTGTCCCTCAGGATCTGAAGAGAGCATTACTGAATGTATGTATGGGACCCGGTAATGCTTCTCACAACACATCATTCCTCTAATGCAATGTTTAAAAGCCCACCTATAAAATCCATGCCATTTGCTACTCCACCTTCTGCCTCTCCCCTTAGCAAGGCCAACAGCCTCTCAGTCACCCCACCATCTCTCTCTGTAGCTGTGGGCGATGGGCTTACAGCATCTGTCTCCACCCCAGCTTTGGCAGGATTCTGTCTTCAAAACCACAGCACCGACCCATCAAATGTCGTGGCCTGTCAGTCCTTCAGTTCTCAACAGCAAATGGCCTCCACCAGATTCCCGTTTCCTGCTCCCATGGCTCACTCTCCACCTCCCCACGCTACAAGCCCCCGACTCCCGAGCCTCAAAGTCAAGCACCTGACACACCGACCGGCCTGTGACTCCGCAACTCGGCACTCTTCAGCTTCAGTGAGTCTCAGTCCTTCGAATCCTCCCCCCAAGCTCCACTGCCTCCCCCAGCTGGGAGGGACACAGGGGTCTGTCACTTCAGCTGTCCTAACAAATACTTAACTCTCTCTCCTACATCATTTGACCTCAAACAGTAAACCTACGCAATAGCTTCCTTCCCCAACTCCATATCTAATATGTGCTGCTTAGTATCCAGTCAAGGAGACATGCTGAGCATGGGATCGCTGGCCCGTCTACATGCGCCTACAGCCCTCTGTAATGACACGTGTCACAATGGACCCCTCTACCGTGTGATTCCCGATTACCCCTTGGTCTGCGTGGCTCCGGGAGGGTGAGACAATGCCTTTCGCTATCATCTCCATACAGTCCACCTAGCAGAAGACCTGGGGCATGGTGGTCACTAAGTATTTTTTGAAGAAATATAATCAAGTATGTGCTTTAGAAGCTATACAAAAGGGCAGGCAAGCTTAAAAGCCAATTCTCATTAATAGGGACCATTAGCAAAATAAGATGTTGAGTGATACCAAAGAAATGTAAGAAATGACACACATAGGGACACTGACTTATGCAGAATTTCAAAAGCTGTCTGGCAAAATATGTCATAAAAGATATATGGGCTATAAATTCACAAATAGTAAGTTTAAAAACATTAACAGGGAGAAAAAGCAAAATCATTTTACCTTAGTATTTTTTTGGCATGTGAAGAATAAATATCAGCTCAAAAACAGCTGATTCTAAATTATCTAGAATTCAGTTAAACAAGACAATTTACTGTAAAACCCTAAGTAATGGGGTGGTGAGGAGAAGTAGAAAGAAATTTAAAAATCATTAAAAAATCCCCACTTAAGACCAGAAGATAAGTTCGAATTTATTGTCTCCTTAACCCAGAAAACAAAGACCAGTGATATTTCAAACATCTGATACAATAATAGGAATCCAGGAGAAACTATCTAAAGAACCAGAATAAAGGCACTTTCTTTCCAAATTTAAGCTCACGGACAAACTTGACCTACCTAAATGCAACATCTTCATTTCCACTCTCTACTCCATAAAACAGAAAGAAAGAAAGAAAGAAAGACTAAAATCAGCATTGTTTTTCAGCAAAGAAATGTTTTACCTGCATGAGTTTGGTGTCGTGTCCAGTATAAACAACTATGCCAAAGACCCACTGAGTATTTCTAAGCTGTGTACCTCTTAATAAGATCTGGTCAGGCCCAAGGGAAACGGGGCTAAAAATAAAAAACAACATTTATATTTAATAATAGTCTGACAAATGAGCATGAGTTTTCCCCTTAAAAATCAACCCACAAATCAAATGTTTCTTTAGTCAAATCTGAATTATTTCACTGAGAAATGGGACAATAATGGTTACCACTGGCTTAATCTACCAAAAAAACAAAAAAGACCTAAAAACGGTTTCTTATCCATTCAGCACTACATAAAAAACAATTGTTTTTCCTATACGATGTTAGAGGGAATTGTGTCTCTCATAACCCTGTTAATGACATTCACCAACCCAAAAGGAAATTGCTACAGTACCCAGAAGCAATTTCATTTAGAAAACCCAGTTTATTTTGTAGACTATTATAAGAAAAAAAAAAAGCTGTGATATCAAATTTGTCAAGGATGCCTTCATGATGAAATAAAACACTGAGTGATCATTTAGAAATCGGGAAGCCTACAGAATGGCTCGACACTGAATGAAATCAAAACAGCAGGCACACTTGGTTGTCAGAGGTATTTTGGGTTGATTCCCGTGATCAGGTCCTTCCCTTAGGGTCTGTGCAAAATAGGAAGGTGGGAAGCCTTGCTAAGAAGCATACAGATTTAAGATGGGCAGAAGATAGAAACTGCACCCCAACATAATGACAAAAAGAGACTCTTCAACACTAAAACAAATGCCAGGAGGACAAATACAACACCATAGAGACAACAGGGCTGTGAATATCGTCGAGGAAGAGTAATTGTTGTTCCTTTCATTCAACTTCCTAGAAACAAATGCTACTTAGAAGAATGTTAGTCAAAAAAAAAAAAAAGAAAAGAGAGAGAGAGAGAGAGAGAGAGAGATTTCTCTAGTAAATATATTTGCTCTTATCTACCTCAGACACCTCCCTTCTGCTCTTCTGGACAGTTTTATACAGCTGAAACCATCTCTTCTCCCTAGCAGGTAATACACAGAAAGAGGCAGCCCTGGAAACCTCATTTCACACCCCCTGTTTTTTCGTGGCAAAGATCAGTTCTTTCCTTAAATTTAAGGGAAGGTTTAAATTGACTGAAATAGTGTTTCAAGAAAAGCTCAGTCTCTCAGACCTAAGCCAAACACGAAGGGATCTCACTGTTTTAAAATGCTATGAAACCAGAGAGCACATTGATTATTTTCCAAACCTCCAGTAATTCTTAGTCCCATTAAAAAGAAAACACACACACACACACTCAGAAAAATGAGAGTGATACCTTTTCCCATCTAAGTGCAAGTTTCCAGTGAAGTCGTAGAGGTGGCGGTTGGGCCCCTCGCATTCTACTGTTCCGGATAACTTCATCAACACTTCCCGGGTTTGCATGGCAGCAGTGTGACTCAGACTCTAAAATGTCAAACCAGAAGGAGATACTGAATACAACCTTGTACGCTCAGGGTAACACTCAGCATCTCCACTGTTCATCTAAAGGAAAATAAGGAATCACCTAAAATGGAATAATTTGGGGAAGCTAACAAATCAAACTACCAGCCCTCAAGATAGACTTGACAGGCAGTTCTTGCCACAGCAACAATGTAAAAGTTTCAAAAGAACTCAAAACAGCAGAAAGTTAATATTCTACCACTGTGCTGGAAACACCCATGTTTTAAGTAACAACACGCTCCAGCACCTTACAGAAAGCATATGCTAGTAACTGTACTCTCACACTAATCATAAAAACACAATAAAGGAGCCTTTAAACTCAGCATTCAGTAACTCTTCTTTAGAAAAAAATGTCTAAATCGGATATCTAACGTACCAAAGAAAGATATGCAAATGGAGTTATCAAACTGACTTTATGCAGCAGAAAATTTAAGTGTCGAAGGCTTCAAATGTTTATTGTATTAAAGACTCTTCTTCATTCTAGAATTAAAATATTTGGTAAGAAGAGCTTTATTTAACATACAGACATTTTGTATCTAATAACTGCTTCCTAGAATTAGAATCTCAATAAAACACTAATGTAAAGTAAGGTACCCAGAGCTTATCTACTGTACCGCCCCAGAGTAGATGCTTCCCTCTCAACCACGAAGCTCCACCTCGCTGGGGAGCTCCCTTCCCACCTGCACTGACACACGGCTCAGCAAGACAGACACTAAGGCATGATGTCCTTCATGACCCAGACTTGGATGAAGCCCACCTTTTCTAGCTCTGCTGTCACTCTGGAGGAGTCCCCTTCATAATAAAGGCACATTCTTCCTATAGACTCCACAAGGGTTAAGGTATAACCTTTAGTAGCAGATTTTTTTCTCTAAAAAACTACTGACTGGTACACAGAGGGCCCAGATTTGCCAGGTGGGCTCTGTAACAACATCAGTCATGAAAGACGACTTTACCTGGCGTATTTTAAGGTTCGTCTCCCCATCCAGATTAGCTGTTTCAACATAACACATTGCCTGGGGTTCACTACAGAGAGAGAGGGGAAAAAAGGCCAAGTTTAGTAAGGTCCTCTTCACAAATTATTCACAATTCATAAAGTATCTGCTTTGAAGACTATGTCTGCTCACTGGCCCTTCCAAGTGATGTTATAAACAACCACTTTAGTAGCAGTAATTGACTAGAAACACAAGCACTCATCTCTAGGGCCCAACACCAAGTTGTCTGCCCAAAGGTCCACCTTTATGGGCCCCGCACCATGGCTGCCTGCCCTACAGCAGGCAGAAATAACTGAGGTGAATGGGAAGGGGGTGGTGGACTATGGGAAATGCATGGTGTCCCAGCCAAGATATGACCATCAAAGTCTGAGACTCAGCCCGTTCCCCACCAAAAGAGCTGGCCTGGGCTTCTGAGCATCTCCTGAAGAAAAGTACAGCCAGTTGAGTCCAGGAATTGAGATGTAAGTTCAACAAGCCTTCTCTTCCCTGCACTTTTTACTATGTCAATAGGCAACTTTTTAATCAAAACACCTAATTTTAAGAACAGAAAACTCAAAGAATAAAAAAAAAAAACCATAGCAGATATTCTACTCCTACTTCTTGTAATCTTTGGGTTTAGGAGGCACAGTTAGCAGTTAACAGAATGGACTTTGCAACCCACTGGCTAAGTTAAAATATCCTAGTGCAACTTTTCTGGCCTTGGAAGTTGTTTAATCTCTGTTTCTCTGTTTTCTCACGTATAAAGGAAGGATGTCAAAGTTTTGGGGGAAGATTAAATGGGATGGTATCATCAGCAGGCTTCTTGCACAAGTGCAGACTCAGACACTAGTGAGCATCTTGAAAACACGAGATCAGCTCAGACAAGCGATCTCATAGTGACACCAGGTTTTCTGAGGGTCAGGGCCAAAACTCACACCCCAAACCGTCAAGTAAGCTGCATTTTTACTATTTCTAGGAGTTTGCTACCAACCAATAGGGACAAACATGAATCCCAACCCTTGTATATGGCACTTTGCCTGCTCCGGAGTCCTACTTTTAAACACTTTATCTCTAGAAGGAAACTCATGCTAAGGCTTAAAATCTAATGTGTAATCAAATCCAATAAGAGAAACACTGTCTGGAATCAAAGAAAATGTGAACACTGTGAGCATCTATGATTTCCAGCAGCGTTTTAGTCTTAATATCATACAATCTTGAACTCAAGAGTAGAAGTTTATTCTTATCCTAATTTTGGCATTCCTTCTTTGACATAGATGTTTATATATCAAGCCAAGGAAGAGTCAAGGACCGCACTGTCCACAGTTTTCACCTTTAATGATGACACCTTTCTAGCACAAAACTACCTAGAGGACGTGGCAATGATACGCAGGTGGAAAGGGGCCAGAAGTGGACGAGTGAAGAGGAAACACCCCCTGCAGGTCTCGTCCACGCTCAGAAAGTGGCCACGGTGCTCTGAACAGCTAGCGAGGGAGCCACCAGGTGCTGTGGAAAAGACTCCCAGCCGGGCCCATCGGGAGGCCGGCTCTGGAGCCTCAGGCAGGCTGCAGCCTGCATCTGCTGAGCGAACCACTCCACTGCGCTGGCACATGTGCCTAAAACAAGGAGTGGCCCAGAATAGCCAGGAGACTACACTGAACCAATAAATGTAAGAGAGTTCAGAAAAAGTACAAAGGAATAAACGGGAGAAGGAAAACTTAGGATTAAGGCGGGAAACAGCAAAAGACAAATAATGGAAGAACGGGCTGGAGAGAGAGGATGGCGACTCGGGAGGAAAGGAAGGGGCAGCTGGCAACGTCTCCTGTCACCACTCAGGCTTTTACTGTTCTTGACATTTATTCTAAAACGTGTGCCCCCTAGCACACCTGACCTGGTGGATAGCAGGACCATGTCTGCAGGAAGATACTGCCCGTTGACGATCTTCACGATGTCCCCCACTGCCACCTGGAAAACAGGGACAAGGACAAGCAGGAAAGAAAAGAAAGTACAAACGTTGATAAAGGTGGCTACGTGTTTGAAGAAAAATTACTATAAAACTATGCTGCGAACTTTAAGCCAGAGGAACCCCAATTATTTTCCTTGACAAGAACAAAAGGAAAAGCTCTCAATACAGACAATGGTAACATTGTCTTTTTGCAATGATGCTGAATGAAAAAGACAAAAAAATGAAGAGGGAGAAAGGAGATATGTCAGAACAATTATCCAACTCTCATTTTCTGACAAGTCTTCATCAAGCCCCAGAACTTGAACTCTGGAGCAACTCCACAGCCGCACACAGTAGGAGTGGGAGATGAAGTGCAGAGCTCTGGGGCTGGTCTGAAGCCTGGGTTCAAATATCCCCCGCTGTCCCCACTAGCAGTATGCAAACTTGAGCAAGTTTCATAAATTCTGCGTATAATGAAGTCAGCAGCACACACTTGACGGGTGTTTGTGAGGAGCAGCTGACTTCACACAGGTAAATTTTCTCCATTTTACAAATGGGGAAACTGAGGCTCAAAGAGAAATAATGTTCATGGTCACCTAGCCAGTGAGTGCTAGTACGAAGATTCAAAACAGAGCAATCCGGCCAGCGGGCTGATTCAAAGGCAACGGTACTACATTTAACCATGAACAAACAGAGAAGATTCATATAGTCCCATGAAATTGCCAGGAAAAGGGTCTGGGCCAAAGTTGGAGACCAGCTTGGGAAACAAAATAAACTAGGAAGCAGACCCCAAGCCAAGGAAACAGGTCCCAGTCTTCCAAACATGAGCACCAGGGCCAGGGGTCTATAAATCCTTTATAACATCACAGAAGCACCTGGCTGGGGCGATGGGCTTTTAAGTCAGGCAGGCATCAGCTCAAATCCAAGGTCCACAGATACACTAGCTCTGGGATCCTGGCCAGCTCTTCACCTCTCTGAGCTCCACTGTCCTCACTTATGAAATGGGAAACACCCCACTTAGTTTGCAGAGTCGGTGCAGACTGAGGAGGTATAGGCAAGCACCTGGCATGAAACTGGCATGGGCCAAGTGCTAGTCTCCCCCGGCACGCATGGAGCCGAGCAGGCACTGTGAGTGTGAAGGCCAAGGATGCCAGAACCTTGGGCGGTAGAAGAAGAAAGGCCATTCCTAATGCACTAGGGACTTCAAAACTCCAAATGGGCGCTGTTTTCTGTTTCTTATTCCAACTCACGTTAATATTTATTGGAAATCAAGAATTTCAAAGGATGTAATAGTTGTAGAAAACTACAGGATCTTATAAGATGGGAGAACGGCCCTGGCAGGTGCTTATATTAAATTTTCTATTTGGAAAAAGGAGGGTATAAAAGGTGTCTTGCTAGTGCTTTGAATTGCTTGTCCAAGTGTGTGAGGAAGTCTAGAAAATCTGGCTCAGTGTACAGAAGGGAGATAAAAATTAAAATTCCAGAACCGATGTACATCTGAAGTTAGTAACCAGTTAAAAGGCAAAGGAAGGCATATAATTAAAGCATATTCCATAAGAAAGAATAGACAAAGAATAGATGCCACAGAGCTACTTTAACAACCATCATTACAAAAGCAAGGAATACATATGAAAATTGAAAATGTTTTTTAAATATAAAAATCTTTTATGTAAATAGTTTAACTACATAGGAAAAAATCAGAAGCAGCAATTAGTTTAAAAAAAAAACTAGAAAGGAAAATTAGTCAAGTTTCCAAAAGAAAAAAGGCAGTGGACTTCTTTTTTAATTCAAAGTGGGAGGATAAGGTAAGTGATGGCTTTCTCCCCTCTTTATTATTTAAATAAAGAAACACATATATTTATATCCCAATATCAAAGTACTAAGAAGTTTCATGTACATGAGGTACTTCTTGCTTGGAATTTTGTTTGAAGGTGGTTTTCTATTCAGTGTCCCTGTGCCTGGCTGTCCCTTGAGTGTGTGAAACTCTCCCGAGTGAGAATTCTGAGGGTGGGAAAGCACCCCCTCTAGATCCCAGAACCCGCTGGAACCTCTGAGGATTTCTCAAGACGCTGAACTTTAAAGAACAAGCTTAAAGTTCCTCTCCGAGTCACCAAAGCTGTCGCGATCCACCCAAGACCTGCCTCTCAGCATCACCAACTATTCAGCTAGAGCCCGGGGATGGGTGACGGGAGCTGTGCAGCCTTTCAGCTGAGAGAGCCACTGCTCGGGGACGCCCAGGGGCCAGGCCCACCTCGCCCCATGTCTCGGCCCTCTCCCACAGGCTCAGCCTCGTGCTGAGCTGAGCACTGTAGCCGTGCCTGGCCTGCCCAAACCTCAGCGTTTCACCCACTCCCCTCTGCCTTGGACGGCCTTTCCCTCTTACACTGGCCGCCTCCTACTCATGCTTCCGGAGAACACCCCAGCCTTTCAGGAGGGAAGCCTTTCCTGACCTGAGCCATGGAGTCTAGACTCGCTGTCCCTCGCAGATGTCCCCAAAGCACCTGCAGCATGTCCTACCCAGCGCTCGGCACCCGCACCGCATCCTGTTCGGCTGCTCTCACCACCACACCAGTGTGCTGGCGTGTGCTCCCCGGAACAGCAGCAGCCTCACCTGAGAACTTGCTAAGCAAACGCTAGAGCCCCAGCCTGGAACGACCGAATCAGAAAGCCTGAGCGTGGTGCCCAGCACTGCTGTACCAGCCCTCTGGGTGACCGGGGTGCCTGCTGAAGTCTGGGAACCCCTGCAGACACTCCTTATGGGCAGGGGCCGTGCTTCATTCTTAATCGCATCCTCAGTGTCTAATAGTAGCTGGTATGAGAGCTTCATTTAAATAAACAAATCACTGAAATAAAAATCCATGTGACAAAGCATATAACAAGTGTTTGGTGTGGGCTGGTTTTTTCCCTCCAAATATGGGTGAGAAACAGTAATGAGCTTTTGGAGTCTGTGGGGCCATCAACTCCTAGACCCAGAATTCAGAGATCATCACTTCACTTCCTGCTGTTTTAAGCAGTGTCCACATCGCGAGTCCAAATCATTCTCCGCTCCAGCCAGTCTTAGCACCTTTCTGGTGAGGCGGATGACCATAGGGCCTTGGAGAAAGAGGCCATTCCTAAGTACAGCAGGAATCCTTGAATTCCTATAGCATTGGGAGCCTTTCTACCTTCTGTGAAATCAAGAATTTCCAACTACTTGACCAAGAACCACCACACTTCCAAATGAGAGTGAGGTCAGTTAATATTTGCAATACAGGACTTCTGGATTGCTACCACAGTTAAGGTGTTATCACAAAACACTTGTGAAGGGCTTGACAGTTCTCCTATAGCAAAGCAAAAATCAAACAAAAAGTAAAATAAAGGCTGGAGATATCATATCACAGGCATTCTGCAGATTAAAGATCGTAAGGACATTTAAAACACTGTTTATTAAACATTTAATGAAGAAACTATTGTTAAGTTACCCTTCTGAACAGTAGTTTTCTTTTGAAATCATGTTAGTCAAATTCGAATCCTGGAGGAATAAGAATCATCCCCCCACAAAACATCTCATGACTATTAGGAAGGTCCAGCTAAAACAGAAACTCGCTTAAAAAGCGAATTTTATCAGATACAAGATACCCATGCACAGCATATTTCCTATAAATTTCTATTCATCAGCGTGAACATCCAAAAAACCCACAGCACGCCCAAGCCCCGAAGTCCTCATATACTTCCAGGGTTGTGGAGGAAAACCCTTCTTGCTATTTGTAAAGTTAAAAGCAGCAGCCATGCTCGACCACCCCTACCACAGAATCAGAAAGGATGGTTTCCTACCCCTAGTCCACCATTTGTATTCAGCGGTAATCATAAACTCAAAACTCTTTCCATCAAAAATATTAGAAGTGAGAGTGTCCAAAGTTAAAATTTTTCAAAAGAAAATTGAATTTAGGTTAAGAGAACAGAAGACCAAGGAAAATATTTCTTGAATTGGACTGAGAGACTAGAAAATGCTTTGAGATTTCAGAAGTATCCATCCGGGGCAGTGAATTTCACAACTCCGAACAGAGCACCTTCTAGAAGACACAGGTAACAGAATAAACAGGCATCAGTTCTGAGTAAACCTCATGGGAAAAATGTACAATGTAAACTTACATCAAATGGAGATGACCTATGTCTTAACACAAGCTTTATACTGCAATCAATACGAGCAATCAATTACAACTCTCCAAATCAATGCCTTCTGGCATATCTTTAAAATTTGTTTTTACCTCTTTCCACATAATGGTATGCCACATACCATTCCTTAACACTGAAAAAAAAA
Source organism: Phataginus tricuspis (assembly GCA_029783875.1). Taxonomy (NCBI): domain Eukaryota; kingdom Metazoa; phylum Chordata; class Mammalia; order Pholidota; family Manidae; genus Phataginus; species Phataginus tricuspis. Next base: position 10,956,945 of record JAQQAC010002067.1, on the reverse strand, counting down.
AAAGAAAACAATGTATCAGTTAATAGTGGTGATAATCAAAATAAAATCAGTTTTCCAAAATCTAAAATGCCCCTTTTAAAATTCCAACATGCCATATTCTTAGACATAAAGGTATACCACCACCAGTCTCCAAAATACAGCCCCAATCTACATAGCTCTATGCCACACAGAAATACATACACATATAGACCTATACATATAAGTTAATCTATTCATATTTAGCCCAAAAGAAGAGAAGCATCACCCCTGCTGTTACAAGATTTTCAAACACGTACACACACACCTTACAAACCTAATGTTCTCGAAATCAATACAATGAAAAGTAGATAAAGATAAGTAGGGAGCAATTACAAACCAAGGGTGTAGATTGGACTGTTAATGAACATAAAGTATGTCCTCTGTCGAAAATGACCGGCTTTTCAAAAATTCTAAACTACATAAATCCTGTTCAAATCTTAACTGCCGGGACTCACATTTTGTTGGATTTGTCATTTCGCTATTTCTTGAAAGTGTTTCATAGACCATTCCACCCAATTTATGTCAATACCATTAACTACTTATTTAGAATTCCTTAAATGCAGGTCTTGGCCTTAAGTTTTCTAGTGGAAAAAGTGATTCCATCTGGTATCTTACCTATCGTTTTCTTTTTGTTAACTGCATTGTCTGCCTTATGTCGCTTCTGTTACAGGAGGGAAAAAAGCTCTTAGATTCAGACGCTCCAAATGAATAATTGAAACAGCAAACAATAAGATCAGGAAAAAACAGAGGGCAAGGAAACCAACCCGCAGCCACGCTTGTGCCATAAAACCCAGTCCATGGCCTGTGATCCAACCTCACTCAGGAACTGAGGAGACGGATGCAGTGCATGAATATGGAGTCTACTTTGGTTTAAATGGTTATACTTTTGTTCTAACAGTGAACAAGCACTTTGAAGTGTGAAAAATTTCCACTGTTCGTTTGTTTTAGATAAGACTAAAGGAATTATTCAGTAAGATAAACCCAGCAACAAATTGAATTCGTTTTATTGATAAAGAACTTTTGGGGGCAAAGTACCTTTGTTTTGATCTGTGTTAAATTCACTCATTTACCTACTCCCAGAAAAATGCACATACATGTATGAGTGCGTGTGTGTGTGTACGCACATGCATATGGGCGGGAAACTGCAAGCATGCAGGGGTGGGGAGGGAGAGAAAGGGAGCGGAGAGGGAGCTCAGAGAGAGTGGAGAGAAGAGCACAAAGTGAGTACGAACACGGCTGTAGCAATGAACGTGGAGACACAGTGAGACAAGTATGAGGAGAGACGATTCTTGTAAAATTAGCTTGGGCACAGCCAGCACAATGCGACTGTACTAGACAGCAACACAGTCCTTTCGCTATCCAAATTAGCTTGCTCTAAAGGGGGATGTGAGGGATATCGGTGATACAAATTAAAGGGGGTTCAGAGATCTAACATTAGGAAACATAGCTCGACCTACTTCTGTGTCATTGTGCAGGTATTTAAAATATTGTGTGGTCACACTGCCTCCCCCAAAATACCATCATGAGCCTTGAGAGGCTAGTGAAGCAACAGACCAATTTCCTGTCTTAAATTTTAAAAAAAAAAAAGGCAAAGCAACAGTGACAAGTTATGGTCAATACAATTTGTTTCTTATCTGCAAAAACTTACAAAATCTTCTACGATCTCTTTGATGCCTGCAATTGTTAAAATAATGATCAATGGCACCAGGGTGGTATATCTTCCTGTTGGAGATACATCTGGAATTTGCTGCAAGAAAAGAGACCAAAAGAGGGAAGCTGACAAGTTAAAATAATCCTCTCTTCAAAAAAAAAAAAATACATATATATGACAGTCACCATTCCTCATTTGCAGTTCGGTTCCATTTAAACGTCACACCAAAACCATTATTTTTAAAACTAGCTAAGTGTTTTCGAAATTTTAAAAATTTTACTCAACATTGCTCTGTGTTTGGAAAAAAGTAGGACCCTAGGCCCATTTTCCAACACCTTACAGCAGTAGCTAAAGAAAACTCCCTTTATGAAAAGAGCACATTTGTTCAAGCCAATGACTGGATAAAGGAAGCTAATTACATTCAAGTATTATGACATGTTTTCATTAAGTGACCTTTTAGACAAAATCTCATTTTGCATAGAATTAAGGTTATAAATTTAAGTAAGTTTTTCAGAAACGTTACCTGTAATAAGGCAATGAAGAGGAAGAAGGCATTAGCAGCTCTTCTAATCTGCTCATACAAGAATCGAGGTAGAAATGTTAACACGCTGTACTTGGCTGTACTGTAAGAACAAAGAAGAATACTACTATCAGTTATAGATGCAAATTCTAAAAAGCAAGAAAACAGGAGGTTTAAAAATTTCACGAGTGATTTTAAAAACAAAATATTTCAAAACTCAGGGCAAGAAAATTGCTGTGAAAATTGCTCTCTCCTACAAAGATTCATGTTAGTAAAAGGACACACCTGATAAGATCTTCTGACGTGATTTTCATATTCAAACTTGGATATATTTGTGTTTGTTCAGTGTTCACACAATGGAAGCAGGATTTTACCCACCTTCTAAGAGCTATGTGCTATGAATGCAGGAAGCCTTTAAAGATTATTTGCTAAAGGAAAATAGATTCCAAGGACCACAAAACAGAAAGTGGTACACGTTCCAAATACAGTAAGATGAAAACACTGAAATAAAAAGTGAAATGAAGAAGCACCAATTGAACAACTCACACAAGCAAGGGAGAATCATTATCCCAGATTTTGTGATGTGCTACAATTCTGACTACAAAGCCAGTGATTCAACATAGAGAGTTAGCTCTATAAAACACACCCTGGGTAACAGGTGTCTGAATTAACAGCTCAGTATGTCCCTCTGGATGCCCGGCACAGATGTTTTAGCTCAACCTCACCTGAATAAACTCCATACCTTCCACACACCCTTTATGTGGCTCACACTTTTTCGTGGGGGTAGGCAGGTTTTTTTTTCCTATTTCACTGAGAAATAATTGACTGTAAAAGTTATATACGGTATATAATCACTGGATACGTTTAAGGCATTCAGCATGATGTCTGACTTACATATATCATGAAATGATTACCACAGTACGTTTAGCTAGTGTCCATCCTCTCATACAGATACAATAAAAAGAAAAGAAAGAACAAAGAAAAAAGGAAAAAAAATCTTGTGATGAGAACTCACAGATTTTACTCTCTTAACAGCTTTCCTATGTATCACACAGCAGCATTAGCTACGGTCAGGTTGTACATCCGTAGTACTTTTTTATCTTATAACTAGAAGTCTGTACCTTCTGATGACCTTCTTCCAATGTCCCCCTCCCCGCACCCTCCACCTCTGGTAAACACAATTCTGATCTTTTTCTGAGTCTGATTTTTGTTTATTTATTTGTTTAAAATTACACACGTAAGTGAGAGCATAGTGTTTGCCTCTCTCTTCTGACTTATTTCACTTAGCCTAATGCCTTCAGGACCCACCCACATTGTCACAGATGGTAGGATTTCCTCATTTTTTATGGCTGAATAAGATTCCATTGTATATATACCACCACTTCTTTACCCCTGCATCCACTGATGGGCACTTAAATTTGTTTCCATGTCTTGGCTATTGTAAATAATGCTTCAGTGAATATGGGGGTGGACATAACTTGTTAAGTTGGTATTTTTGTTTCCTACAGATATATTCCCAGAAGTGGAAATGCTGGATCGTATGGTAATTCTATTTTTAATTTTTTGAGGATCCTCCATATAGTTTTCCATAATGGTGCCACCAACTTACACTCCCACCAACAGTGCACAAGGGTTCCCTTTTCTCCATGTGCACACCAGCATCTGTTATGTCTTCTCTTTTTGGTGATGGCCATTCTAACAGGTATGAAATGATGTGTCATTACAGTCTTGATTTGCATTTTCCTAACAACTAGTGATGTTGAACATCTTTTTATGGATTGTATCTGTTGGCCTTTTGTGTATCTTCTTTGGAGAAATGTCTATTTGGTTCCTTTGTCCATGTTTTAATTGGGTTATTTGATTTTTGCTATTGAGTTGTATGAGATCTTTATATATCTGTAAACATGTATGTATGAGATCTATATATAAAACCAGACAATGGTTTGTAAATATTTTTTCCCATTCCATAGGTTGTCTTTTCAGTTTGCTGATGGTTCCTTTTGCTGGGCTGAAGCTTTTTAGTTTGATGTTATCTAATTGTTTATTTTTTTATTTTGGTGTTTGTGCTTTAGTTATCATATCCAAAGAAATCATTACTAAGATCCATGTCAAGGAGATTTATATCCTATGTTTCTTCTACGAATTTCATCCTTTATATCCTATGTTACTTCTAGGTATTGGGTCTTACATTTAAGTCTTTAATCTATTTTGAATTAGGTTTTGTGAGCAGTATAATATATGGTTTCTGTTTCATTCTTTTACATGTGACAATCCAATTAACCCAGTACCGTTTACCGAAAAACATCTACCTTTTCCCCACTGGGTATTCTTGGCTCCTGTGTCAAATATGAGTTGATATATAGGCTTGGGGTTATTTCTGGGCTTTGTTCTGTTCCACTGGTCCATGTGACTGCTTTTATGCCGGTGCTGTCCTGTTTTGATGACAATAGCTTTGTGGTATAGCCTGAAACCAGGAAATGTAATGCCTCTTGATTTATTTGGCTGTTTGGAGTCTCTTGTCCTTCCATATAAATTTCAGGAGTGTATTTTCTACTTCTGTAAAAACTGCCTTTGGAATCTTGACAGGGACGGCAATGAACAGACGCTCACACCTGTGCTTCCACCTGGAACACCCCCTCCCAAGCACACTGTCTCTCCATGACTGAACTGTCCTTAACTCATCCTCCCATCCAACCTTTTATCTTCCAATGAGTTTGGTCAAATTCACAAAGCCTCTTCCTCCTCCAAGCCAAAAAAGGATGAGGCTTACACCTACATGTTATAGTCTTGCTTTGTATTATATTTATATATCTCTCCTCAGAATAGATTCTGGGAAGAATAAGAATGTTTACTTCAACGTCACATGCTCCTAGCACATAGCACATAGCAGATCACCAGTGAACAAGGACACAGCCTGAAAGCTTAAACTGAGAACCTGAAGGGGTAACATGAACCAAAACGCCTTTGGCTGTTCCAGGGCTTATCCACAAAAGCACCTGCTTGACTCCGAGCTCACCTTCTGAAGGCATGGCGCGGAGCCAACTCTTAACTGAAATAGGTTCTAGCAAGACTATCTACCACGTTTCAAAGACACACCAATTGGAAGCACCAGTACAGCAAAGGGGCAGGAGACAGGACGCTAGAGGCGTGTGTGCTGCTGTAAGACCTGACAGCAACCAACCCTGGAACTGCAAGATTAGAGACCTGAAGTTGCCAACTCAAAAAGCAGCGCTGAGCTCACTTGATGCAGCAGGGAATCGTCCCACGTCCCGTTCCCGTTCGTCTACTGCCACCGCCTCGGGGAAGGCCCATCCCCAGAGTTCAAACGGCCCCGTGCTCCACAACACACAGCGACTGGAGCTGTCCTTACAGACAGAACTATTTTCAGCCTTCTTCTTCTTAAGATATTAGATACATGTGTGACAAATTATATGTAAACCACATTTAAAAGAGCTCAAATTTAAAGAATCCGACACTTGAAAGGATATCACTGAATTAGCTAGAAAATTTGCTTGCGTGGGCCCCTGCTCATTTATGTATGTCTAGGGGGTAATAAGATGTCACAGTAAAATTTTGCCAGACAGATTAAACTAGCTGAAGTGAAGCTTGTTAAAGAGTAGGGAAAATATATCAAGGTCATGTCCATGATAGCTCACGGTGAAAGTTTTCTTAACTGCAGCTTAGAGGACAAGGCTATATGGAACACCATGCATTCCTTTATGACAGTATAAACCACTGAAGTAAAGCAAACAACATTTACTGGTATAGGAAACGTGAAAATTCACACACTTGTAAGATATGACTATAGAAGGCATCTTATACGATAGTTTGACTATAACATTTGAACCCAAGATTCCATTTTCCCATTTGCATAAAACACACACACACACACAGCTGGCAGATGACCCCATCCACGTGTGAATATTTCCTACTTGAGTAAAATACTAAGTGTGCTTTAGGGGACCTACAAGTCTCTCAGTGTCTTGAAGGTAAAGGTTCAGGAAGGAAAGTGATCCTATTCGTGTCAGGAAACCAAAGATATGGGAGGAGAGGGAAAGCATACTAACTTTTCTTCTAGTTGAACTAGAAAAATGCATCTAAAGTATTTTCATCCTGAAATAGAATCAGTATAATCAGTAATTCAGAGAAACTGACATTCATCCAACAAACAGCTACTGTGCAGGATTAAAATAATTACCTTAATATACAAACAACCCTTATATGTCCTGTTACAGGGTCAAATACATAAAACTACAAAAAGCTAAAGGCAGCCCCCATCAAAATTATCCTACCAGAACAGGTTAGGGCAGTTGCTTCTCAAACGAAAGGCTGCATATGAATCTCCCAGAGATCTTCTTAAAACACGTTGTATTAGTCAGGGTTTTCCAGAGAAACATGACCAACAGGAGCATATATACACAGAGAGAGTGGGGTTTCCTTTAAGGAACTGGCTCACACGATGGTGGAGGCCTGGCTACTCCAGAATCCGCCCGGTGAGCCAGCAGACTACAGACCCGAAGGGAGATCGGATATTGTTGTTCAAGTCTGAGCGCCGTGTGTTGGCAGAAGTCCTCCTGGCTTGGGGAGGTCAGACTTGGTTCTGCCAGGACTTCAGCTGATTTCATAAGGCTCCGCCACGTTATTGAGGGTAATCTGCTTTACTCAAAGCCCACCAATTTACATGTCAAAATCAAAACATGGTGTTGATCAAAAATCCTTCAAAAAACGTTAATCGAGAAACACATTCACAGAAACATCCAGAATTATGTTTGACCAAATACTTGGGCACCATGGCCCAGTCGAGTTGACACATAAAATTAACCATTACATGAATATTTTGATTCAGTTAGGTCTGGGGCGAGCCTGAGATTTTGCCAAGTGAATTCCCGAGTGAGGCCAGTACTGCTGGTCCAACAATTTTAGTCCCAACTACCCTTGAGGAAGTAGATTTGTGCAAATATCCTATCTGCAGTCAGTCCAGCTGAGCCCTGTAAGATATGAAAGCATGAGAGTACCTGCCGCTCACCGTACCCGGGGAAAGACATCTATGGGATGAAATGGCCAAATCCAGGAGCTTCCTAGCAGAAGAGCGTGTTCATTCGGGTGAATTAGTTGCCCCCAGAAGATTCTTACTCAAACACATGTGTCTGCACCCCTACCAGCATGGCCGCTCATGGCGAGGACAGGCACTGGCTACCGGCAAGTCCCGGCGTTCAGCGTGTCTCAGAGCCAGAGAGAAGTGACCAGAGAAAACAGAGTTGTTCCCTGTGGTTCTCTCAGTTTCCCTCTAACCATCTGTCACAGCAGTGTTTCCTCACATTGGGTGACTTGAGGAATGCCCAGGGGCTTGTCAAAAATCATGGAGCCCTATCTATGCACAGTACTAGGCATTGTGTGACGTACCACAGTGAACCAAGTGGTCAAAAAGGCATCATGCCCTTGAGGCAGTTGTGGTCGAGAAGAGAGATCAGATTTACAAAACTACAGGATAGGAGAGGTGTAAGGAATACTGAGGAGGAAAATAGATCATGGAAGGAAGATGCAGAGGGAAGCACTGTGGGGGCCAAGGAAAGGGGTATTAATTTCAACAGAATGATCAGGGACTGTTTCACTGAGAAGGCAACGTGGAGGCAGAGCCCTGAAAGAGGTGGCGCAGCAGGAACCTGCCATGTGGATACGCAGGGGAAGAGCTTTGCAGAGAGAAGGAACAGCAAGTGCAAAGATGCTGAGTGGAGAGGTCCCGCTGTTCCTCCTGTGGAGGAGCAGGAGGGGCTGGTGTGGGCAGACACCCGTGCACAAGTACAAACAGGGGCCACCTGGAGCCTTGCGGCTCACATCCACACACTGGCCCTTTTCTCTTTAGGAATTCTAAAAGGAAGATTCTAAGATGACAAGATCTGACAGCGAGAGCAACCTGCAAACTCCTCCCCTGAGGAAACCTGACATCGGGGGTTGGGGGGTGGATAGAGCTTGGGTCTGTGCACAGTGGGTTGCTCCCCCTGGCAACTCTTACGCTCTGGTAAGTATGGGAAACAATGCACTAGAAAAAAAGGTCTGGCAAAAATGTGGGTCTGGGCTACCCACCTGTCACAAACCACAAAGCACGTTGGAAGTCTGATCTCCAGAAGGCACTACAAAGCAAAGACCCAAAGACGGTTTCAAGTCTGATTTCCCAGCTTTGAGAAAAAGGAAAGTTGACAACTATACTCTAAAGGCAAATTTAAAATGCAGTGGCTGCTCAAAGTGTAAATTCCCCTTAAAACAAGCCTCCAGAGACTAAACTAGCTTAAAACTCATCTTCCAAATGTGAGCAGTAAATCCACATTGAGGGGTACAGACAGACAAAGCAATCATTATTTTTATCCTTTTGCGTTACATGGACAAACACATTTCTTGTATGTGCCCAACATACAGAAAACGTTCAATATTTTGAAAGAGTGGAGGGCCTTTTTTAACCTCTCCACAAGAAGCTGACTGTATGAGCTAAATCATGCTCCATGATTGGGTTTTGGAGACCTCCCACTCTGTCCAAGTCCCTGTAAGATACCATTCACCCTTCACCTCTCAACAATTTCCTAAGCAAGTAGTTCTGGATTAGCGGAGGTGGAAGACAACAAGACAACACAATGTCCTAAAAGGGTTATTCAGGTCTTCGTCAATAGCTTGATTCACTTATCCCTTAAGGGTGTATCAAACTGACTCACAAGAAAAAGCAAGAGTGAGTGAGACCACTAGATGCAAAGGCCCTCCCAGGGGATCCTCTACCGCTCCTGTTGACAGTGGACATCATGCAGGCCTGGGAGGCACCCAAGAGGACGTGCTAATGGACAGTGGAGCCTAGGACCTTGCCCGTCTGGCACTGACTTCCTGGTGTTTTGCCAACCATCCTTGCCAAGTTATATTCTGGAATTCCTAAATACAAAGATTCCTGCTGTTAAACAGGGACTGTCAATGTGAAGATATGACCACCTCACTAGAAATTTTCACTTAATTTTACTAAATTACTGAAATTTCACCAGTTACAAATAAAGTTGAATAAGCTCATTTTAAAACACTGACATTTCTATTTCAGCATTTCTCTATTTCTTAGTCTACAGCTGGAAAAGTAGTACCGGATACTGCCTTATCTCATAGCCTGTTTCCAGAATGCAGTAATTGGACCCAGACCAGTACTATTAGTACTATAATTTTTTGCAGCACTTTATTTTGGCTCATATAAGCTTTTTCAGCATATTCTTTACAATACACAGCCAATGAGAAAAATGAGTTCTAATCAATCATTTTGAGCATAACCTCATAAATTAGAGAGTCCCTGATAAACAGTACAAGTGTCCTGTTCCCATCATATTTCTAAATCTGTTCTATTACTCAATGCATTATTCAATAAATAGTTCTGAATACAAAGCAGTATATTTCAATATTTCCATGGAAATATGAGCTGAGAACAAGATAACAGAGAGAAGATAACATTTGGAGCACAAAGCATGCTGCCAGGGAAATCTTCCACTGTGGATAACTCTTAGATAAGCAGTTTCAAATGAAAGACACTGAATGTTCATGGCTAGTATCTTTAAATGTGGTACCACTGACAAGTGGGCTTTACTCAATTGCTTTAAAGAAAACCTGTGAACTTTATGATATAAAATCAAAAGAAAATGGGTTGTGAGACTCTTATTCAATTTTGGACTGCAAAGCAAAAAGGACCATTTTCAGTGAGATTCTTATCGTCAATAAAATGAAACAACAAGTATTTATTATGAAAACATCTGGCCTAGTGGCAACTGAGTACAGAAGGAATCACAATCCAGTTCCCACCCTATGCCTGCCCCAAAAAGCAGCAAAACAGGTCAAAGTCCATTGCTTTTTGTTATATCTTTAGCCCTTCACTCAGAATCCAGTATATTCTTTCCAAACACAGGGAAATAAACCCAATCAAAAAGGAAGGATGAAGTCTGTCCTAGGTGCTGACGTGGGACAGGTCAAACAAGGTGTGTCAGGACTCCGTGATAGGTCAACAGATGTGCCACAATTCATCCTGCTCATCTCTGCATGTCTCTGCTCTCGGTCAAGGTGGCAGTGGTACAGCTGGCTGCAAGAGGGACCTTACCTAGTCAAAAATGCTGTAAGTGGTCAAAAAGCCAAGAAGTCAGAGTCCAGGGACTATAATAATGAGCAACAGCCACTTGGAACACTGACCTGAAGCAGACAAACTGAGAGACTAACAGGAGGTGAGGACCGTAATACAGAGATTTAACAGTGTAGAATGCACAAAGACCTCATTTTTGGAATACAAAGCAAAATTTGTCAGGCCTTTGTGTTACAAAAAGTTGAAGGAGTTTGCAGATACCAAAAACCCAAGGCGAGCAAAATCACCTTTTTGTGTGTGTGAATTTCTCACGTAACTGCCAAACTATTCAAACGTTTCATCTTCATTGAAATTTTTTTTTGTTAGGTTTTGTGCATTTCCCTATATGCATGGTAAAGATTCCAGCTCAAACTTTCACAAAATGAACACATCCATGTACTCGTCTACTTGAAACGTAACAGAGAGGCCTGAGGAACTAAGCCTGTATGTATGGGATCCTAACAGCAATGAAGGCCCAATGTAAAGGGCCTTCTGATCCTCAGTTATAAAATGGACACACCCATTCATGTCTGCCTACTCAGGCCCCATTCAAATAGTAGAAAGGAATATAAAAATATACAGCTACATTTTTAACTAGAAATGGAATCATCGGGTGATAAAAACTTTTTTGTTTCTATTTTAGACCCTTGTGTGCTTTTGGTAAGAAAGTAGTCTACATGCTTCTAAGATGCCTTCTGATTATGAGCTGCAGCAAGAAAAGACATAGAGGGAACTGGAGCCTGAGAGAGGGCCCCAGGCTGCAAGTGGGTTTGACTTTGAGAACTATTTTCTGAGAAGGTATGGTTTTAAGAGAGGAATTCAGGTTTAACAAGAGGGCCAGTGCGTGCATTAGAGTTTTCCAGAGAAACAGAACCAATAGGATGCATAGAGAGAGAATGAGATTTATTATAAGTTGGCTCACACAGTTACAGAGAGTGACAAGTCCCAAGATCTGCAGCCAGCAACCTGGAGACCTGGTGGTATAGTTCTGGCTCAAAGGCAGGAAAAAGATGATGTCCCAGCTCAAAGGCCATCCAGCAGGAGAAGTTCCCTCTTACTCAGCCTCTTTGTTCTACTCAGACCTTCAGCTGATTGGATGAGCCCCACTCACATTAAGGAGAGCGATCTGCTTTACTCAATCTATGGTTGAAATGTTAATCAAATGCTAAGCTCCCCTATGGACACACACACACAACAATGTCTGGCCAAATATCTGTGCACCCCATGACCCCGACAAGTTCCCACATAAAAGTAACCATCACCATCACTTATTAGACAGGGCAGAGACAGTACGACCTCAGTGCACTGGAGGAAGAGAGAGGCTTCAGCCTGCAAAAGGAGGAGCTCAGGAGGTGGAAATACCAGCAATGGAAAGGGACTGAGGAAAGGGTGGTAAGCAAAGGGGAACATTTAAAGTCTCCATACAGAGTTGCTGACTCAGGGGATCAGGATTCAGTGCCTGGAGAAACTTCATCAATAAACTATAAAGGGCTAGAAGCAAAGGCTTATGAAAAGCGGCACTGTTCATTTCTTACAAGCCTTCTTCTCCTGGCTGCACAGACAAATTGCACAGCCAGACTGCTGTACCCATGGCCAGAGATCCAGATTACTCCCTGAGAAACCACTGAAACCTCACGGAAAGACAGAAAAAAATTTTTCATACAGTCATGTTTGAATGTCCTTCACCAGAAGTAAAGCTTGCTATCTGAACCATGTTCACAGAGCACCCCCAGTCCTCTATGCTCTCTCTTTGGAAAATTACCAAATATCTGTACAAAGTTCCCCCCATGAAAAAGAGATTAAAAAATGAAAACAAAAAAAGGAGGATACTTTAAACAGGCAATGCAGCAAACTTTAAAAGAATACCTTTTAAAATGCTATTCTCAGAATTATAAGATGATAATACCTTCATATGAAACAAGAATGATACGCTATTTTTAAAAAGTAACAGAATAAAATAGCTACTGGGAATTAGAAGTATGATAGCCTAAGATAATGCCATCATGAGAGTGAAAAATAAAAGTGAGTAAATCTCCCAAGACGTAAAACAAACAGCCAAGATGAAAAATAAACACAGACCTAAGAATATCAATATGAAAGTCAATATCCAACCATTAAGAGTTCTACTAAACCACAGAAAGAGAACACTTTAAAAATTATACAAGAAAATTTCCCAGAACTTGTAAACTTTCTGAATGAAAAGTTTCACCACATACCCAAGAGACTAATACCAAAAATATGAAATTTTAGAATATCAAAAATTTTTTAAACACCCAAGATTATTTTTTTTACTGAGCTTCTTAAGAGCAACATAAACAGCTAGAGCAATACTTTAGACTTCTATACCTAGCCAAACTATCAGACACTCAAATTCACTTTTCATGTAAGTTTTCTTAGGAAACTACTTATTTCAAGATGTGCTTCAACAATACTAGAGATTAACTGGTAAACACACACACACACACACACACACACACTCCAAAAACAAGGAATCCAACTCAAAAAAGCAGCAAGAAAGTTCTGAAACGGTCACTTTACAACACATCTACAAAAACAACCAGTCTACCTGGGAAGGAAGTCTCAAGAGGAAAGAAATAGGAGAAATAAAAGATTATTCTAAGAATTTACATTTAAAACTTTTAAAGAAGTTGCATAATATAAATACATAGTGATCTGATGGGAAAAAAATAAGGATTAATATGTAAAAAATTGTTCCAGTAGAAAATGAGACAGGAAAAGCAAGTTATACTAGAAAAGGGCCAAACATGATATATTACTTCATTACTTGGCTCTGAAGTAAGTTAAAGCTTCATCTACAAGAGAATTAGAGATCACTTCTAAACCTAATGTAGAAATATGGTAGAAACCACCAAAAGAATTAAAAACAGAAAGAGTTCAAAGTGGTTGCCTTTGGTAGAACAGACCCAAAATGGGAGAGCTGGAGATCATTCATTTTTATGATAAGCTCCCCACTAGTTGAATTTTCAACTACTTACATGTACTCTTTTAACAATAACTTAATATTTTAAATAAAAATGAATAGTACCCAGAGATAACTGTTAAGGGAACATCAGTTCTTTTATTTTCAGCTAACTTCAGGAATGGTCATACATACAAAGCTGTTTATTAGAATATGAAATTAGGCTAAAATCTTATTTAATCCTAAACTGCTTCCCACCACAAAATGACTTAGTAACCACTCATGTTTGATCTCAATTCCCATAGTCACCTCCTTCTGCCAGCAACAACTGGGCCCTAGTTGTTGGAAGGAAGGAAATTCTAGCCTACCCTGTATGAGTCTAACTAACAAGAAACAACATTAGCATGGCACTCAGAGTACAAAACTTTATACAGTCATTCCTTTGAGAAGAGCAGCCTGACTTTGAACACAGGAGTGTTTACCCTATAACTCAGCCCACAGGGAAAATGAGAGTAAAATTCTTCCCCCTTGAAAGGAAATCACTTTATTCTGAAGAGTATTAGATCTTATTAAGTTCCCTTGCTTCCTTTAACCCCCTGCCAAATTCCTACAACATCTTTCTTTTGTCTTTTCATTAAACCACATCCTCCTCCCCTTCTGAGCCAACAGCCCAAGGGGTCATCTACCCTGGCAGCTTTTCCCTACTGGCGCCTACCCAGCCCACAATCTGTAATGCATCCATTCATTCAGTTCAACATTGTGTGTGCATGCGTGTATGTACGTGTGTGTGCACGTGCACCAAAGAGAGAGGAAGTGGGAGACAGGGACAGAAAGCAATTTCTTCTCTTAGGCAGTGAGCTCTAAACTGGCCACATCAAATATTTATTCTTTTGACCACCTCTAGGGGCCATCTGGGCAAGAAGCTCACCGCACAGTGCCCTCTGCTGGCCAGCCATCACAGCAGTGTTCTACAATGAAAAACTCCTGGGGCGGCAGGTCTGAGCCGGATGAAGGTCACAGTCCTCGGCAATTTTCTACCACAAATTCTCAGAGAAGCAATATTTAAGGAGAAACTTTAAACTTCATTTTATTTTAATAATTGGTCCTTGTATATTCCTTCACAGCCAATTCATATAGAAAAACAAAGTACTTGTAGTTCACTCCTATGTCCCAAAATGTTCTCTCACCTTTGCATTTAAGTTACTCAATACACACCGACTTCGATCCAGATTTTGTGGGGTCTGCATATAATTTGTATGCAATACTACAGTTTGGGGGTCTCACTTTAAGGAAAATACAAAATTACAAAAACAAAATAGAGCACAAAAGTGAAAACTTATTTAGAAGGGGAATCATAACATAATAATTCATGAAAGCAGAAATATACTATGTTGCAACTTTCAGAAAACATAGTCTTTTTTATTCACTCTCTGGAATTCTATAACACTTTTTCCCCCTATATCTTTTGAAAGGGTATCTCACTGCGACCCTCCTTACCCCAGCACGACTCAGGAGACACCGGCCCACGCAAGAGATTTTAACAGCTGAAAGAGAGAAGGGCTGCCTCTGAGCAGAGAGCAGCAGCTCGTGGGTGAGGAAGCCTGTTCTTAAGGAGTAGGGTGTGTTCTGCTATGGGGACGTTGGTGATTGGATCTTAAGGGGTGGGGTGAAATGTTTAGAGACAAGGTGAGGCGAGTCCAGATATGATTTTCACTGGCCCATGTGCTTGGGACCATAGGGTAAATGGAGGATAAAGTACTATATTCTTACATCTTTCCTTTGTCTAGATCACTTCTTACATGACAATTTTATAATAGTCTTTATAGAAAGAAGAGAAACATAATTCATGCTTTCTTTCCCCTGGCTGTGGCTGATAAGTTATTTTTCATTGATCTTTTCATACAGTATCTTGCAGCTTCACCAAACAGAAGTAATGTCATGTAAATTTTTATGTGTTGTCAAATTCAGAGAAAGTTGAAACAAAATATGAAAGGTTTTCCCAGCAGAGTAGCTTCTGGTCACACACTTCCAAATTGCCTCCCCGTCATGACTCACACACTTCAAGTGTATTATGTCACACTGATACTTTGATACTTCTACCTCTATACTGTCCAAAACCCCAGGTGAGACGGTGGCCTTAGGAGCATTTCTGATACTTAATTCCTATGCTGGGAGAGTTAATAATTTATCTGTTCACAAAAGTGACTGCACACCACATAACCACGTTTCTAAACCCACACAAAATTATTTCCAACTTTCCCTTATCTGGACCCCTAAAACACCACTCCAGTGTCATCTAACAGGAGAGAAAGTGTGATAGAGGGTGACGTTTGACTGAAAAGGGACAATGGTCTTAACCGATCTGTGTTCAAATGTATTTAAGTTATACAAAAATCACTGGCCATGTAAACATATCGTGAGGTCCCTCCTAGGACCTAAGAATGAGCAGATGGATGTCTCAAAGCTTAAGCTCCATCAGCTTCGAGTAAAACTGCCTCTGTGGATATATGCATAATCTAAGACACTTATGCAAACCATCTACCCCTGGTTAACTTAGTAACAACCTATATACCTTCCAACGATTTCCTCAAGCTTATAAAATCTCCCACAGACATCCACACATAGTCACACATATACACAGTTGACCATGGTCCACAAAATGGGACATTATGCCATTTTCTGAATTTTACTTTTCTCAACTACACTGCAAAATTCCTGCAAATTAACAGTACAGCTCTAACTCATTTTTTTCAGTGACTGTTTAATAGTCCATAATTTATTCAATCATTTCCTCTATGGTAAGCATTTATTTCCAGACTCTTACACCATAAGACGTAACGGTGAGGACCCACGTTCACACATGTCTGTGCATGCTGTCAGTTTACCCCCGGGAGACAGATTACTTTCAGAGGGATCATTTCTGATTTATATTCTGAATTTTTATGCCTAAGATTTAAGTTTTTAAAGTTATTAAAGTCCACACATTATTAAGATTTCCTAAGTTTCTACCTAACGTCCTTTTTCTGTTCCAAGAGCATCATAAATTTTTAATTTTAATAGATAGCAAGTTATCTCCCAAAAGCATTTTAAAAGTTCATCTACCTACCAGCAAAATATGAAAATATTCTTTATTTCCATATCCTTGCCAACAATAGGTAGTAACAGTACTCAATCTTATGTCAAATATGAAGTTGTTATATTAATTTGCATTTCGTGGATTATAACAAAGTTTCACACATTTACATACATTTGAGGGCCATCCAGCTTTGTTCCACTATCACCTCAGATGAGGATCTGGTTTCTGGAACTGTTTAAGTCATTATTTTAGAAAAATATACCTGTAATTTTTCTAGAAATTGTGCCTTATGATTAATAATTCCAATTAGCAATGACGCTTTGCCAAGTAGAATATATTCTGGGAAATGGATATGATTATGAGCCTGTGATAGAATGATCGCAGGACTGTAGCAATGTATTAAAACAAAAAGTCATTCATCCAAGACTGATCTACAAATATTTACACAACACTTTGATCAAGTTTTCAATCTTGGAGATTTTCAAATGAAAAGCACACTGTATGCCAAGAATAAGAAAATTGTTATTGAAAGACAAGGAGAATAGAATGAATAAGAAAGAAAGGAAAGAAAGGAAAGAAAGAAAAGAAAAAGAAAAGGAAAGAAAGAAAAGGAAAAGGAAAGAAAGAAAAGGAAAAGAAAAGAAAAAAAAGAAGAAAAGAAAGGAAAGGAAAGAAAGAAAGAAAAGAAAGAAAGAAAAAAGAAAGAAAAAAGAAAGAAAGAAAGAAAGAAAGAAAGAAAGAAAGAAAGAAAGAAA
>JAQQAC010002067.1:10904553-10939870 GCA_029783875.1 Phataginus tricuspis | reverse complement strand
AAAGAAAGAAAGAAAGAAAGAAAGAAAGAAAGAAAGAAAGAAAGAAATACAAAGACATGTGAATTCTTAGAAAACAAGCAGGTGCTCTGGCGAGAATTAAAAAAACAAAGGTTTTAATCAGAAAGTGAGTTCTGCCTCAGGTAACAGAAGCATGTCTACAGTCACCTAAGGCCCTGGGGGGCTACTTCCCTCTCAGGACAGATGTCCAGAGGCGGGCAGTCAGAGCTGACGCAGCAGCTGCGCCAGGTCAAGGCCCTGCATGCCCTCGCTCCGCTCTAACATGCTCCCTGGCAGAGCCATGGTGGGTCCACACAGGAAGAGGCCTGCACCTCCTGGGGAAGCTCTGCGCGCTCAGCCCATGTCTTATTGGCCAGAACTGCATCTCAGGTCACTTCTAATTCCAAGTGTTTTCAACTGGGCCTCGAACAAAAATTGGCAGGTCGTAGCTGCCTTCATGCCTTCTCCTGAGATAGGCAGACGTCCAAGACATTTCATGGCCTCCTGGTTTTACACAGGGTAGGTCGGCCAGGTTCCAGATGCAAACCAAGGAGAAAAACTATGGTCTTTAAAGAAAATATAAAATCAAGAGGGTTTATATGGTTTTGAGAAAAGAAACCAGAAGAGGAAAAGGTATATATGTTACTAGGTCTCTTAAGAGAGAGAGAGCCGTTTCTAGTGATGAGAAAACAGTTGCGGAAAAACAACAACAAAATCCGGGCTAACAAACCTAAAGAAAATAAAAGTTTTATCGTCTGCAAGCTTGAGACCTGGGCCAAAGCGGATCTCAGACACATTCAATTCAAACATTGTAAAACCCCCCCACACGCTACTCTTGGTGAAGTGACTACCATCAGGAGACGGCCCTACAGAAGGGGAAGATGGACCAGGGTTAGCAGTCCCCCATACCTGCCAATCCGCATTTAAAATGTGATTCCAAGATTACAGACCTAAGTTAATAACTTCAGGTGGCCTCAAGCACGCTGACCCAAGAGAGCAAAGAGGTTAGAAGTAATGAGAACAATAGCCTGGTCTGTGAGCAGAACTTCCTAACCAGGGAACCACCGGTTATTATATGTGACCTTTCACATCACACTGCAAAGTGACTCCGTTGGAACATCACATACTTTAAAAAAAGGAAAGGAAGCGAAAGGAAAATAAAAAGAAATTTGCTCTGAATGAACAATCCCCTATGACTACAACTTCAAAAAACATAAAATAAACATCAGATGAAAAATTTTAAAAGAATAGGGCACTGCTCAGTTTTAACCTTTGCAAAATCCTTTCTCAATCTTTGGAAAATCACACCAAAACAATCCTGAATACCTTTTATATATGCAACATCGAATACTGACAGTATTCAGTCCAAACCTGATTGGGATAGGGAGGTGGTTAGACACACAAAAAACACCACTGAACAACGTTCCATTGGAATGAGGTGGAGGCGACTGATGCCAAGCCCCCATCAGATGCCTTCTAACGTGCTGCCCAGGGCATAAGCCACCTGCTTGCACTACACAATCACCTTATCTGAGTGTGATGAACTCAGGTATGGAGCCATTCTTCACGGCACTCTCCAATGTTTTGACACTCGCCATCAAGTGATGAGCTCAACATCCTATTTGAGATGTTGAACATCTACATACCTTGTTCAGCCTCTGGCTCTCCCACTGTGTCCAGGAGGCATATGACCTGCACCTCTTCGTGCTGACATTTGCTGACTGCTAGCAGCAGGCTCAGAGCTATGTGGTGCCCTAACCTGGAATGAAGTACTCAGACTCCACCCAGGTGGCTTGTTTTCTAACCCCAGAACTTTAATTTTCTTCCCAACTTGCTGCACTGCTTTTCAGCACCTGAGGGTGGTTGACAAATACTCAAATTTGAAGGATCCACCACAGTAGAAAATATCCAGCGCATTATCAGTTATTTTTCCAGCATCTTACTATTTATAAAAGGAATTTATTTATTCCTGCTGAGCAACTGAAGATTTGTCCTGGCCAATGTGAAAATAGATGCTTGGGTCTTTATGGATCTGGGTCCATATGGGTCCAAATGTCCAAGGGTAGAATCAATGCTGGGTATTTTACCCAAGAAGCAAATTTCCACCTCAGCACCACCCTTAAAACTGGGAAGCTCTATATGAATACAGCTCCACAGCTCACGCGTTATCACCATGCCAACCCACTTCTCTAGACTTATATATGGTGAGATGATTTCCCCTTTTATTCAGCTCCCTAGAGGACTATTCCACTCGGATATGTCACCAATTTGACCTCAGCCAGTATCCAATTCTGTAGAAGCTACTCATAGCAACCAGGCTAAGTCTGGTTCAGCTACATTGCTAACATATCACTCCACTTTGGGTAAGTCCCCTAATTACTCAATCTCCGAAACAAGGGAACAGTATTGGGTGAAGCTAGACAGCCTCTTCCGTCTCTGCGAGACCTACTGTCAGAGAGACTTCCACCCAGACAGAGCTCAGACCCGTGCCAACTGTTCCTTGAGTGGTCTCTTCTCTAAAATAATAAACCCCTCACCAGTATGGCTCTTCATCGACGCCTCTTTAAATGGAATGCAAAGCAATACTCGTGAAACACTATGTCTACACACCGCACACACACGATGCGCATCTTGAGACATGTGGAGTCTAGGGAGTGGCGGACAGGCGATTACACAGCATGACGGTAAACACTGCAGCCACAACGTGAACATGGAGAAACTGCTGAGCCCTGAGGACAAGTGGGAGTGGATTAGTCAGTGTTCTAGGCAGAGGAAGGAGGAGCATATCACACCCCCACTATTCTGATCACCCTCTTCTGAATATTAGAACAACTGTTACTACTGGCAGCTTAAAATATGAATTCATCCTACATTATCCAAAAACACATGACAAAACCATGATTCACACCCAGGTCCACCCAACCCCAGACTCTGAATTACCTTTGTTGGGTTCTAGCCCCCTTGGGAACTGGGTGACAATAAGAGATCCCCCCACTTTACAAAAAATGAGCATATGCCGACTTGCATCACCCAGGCTTCAATATTTGACAGTAAATTCATTTTGCCAATGACACAGTGATGATATTATAATGAGGCTCAATGCCAGAGGCCTTCTGTGGACAAATTAATAGAGCCAAATATCTTCCATTTGTTTCCTTTTCCACTCCCAACATCACAGTCTCTCTGAAGCCCTCACCATCTCACACCTCGTAATTACTGCCCCTGAATCTACCCTATACAATGACACCAGACTGCTTTCTCCTACCAGAAATAAACCAATCCAGAGGGAAGGGTTAAGTTTCCCCTAGGTGTGGACAGGGGACAGGTCAAACAAGGGGTGCCAGGACTCTGTCATAGGTCAGTTTGGGAGGCTGGAAGATTCAGTGCCTGGTGAGAGGCCACTTTCTGATTCATAGGCAGCTGTCTTCCTGCTGTGTCCCCACATGGCAGGAAGGGGTGAGGGCTCTCTCTGGGGTCAATTTTATAAGGGCATTAATCCTTAAAACCTTCATTGACCCAATCACCTCCTAAAGGTCCCACCTCCAAGTACCACCCACTGGGGATTAGGTTTCAACCTGTGAATTTTGGGGGACACATATTCAGTCTATGGCAGTTACTATATACTAGGGTCTGTGTCCACAGTTAGCCTGAGTGAGTAATACCACCTACTGAGGCCAAACACATGGGCAACAGTTAGCAGGAGAATGGAGGCTGGAAAATGGCTCTCGGGGGCCAGCTATCCCTTCCAATGTTGAGATGTTATTTTATTATCAAACACAAAGGATCTCAGTTATTTTCCTTAGACAAAGATGTCAATTTCTTCATATGTCCTGATTTGAACAAAACAGCAGCATTACCTGCATATGAATTACTTCTGGATACAGGACCTGGTATCGCTTCAGTAACGGATGTAGCACAGTGGTTAAGGGCATGAGCTCTGGAGGCAGACCGCTGGGTTTGCTATGAAGGGGAACAGAATAAGTGGTCCCCCAAAATATGCCACTCTGGCATGTGGGTTACTTTGAGCTGAAGGCAATTAAGACCCAACAGACTCAAGAGAAACATTTGCGTTTCCCTTAACTGCCTGAAAGAGTTTAGGTAGAGGGCCTAGATGAGAGAGAGCTATTATCAGAGACATCTTACATCTGAATGACCCATTTGTATGGCAGGGCAAACATCTGCTTACCACCACTCTTCTCATCCTATGAATACTCTCCTCCCCTTTGAAACCCTAGGCCCCTATCCTATTCCTTAACTCAGGATGGCAGACCCACTTCAACTGCCAATATCCCATATAGATATTTGCTTACACTGGCTTATTAACAGCCACGAATTCTCCCATTAATGGAAAAGTAAACATCACAGAATCAAATACGCATGAAACTTTATCTGGAAAAGAAAAACCTTTATTCCCCCCTTTTTAAAACTGAACAAAGTTTTGTCTAAACCAGATTAGGTGTTATAAATTCCATTTTCATTCAGCTATTCAAACTTTTTGTTTCCCCAAATAGTCAGAAGTTCAGTAGGCAACAGTTAGTCCTAAAACTAATCACTGTTTTGAATGGCTGAATCAGATCTAAAAAGTAGTACCTTCAGTTCCTCTACGTTCAATTCCGTCGAAATGTGTGTTACACTGAAATGTGAAGCCAGTGTCACAGGAAATAAAAGCTCCTTCATCTTTCTTTTTGATACGAATGTTCTGCCTCAGACTTCAAAGAATTTTTCAGAACAAGAGATTAATGCACACTGGTCTATCCCGAATTACAGCCCCCTCCCCGAGAGCACCTGCCTGCAGGAAGTGATGAGTGGTCTGATGGAGCCACGCCAGGGTGACGGGGCGGGGGGGGGGGGAGGGGGGGCAGGGCTCAGCTCCATGGCCTCCACCCTGGGCCCACCAAACCTGAGCACTGCCCCTGGTGGTACTACACACGGAGGAACAAGTGAATACATCAACTCATGCAAACCAATTATGAAACAGATTTACAATTTCCTCCCGATACTCTAATAAAAACACCATATATTCTATTAACAAAAGCACAGAAATCCATTAACCCAAAACGTGACTTGCATGCAGAAGTCAACTCCACCAATGCCAAAGAGAACAAACTGCTCCTCTTAGTTAACAGGGTTTTTTAAAACCCCACCTCTTATGTTTAAGGACAGAAACGTATTTCTCAAAAACAAAATTTTGTTGACAAAGCTGCTACGGGTCACATCACCCAACCATGGTCCAGCCGCATCACCTCTCATTTTACTGACAACAAGAAAGAAAACACTGACTGAAAATCCAAAGTGTTCCAGGTGCGATTCTCTGTGGTGTCTGTGGGTGTATTTTCTTTTTTGCATCATTTATTTAGTCTGAAAATCCCTTCACGGGAGGTTATCAATGTCCTCATTTTCTCTAGTAAGGAAGATGAGGCCCATTTAGATTGTCACCTTTTACATTTTTCAGATTTCCTTAGCTAAACACTGTTTTTCCAGGACTAAGTAATGTGAGAGGGAAGATATTTTCTCCCTTTTACTGAACTTTTTATGCAGTGCTTCAACATAAGCCAGAAGCAATAGAAAACTTATCCAGTTGTCTAACATCCAAGTGGAAGAGAGCAAAGGATTGGCAAGCCTGGGGAAACTGAGGGAAACTGGACTGCTCAACTTACTCAGAACTGATTTCATTCTCCAAGATGTTGTCAATCCTTTTTTCCCCACCCAGTCTCTTCAATAACAATTTATTTTAATTACATAAAATCATTCATTATATTATTAGCCTTTTACAATAAAACTTAATTAAATAGTGTGCTAAAAAAGTTACGGTCCTAGTGTCCATCAGTAGATGAATGGATAAAGAAGATGTGGTACATATACACAATGGAATATTATTCAGCCATAAGAAGAAAACAAATCCTACCATTTGCAACAACATGGATGGAGCTAGAGGGTATTATGCTCAGTGAAATAAGCCAAGCGGAAGAAGACAAGTATCAAATGATTTCACTCATATGTGGAGCATAAGAGCAAAGAAAAAAACAGCAGCAGACTCACAAAACCCAAGAATGGACTAATAGTTACCAAAGGGAAAGGGACTGGGGAGGATGGGTGGGAAGGGAGGGACAAGGGGGAAAAAGGGGCATTACGATTAGCAGAGGTAAGGTAGGGGGGGCACGGGGAGGGCTGTACATCTCAGAGAAGACAAGTAGTGATTCTATAGCATCTCACTACACTGATGGACAGTGACTGTAATGGGGTAGGTGGGGGGGACCTGATGAAGTGGGGAGTCTAGTAACCACAATGTTGCACATGTAACTGTAGATTAATGATACCAAAAAAAAAAAAAAGAAGTAGGGGAGGATTAAAAAACAAAAAACAACAACAAAAAAAAAGTTACACTCTGGTTCACTACAGCCAAGATGCGGAAGCAACCTAAGTGTCCATCAATAAATGAATGTATAGAGAAGATGTGGTACATATGCACAATGGAATTATCACTCAGCCATAGAAAAGAAGAAAATCACATCTTGTGACAACGTGGATGAACCTAGAGGGTATTATGCTAAGTGAAATAAGTCCAACAGACAAAGACAAATATAGTATGATTTCACTTACACGTGGAATGTGAAAAGCAAAGCAGAAGAAACGCAGACTCATATATACAAAGAAAAGACGGATGGTTGCCAGCTTGGGGGTGACGGGGGAATGAGCTAGGTAAGGTACAAACTTCCAATTATAAAATAAATAAGTCATAAGGACATAATGTACAGCACAAGAAACATGGTCAATAATATTGTAATAAATGTATATGTTGACAGACGGTAACTACACTGGTGACTTTGTAATGTGTATAAGTATCGAATCACCTTGTTGTACACCTGAAACTAATATAATATTGTATGTCAATTATAGTTCAATAAAAAAGAAAATAATAGCTATCATACTTCAACATTTTTCTAAGTAAGAACTCTAACTGATTTTGTTCATGCAAACAAAACAAAAGTTAACCCTCTCAGTCCCTCCCGTGGGGTAGTCATTTTCAAAGAAATCAAATAATACAGCCAGATTAACCTCTGTGGATTCACAGGCGAGCCTCTGGTGTTGGGAGCTTAGTTCTGGCGGAGAAACTGTGCAGTTCTCATTGCCTCTGTGAAAATGGGTAAGAGTCACTTCCTCTGTGTTCCACAGGTTTGACTCCAGACGGGGAGACAAAACGTACTCAAAGAAGGCTGAGCTGTGCAGTTCAGATTAAGGTGTACACAATACAAAATCATGTCACAACTTGGCTATGGGAAGCAAGGAAGTGATTTCGAGAAACAGAAACAGACAGGGTGGGAAGCGGGACCGGGGAGACACGGAAAGGATGCCTCAGGCTCCATCGATACCTCCACCCCCACGCACAGACCAGGCCCCTTCCCAGGCAGTAGAGTCTCCCAAAGCCAACCCGTCGCTCCTTAAACCCAACTCAAACCCCTTGTCACATCTTAAACTTAGGCCATTTCTGAGGCAATGGCATAACTGTGGCCTTTCCTGAACAGGTGGGTAAAGTCAGGTGAACCCACCCTCAAGGGGCCAAGAGGGGAGTTGTGGCCGGAACATCTAGCCCCCATCTTGCATTGTTGGCCCAAATCTGTCTCCTCAAAGTCCTTACCGAAGGGGGACCCCAGAGGTGTGAGCTGTAGGAGACAGCAGGGGGAAATGAGAGAAAATGCCTAACCCAGCTCGTGCGGGGGGAACACTGAAGCAGCTACCGGAGGCAAAGATCTGAAAAGAGACTCTCCTCCCGAGGACGCCAGTTACAGAGCCACTGGGGAGTCGGAGGAACACCGCGGAGCTTCAGGCCAAACCCCCAGCCTGCTTGAGTTTGCCGACGTCACTGGCAAAAGAAACCATGACAGCGTCACACTTACTCACTGCGGGAGGGACTCGGGCGGCAGGTGTCACATAGAACACATAGGAAGGAACTTAACTGTGTTTGAAAACAAATATAAAAATGTCAAAGCTTCAGAGCAGTGTTTTGAGCCTTATGTTTTCATTCTTTAAATACAAATGAAGGTCCTGTGAATATCAACAGCCAAGCTATTCTAAAAACCAAGGATCCCCGCCCCTCAAAACACACACACATACACACACACACACACACACACACAGAAAACAGGCTACATTCCCAGCATCTCCCCTCCTATATAATCCTTTGTACATTCATCTCTGCCAAACAAGCTTTCTTACCCTTTGCAGCATGGTTTTTGCTCCCAGGAAACTTAATAAAATATTTACGAATGTTTCAGTATTGGCAGCGAATAGTCCTCTGCGGTGGCTGGAAGGGCGAAGCTCCCCCGCCCAGCACACACGGAGCCCCCACTCGGAGATCATATCCACACACACAAAAGCAAATTCATCAGACCCAGGGTGACCTTTTAATTTCGTGTGGCTTTTTTTTTTTTTTTTTTTTTTGCCCACCAAAGGATTAAAAAAATCAAAATATATTATTCAACAAAGCACAACTTAGTGGGCCCCTTAACATACAGTAAGATGCATGTGTCTTCCAAGGTCATCTAGGTCCCCTGGGCCACAGGGCCTGGGCAGCCCCCTCTCCCAGTCCCGCACTGGCTGCTCCCGTGGGTCTCCTCCCCACGGTCTCCACCCAGCCCTGCCCCTTGCTGTGAGGCCCTGACCCCTCCCAGGCCCTGGGCTCCCCAGAAGCTCCCCAGGCACAGAAGCTGACTCTGCTGAGCCAGCCTCGGCCCTTCCTGCGTTGGCTATGAGAGGGAACAAGTGTCTTGTCTTCCTATCCAAGTCTGCACTTGGGCCAAATTCAGGGACCTGCCCCAGGACCTGGCACCCCACACATTTATCTTCTGCCTACCCCTCTTTCCTTCACTGCTTTGAGCAAGATCATTTTAAAAATAAAATCCCTCCCTAACCTTTCTCCCCTTCCTCAGCCTTTCTGCATCTCCCTGCACGGCTGCCCTCCCCACCTCTCCCTCAGCTTTCAGCCTGCCAGCACCTGGCTCTGACACTCGCATTAATGGGAATCGCTCAGTGACCTGTCACAGCAGAAGGGCTCTTGCCCACATCTGACACCACCTGACACTTCCCTCCTTGAAGGGCCATCCTTGGGCTCGGCAGCCCTCCCTTTCCTGCTGACCACCTCCCCCTTGGACGGCCCCTTCTCCTTCCCTGATGGATCCTTAAACAGGGGCCTTCCCCGAGGTTCGGCCCTTGGCCCTGGTTCAGCGTCCTGAACCATCTTTTCTACTTCTGTTACCGTGCTTGGTCACCAAATCCATGTCCAGCCGAGACGTCTACCACATGCCCTCTCTGGACAACATATTTAACCTCTGGACACATCTGCCCACCAACCCTGCAGACCTGCACAGTCAACGAGGCCGAAACTGACAGCTGCACCCCGAGCTCCCATCCGCCTAGTAATCCCGCTATGAGTTTCATCAGCTAAACCCAAGAATCAAGAAAAAGACACAGAAATAATAATAAGAAACACAAAACAAAATAATCAAAAAGTTATGACAACAAACAGAGCAAAAGTGCCCTTACTACAGGGAAAAAAGATCTCTACGGGGATGCCGTTACTTAACTCAGTAAAAACAATTTGTGAAAAACACACAATACAGCATGGAATGAAGCAATCAAAGGCTATAATAGTAACACTGAAATCAAGTTTAAGACGAAAATGACTAACAAGCATAAAAGGCCAGAACACTAATAGCTGTGTTACCTACTACTAATAGTGTGGTATATTCTGTGTATTAAATGATACAGCATGGACACATGTAAAACAACAATCACATGCAAATTGACCAAAAACTTTGTAACAGGAGACAAATGCTCTCATCAGACTGACTGACCAGGTAGGTTAAGGATATAGGTTTGAAAAATGTAATTAAAAAGTCTGAACAAATGAACTTTGGAGCCTACAGAGAATGACTCTTCCTTCCAGGTGCAGAGAAAACCTAGACTAAGTCCCACATGACCCATCCATGGACCACCTCTGACTTTGGCCAGCGGCCAAGAGAAACTGAGTCCCACCCGCACCAGGCCCGGGGGACCGGCAGGATTGGGAGGGTCACAGAAATAACTGGCCAGAAGGTCAAGTGACACACTGTTCCACCAGAGCCAGGCCTCGAGGGGGGGATCCACACAACCCCAGGATCTCAGAACTGAAGACACTGAAAAATCTCATTCAAACTCCTCATTTCACACAGGAGGAGCCTGAGGCCTGGGAGATGGGCAGCTACATCTAAAGACAACTACAGAGGCCAGGAGGACTTGCAGCTCATGGGTCAGGGATGGAGCGAGAGAATCCAGAATGGGGTCAAGGCTCGGCCGCCACACGGCCAGCGGCAGGCGGTCACTTCCCACCCAGGATGCCAAACACCCAGACAGATGGGTTTTTTAATAGTCTTGTCTATGTTACAAAATTAATTTCATTGACAATAATGAAATAAAAACATATAAAATGGACCAGAAAAGAAACAGCAAACGACATTGCCTTTATTAAATTTTATCTCATCATGCCAATAAATACATATTACAGCACAAGAAAAAAATACAACTATCATTCAATCATTTTTACATCCATGTAACAGTTTGAACTCTTATCCTTTGGTTATAGGCTGCTACAACATTTAGGTCAATAAAGGTCAAGGAAGTAGTAAGTGAAATTTAACAAAACCAAACATCTGCAAAAGCTATCATTTGGATGAGACTTCATCATGCCACTAATATTGCATTTTATTTTCTTGATTTGGTCTCCAATTTTAAGAGAATGAGTAATTATGGGAAAAAAAACCTCAATGTTAAGATTATTTCTAAATCTAGTCCACATACACGAGGGGCCAGAGGGTTACCGGGGAGTGTTCCTAATTGATTCCCATGTGAATTCAATACTTATTTAAAAGTAATAAAGATGTGCTGGTTTGAAGCATTTGTGTGTGTGTATATAGTATATATATATATATATATATATATATAATTTTTAAAGCTAAATAATAGTCACTGCAATTATTTAGAACTTAGTTCAACTGAAGACTTTTTCAGGGAGGAGTATTTTTGTTGCCAACATTGCTTATAATTGCTGGTGCACAAGATAACAGAAAGCAGACCAACATTTAGTCAGCTTTACTGTTTGCACCTTGGGCAGGCAGATCACTCCTGGGTCCTGCATGGACTGTGCAGACGCAGACAAGTTCTGTGACTGTCTTGCCGGCTCCCTTCTCTGTAAACTGGGGACACAGGCGGGGAGCAGCAGTTCGGTCTGGCTCACAACTCACTCTGACCCCTTCCAGGGGGCGCAGGCTCACGTGTGGGAGCCCTGTCTCCCCAGCCTGTGTGCAGTTTGGTCCCCAAGGTGAGCCTTGGGGCAAAGTGCCTAGGAAGGGAAAGTCAAAAGTGGGCGACGCTTCGTGGAATAGCACGCCCCACCTGCGCCCTAGGAAGGGTACACCCAAGGCTGCTCTGAATGGCTCTCCTATAACTCCTCCTCTAAGAGGCTGAGGACCTGGGCTGAAAAGTACAGGGACAACTAACTCATTACCAGCACTGGATGACACATGGGGTCTCCACATCATATTCTTGACTCAAACCTACCTGAAAGCTCCAGAGAAGTAGGAGAATAGGAGAAAAAGGAGTACCGAGATGACCAGAACCACAAAAGCATAGGTATCATTTTCCTATCATTTCCTAACACCAAGCACAGTGCCTAGTTATGTACTAGAGACTAAGAATAAATTTGTTGAATAAACCAATTTTAAACTTCAATTGAAGTAAATGACTAAGGATACCAGCTATCACATTAAATCCCAAAGATACATGACATTTGAGGGCAGATATCAATGTGTTAAATCTGAAGAACTGACATTAAAAGCATTTAACTGAGCCTCCCCTTTGCGAGAGTACTTTATACGTAAAAGCACAACATTAAACCCACACAATATATCAATTTCTGAGGCTTAAGTAACTGCTTTGGGGGCTCTACGTTGTTCAATAAGCAATTAAGCGTGAAGGGAAATCTTAGAACAACATGTCAGGCCAAGTCATATATTCTGCACAATTCTGACCTTGACCTGTAGAGCAAAGTCATTCAGCAAAGATTTTCCACTTACTATTGCCAGGGAACTGTGCTCTGTGCTGGGAGAATATAAGATAAAACAGACTACTTTGCCATCAAGGATGATACAGCAGAGCTGGAGAGCCAGAGACATAAAAATAGGTTTGGTGCAACGTGCTATAAGTTCCACAACAGAAAAGTCTGTGCAACATTGAGGTCAAAGGGGGGTTGGCTCAACCTGCAAACGGTGGGGATGCAAGATAAGGAAGTATATGCTTTGTAAGAGATATGAGACCTGAGCCTTAAAGACAGCCCACCAGGGAGGAAACTTTTAGCCAGGAAAGCGCATTCTAGGGAGAATCCTGTGATTAAAGGCCCAGAGAGTAACTCGCTGCAGCCAGAACACAGGATGGAAGGGGTGTGGAGAGATGGGATGGTAAGCCTGGCATAGAAGGGCACTGGCTTTGTACATCTTTCTGAAGACAAAACAGAAGTAGCAGCAGTCAGTGAACAAGGAAAGTCAGAGCATCTTAAATGTTTTTGGGACGATAACCACCAGCAATCTAGAAGATGGAAGGGGAATGGCATAGAGGCAGGGGGTCACAGCAAAGTGGTGAAATGAGAGCTTGAAACAGTGTCTTGAAACCACCCACCTGACAAAGCAGATCTGACTTAAAACCCCATGCCAATCCCACCATGCTTCCTCCGGCGCCCTCTAGATCTCCATCCTGGTCCCGGAACAGCCCGGCTTTTCTAGCGTCCTCAGGGGGAAATGAGCATGGTAAAGTCAATTTATGGGGTAGAAATGGGGGCAGGGAGTCATGTGAATTTCTTTAGGCTTTTATACCTAGCTTTCTAAAGGTGCTTACCATGGTACACTGCAAGACATAGGATAAAGCAAAAAAGAATGAAAGAATGAGACACCATAAAAATTTCAACCTGAGTACTGAAACTCCCTGTAATGGGGGAAAAGTCCTGTTTCAAAAAGCAATGAGGTCCCTAGAGTACTCAGATTCCTAGAGACACAAAGTGGAATGGTGGTGGACAGGAATGGGGAGACAGATGGGGATTTGTTGTTTAATGGGTAAAGTCTCAGCTTGGGAAGACGGAAAAAGCTCTGGAGAAGGGTTTGTACAATGATGTACATGAACTCACACTACTGAACTGTACACTTAAATGCGTAGGAATGTAAATTTGATGTTATGTGTATTTACACAATTATAAGGAAAAAAAAAGAAAACAAGAGCAACAGCCTACCTGACAGGTTATGGATGATGGGATATACAGTATCCATGGAGCATTACGTTCTAGATATTTTCACACTGGAACTCCATTTAACTTCACAACAAGCCTTCAAGGGAAGCATGCTTCCCATCTGACATATGAGGACACAGCTCAGAGAAACTACTGGCAAAAGGTCACTTGTAGAGTTAAGGCTTATATAACAGTTTTGCTTTGCCCCTTTTATTTTACCTATTCACTTTTCCTCTCTGGCAATTAAAAAAAAAAAGTAGTTTACATTGCTAGTTTTTTCCATTATCATTTTTCCAATCAATACTTAATTTAAAATTCTGCATGATCATCTCGGGGAAATACTGAAATTAATCTTTAAAATCAAAAAGAAAATGTGTTTACTCAAATACCCTCATCCTTCTCAATTTGTACATTATTTTTTAATTTCTACAAACGCAATTCATTCAAGCCATTTTTGTTTTTTTTTAACTCAAGCGATACGTACCAAGTTTGGTGGGGGAGTTATTGCCGAACATACAGCCTAAAATGCAAATGATGGTAACATCAAACTTTATAAAGCACTCAGCCAGGCATGGTTTAAAGTGCTTTATGCATTTTAACTCATTTAATTAGCCCTCACAATAATGTTTAGACAACATGCACTGCAGGACAGGATAACAAGACACACAAGAACCACCTTCAGTAAACTCGCCTGGGGTTCCAGTTTCAAATGGAAATCAGTGTCCCTCCCCAGACCAAAGAAATCTAGGTTCTTCTTATACAAAGTGAGGTTTAGAAAAAATGTCACATCACGTCATAGACCATAATGTCATGGTCATAGACCATAGTCATGGACTCGCCAACAAAGTCACCTTTACATTGGGCAACAGGCAATGAGAGACAGTGGAGCCAGAGAATACAAACATGACAAGAATGAGAAATTGAAGGCAAAAGGAAATTCAGCACTGATATCATTTTGCAAAGATTCCACAACAATGCAGTTAATAGTTTTTAGGACACATAAACCCTGTCAAAAAAATTTTAGAGACAGCGCACTCTTTAGCCAGAGACTATCTTTAAAGTCTTGCTAAGCAGAGAATACATCTCCAAAGTTACTTTGTAGCTGAATCACTCCTGCAGGAGTCAGCCGCAGCTCCACTCATTGTGTCATAAACATTGTTATTCCGTGGATGTATGTGCACCCATTTTTATGCCATTCGAACTTTCAAAAGTATTTCAAAAAGTACACAGCATATAAGTTTCTTTAAAAGGCTAAACATTCTTATTGCACTGATTGTATCTAATGGTAGTAGCTCAAAATATCAAAATTCGGGAGGCCCCTTAGCACAACAGTTCCCAAAAACACATGATACACAGTTTATCCTCAAATGCTATGTTAGAAAACATATTTGGCTGTAAAGAATGTTAAATTACTGTTTTCAAACTATTTATATAAAAAGTACTATGATTTAAAATCAAAGCTAATTTTTCTTATAAAGCAGTCCACTATTCCAAAATCCTTAAATACCATAGACTGATTTTTATAAGACACTTATTTTACTGTATAACAAATGCCAGCATTGTATTAAAACAGCTTCTTGTCTAGTTAAGAGGAAGACACCACGTGATTTAAAAAAAAGTGTAACATTGCTGTGGCCACGACCCATCCAGAGAAAATACTAACAAACTCATCACAAACTACAAATACGTGGTCCTCAGAAAGTAGCTGAGAAACATGAAAATATTGTCACTTGCTGCCTGGCAGCCTCCAGCTTCTTCAGCATTTCCTCAAAATTCATACATATTAATTAACACACAGTTTTGGAGTTTTCAGGTACAGTTTAAGGACAAAAATACAAAAACCTTTTCCAACCCTCATTTCAATTTTGTGTTGAGTACAAGGGCAATGTAAATGAAAACAGTCATCACCTAACTTTGTGAAATAAGAAAACTCCCTCTCTGCCAATGCATGAGGCAACCAGGTGTCCTCCCTGGGACAATAAAAAAGCCTATCTCTGTAGATGCATCTATGACTATTACACTAGACATGAGAGCACTATTAAATACGTGACAGGTCATAAATACTAACTTGAATGTGGTATCAGAATTAATATGGTGTTAAAGTGACTAAAAATATAAATTGGTGCTTATAGGCAGATTTTTGCTTTTTTTTATGTAGGAATCACAGGAAGCCTCGGTATAAAGTTTCCACATCAGCTAAGTGTGGACTAGAATGCTTTACCAAGTGAATTAGTAAGTTCCCAATAGAGAGAGATGTTCACGTGTGGGACAAATGCATTACAGGCGTTAAGAATTTCGGGGTATGCAAATACACATATACGTTTATACAAAATGATGGAAGGAGATTGGTAAAGGTATCAATAGGAATCTCCCGTTGTTATTTTTTGCTTTGGAGTTCCCTGACTTTGTAATACCTAAAATGTTTGGCTTACAAATATGGCTAATCCATGTCAATACCTCCATACACAGAAAAACTGGGGTACACATACACACACACACACACACACACATGCACACACACATGCACACACACACACTCCCTCCTTTACGTGAGATTACTTATCTCACAATGTCTGTACATATACAGTGAATAAAACTATTGAAATGCAAGTGGCACTGAAGCCATGTGACAGCTGGCAGTCAAAACTGAGGGAGGTTAATATTTTCATCTGCCCCTGGCAGAGTCACTATATGAAATACTTTAATTTATTCTAATATGTCAACACTAGAATGATTAATGAACTCTAATTTGTAAGGGCAACACTAAAAATTAATGAGACAGCTTTAACAAAGATGGAATACTGGGGAAGTAATTATGATACTACTCAGCAAACAGCCTTACTGTTTTAAAATAAAGAGCTCTATTTTTAAAGTGTCAGAGCTTGGTAACACATTTCATATGCTAGACAATAACTCCAAACCCCCACTCTTTATTGGAATAGAAATAAAGGAGTAATACTTTTGACTGGATAATTTGAAGATTCCTTTATATAACTGCATCTACAATTAAAAATGCAGATTAATTATTACGCACAGCTCCAAGTTCCTTAGCTGTACTCAAAGCAGAGTCCAAATGGCTGAAAACAAGATCCAAAACAAGGAAGAAAGGGGAGGAAAGGGGGACAGAGGAAGGGTGAAAAAAAAGGGGTAGAGAAAGATACAGACTTTTTATGCACGTTTCTAGTTATCTATTTGGACCAAGTTTAAGGTTCTTACCACTCTGTGGTAAGGAATCATTGTTGGGATTCAGCTGCAAGAGGACGTCACAGTGAATTTACCATGAAGTCACATCCAATTTTGTCCTCTCAGTACACGAAAAGCAGCACCTTGTATCTGAATGTCTTAGACGCGCACACTCAACACGTCTGAGCCTGTCTCGGGCTCCCACTGCAGCACGCATGCTTGTAAAGTTGCAGGCTAGAAAAATATATACAAAAGCCCCTAACATGCAAATGTACCTTCTTAGTCTTTAACCTGGCACTCTCTGTGCCTTGCACAGGGCAATACTCAAGTACGCTTTCGTTTGCCCCTTGTAACCTGCCAACTGAATGTTTGGTTATGAAAAATTGGACAGTGAGCAACTTGAGGTGCATGAAAGAGCAGTATTAGGAATAACTGGTTAGGTGACCAGCCCCTCTTTGGACACAGTACCTCTAAACTGCTCCCCGGGTTACTCACAAATCCTCATCTAATTCCTGACAATGTATCCAGGACTCAAACGTATCTAGAGGTAAAGGAAGATCTGCCAAAAGTTGGGGTGTCTCTGAGTCCAGCAGACCTGTGCTGACCCCACCTTGCTGGAAGAGATAAATAGCTACACTCCTCCGTGACAGAGCCAACAGAGGCCACCCGCAGCCCTCCGATCCCCTGAGGTGGTCTAACACTGAGGTCAAAGGGGTCTGGGCTATTCTGAGGTCAATAGCTTTGCCCCAACTCATGGTTCAACATGGTTTTAAAAAAGTCCTGAGGAATATGAGAAAGTGTCATCACCTCCCCTGTCCCCAAAACCAGAACCCTGGGAACCACACTTGTCCATGCCTCCATCCACTCACAAGCCATGTCTAACCATCCCCGTGACTTTTCTCCCACAACACTGCATGCAGCCTCACACCTCCACCTGGGCAATGACAACAGCCTAACGCACTTCTAAACTCAGAGCTTGTGAGCGCGCATGAGCCACAAACAGAAGGATATCAAACACAGGCATGACATTGTCATTTGCCCCTTTAAAAGTTCTTCCTGGCTGCAGCTATCCCACCCCCACAGTCTGGTGTGGCAGGCATATCATCCACCATCCCCAACTTCTTCCAGGTCATTTCTGGAAAGGCACACTCGGCTGTTACACTCTTCTGTGCCTCTGCGTATGCTGTTCCCTAGCCCGCGTGCCCTTCCCACATGAACCACATTACTCAACCTTCAACCTGGCTCACTAGTCCCCTACTAGCCCTTTGCCCCATTCTGCACATGGCAGCCTGCAGTGCTCTGATATCCATCCAGCCCAACTCACCACTCTTGGTAGAAGGATGCTCAGGTGCTCTCGTGATATACACCAAATGTAGGGCTGGAAATGGTGCTTGCATCTCATCACGGTCGTCAACCTCTGTGCTAGTGGGCCTGAAGTCAAAGCATACTGGGCCACACCAAAGAAGACAGGTCTTCTCCAAGAGAATCTAAAGCAGGTATCTCCAAAGCTGGGTATGGTAAGAAGCCATACGTGTATGTGCCTCCAAACAGCTAAGCTTTGACAACATTGATGGAATGGAGGGATTCAATCCATTGACTGAACTGAACAACATCTATTGAATGGACTGACCCTGGTGCTCCCACATGGTCCTGTGTAATGTGGTTTGAGGGGAAGCTCCCTAGTAGGGATGCGGGAGTTGCTGTGTACTGACTGTGTGCTCGGGAAATTCCTATATTAAAGTCTTAACCCCAAGGGATGGTATGTGGAGGCAGAGCCTTTGGGAGGTGAATAGGTTGAGAGGAGGTTGTGAGAGTGGGGCCCACACAACGGTATTGGTGCCCCCATAAGGAGAGACACCAGAGAACTTGGTCTCTCTCCCCACCACGTGAGGACACAAAGAAGACAGCCGTCTGCAAGCCAGAAGGGGCTCCACTGCAACCTTACCATCTGGGCAGCCTGATGGCAGGCTTCCAACCTCTAGAACTGTGAGAAAATACTGTTGAATATCGTGAGAAAATTCTGCCTCCAAAACCACCCAGGCTAGGTTTCATGGTGGCCTGAGCCGAGACGGGTCACTGTTGTCCCCATCTGTCCCTCTGCTCATGACCTAGTGAGCTGCATTTATGGATCAATTTATCTAAGTTCAACTACATTAACCTTCCCAAAAAGAGCGAGCGGCTTAAGAATCATGCAGCGAAACAAACCCCAGACAGAAAATGATACGCAAATGACGTGCAAACAAGAAAAGCAGAACAGACACTTCTATTCCTCACAGAAGCTCTTCAAATGAATTTACTAAACTAAACATTAGGATCATTTAAACAAATATGATTAAGTCACCTAAAAATACTCAAAATACTGTATAAGAAGATTATTGACGATACAGATTTACATCCATAATTCTGAACTGTGAATCTTGGCAAATACATATTGGGCCTTGAAATAATCAACTGATGATGTTAATACATATATACAGGTACTTAAAGATACACATTACAGGTTCATAGTAAAAAGTCTTACTGATGGGATAGGCGATGACAAAAGTCTGGACACCCCTGCTGTGCAGGTAGAATTGATGTGCCAGGCCCAGGCTCTCCCCCAAGCTGCTGCCTGTCTCAGGCAGTCCTGAGGGCTAAGATGAGCCTTTGCTCTCTGGCAGCCTTTGGGGCGATGGCTTATGTAACAAATACTGAAGATACACAGAATAATCCCTCAGAATGACCAACATTCCAAACTCAACCCCAAATCCTTTTTTTTTTAACTATATCTAATATGAAAGAGTAAGTATAGCTGAAAACCTATGATTTAAGTTTTGAATAGCTGGCTTTCATTTAAGAGAAAAGGGTAGATCAGCATTTAAATGACCAAACCCCAACCTCATGGATTTCAGGAAATTTCTTTGTAAAAGATCCCTGCCTCCTCACAATGGTCAGCCTCCCCTTTTGTTCTCTCCAAGCATTGTCCCTCTTGAAATGGCTGCTGATCAGCAACTTCTACACAGCTGGATCAACCGCGATGCAAAGAAACTCTCAGCGTGGCCATCGAAGGGAATGCTGTTTGGTACCCAGGACACCCGTGCTGGCGTCTGCTTAGCATAACAAACGTGAAGATGCTCGTCCAGACGCCTCTGACCACCATCCCTTCAAAAACATGTGTATCTCCAATAAAGGACCCAAACATTTCCCAAAGCACCACCGAGAGTTTACCATTTAGTCCCTACTCTCCCGGGTACGTCTGGTTAATTTTTCAAATATTTCTGAGAAGTCTGTATTTACGGAAGAGGTAGAAAAAGAGTGAAAAGTGCTGCCCCAGTCCCTTCACCCAGTTCCCCACAACATTTTTATCGGATAATGATCAAAACTCAGCAAATTATATCAGCACAAAACTAATTCGGCTACAGAGTTATTCAAAGCTCACCAGTTTTCCCACCACCAATAGACTTTTTCTGTTCCAAGATCTAGTTCAGAGCTGACACTGCATTCAGTTGTCATATCTCCTTAGTCTCCTCCAATTCTGGGTCAATTTGCCTTCTGTTGTTCACATCTGGATGCTCAATTCTTTTTATCAGTAAGAATCAGAAATGTTCACAAGTTCACAGAAGATAGTACAAGTTACAGAATTTGGGAATAGGTCAGAGGGGAAATAAGGTAGTGACTAAAACTTTCAAAGCAAATGCCTTTACCTGTTTTCATAAATGGGAATGGCACAGATGTTTCTTTGGTCAAATTCAAAATGTTCCATATCCACCCAAAGTGCCAACTTGATAAAGAAATCGCCATGTGAGTCTGTTCTAGACATTTACTGTTTCCTTAGAAACATCAAATACTAAACTGGCTGAAGGCTGACATGCTTTCCTATTTCTAAAAATACACTTAAAGAAAGCTATGCATTCAATGGTTACCTGAAACACACAGTACCAAAGGTTCGCCAATTTGAATATTTTTATCTGCAGGATGCCTCAAAGCCTTGTCCAGGGTGCAAACCTGATAAAAGTGCCAATCACAGGAATCTTCTATGGCGTTCATTGCAGCTGATACATATAAATTAAGGACTCTTGATACACTGTGACATGCATGTTCAGAAAATGCAGTGTGTGGTTTGGAGATAAATCAAGTATATCTATATCTAAATTTAAAAGAATGAATGATAACTATATGAGAATATGATATGTTAATTAGCTAGACTGTACTAATCATTTTGCTATGTTTATGTCTATCAAATCATCATGCTGTATGCCCTAAATATATCCAATTTTTATTTAAAATAGATAAATAGTTAAAAGCAGTGTACACAGAAAATCTTAGAGTTGTTTTCAGGTAGGTAATAGGAATACTTTCAACATAATCAATTACCCTTGATAAGGACTTTTACACACTTTTACCTTTGCCAAACTTGACAGAGATAAGCTGTCTCAAATCAGATAACATAAACTTTGGTTTTGAAAACAATGATCTTTACATAAACGAGAAGGATATTACGATTCTTACTAGGATCTTGGTACTGCTCCTTTGTTAAGTTTTTAGTGGCTTGAGTGTTATGACCAGTTTCTACCTAAATTCCTCAGCTTTACAATGTTTAGAGGAGAATCACTGAGCCTTGCCAGCGCTCAATGACATCAGCTCTAGGCCTGTACACATAGCATCTATCACCGCTATTCAGGCACAAACTGGTTGCGGAAGATAATTTTGTTCTCTTCATTCCTTAAGACAAAAATATTCTCTCACACATTAGCATCCCAGCATAATATTATAAAACTATAATACACTGTAAAGCCTACCACACGGTGTCAATTCCCTTTGCTGTAAAGGCAAAATTCTATTTTAAACTTATCTTGGCAAAACCAACAAAATATTTATGTAAAGCAACTTCCCTTTGACTAACCAACCTGAAGAAATAGCTTGACAAAGCTCAAGCTACTGCTTTAATGAAGATTTTTGCTAGTTGAAACTCCCAACTAAAATGAATGACTCATTCAAAACAAGGGATCTGTAAACATACCTAACTTGCTTTGAAGACCTCATTGGTCTCCAAATGAAGAAAACTGCCTTACAGCCTTGAAACTATTTCAAATGGCATGCTGATAATCACATAAAAAGATTGCATATGCCTGATCTTGATTCATAAATAATGCTCATTCCTTTAACCAGTAAATTATTTCAAGATATTTTCTGGAGAATGACATTTTTAACTTTAAACATTTCTGGAAATTTAGATGTACAAAATCAAAGATTCACCAACAGTTTCCTCTAAATAACAAGCTTTCGATAGCATTTAATATTTAACTTAAAACACTTAAAAGGAGATGACATCATTTACATGAAGTGAATTGACCAGAACAGGAAAACCTATAGAGATAAAAAGTCAATTAGCAGTTGCTTAGGGCTGGTGAGGAGGAAAGGATAGGGTGCTGAAAGCTAATGGTACAGGATTTCTTCTGGAAGTGATAAAAATGTTCTAAAATTGACTATGGCGGTGGTTGTATGACTCTGTGAGTACACTAAAAACCACTGAATTGTAAAACTCAGATGAGTGACTTACACAGAATGTGAGTTGTATCTCAATGAAGTTCTTAAAAATATTTAAAAGGAGGTATGATTGTACACTTCAGAAAAAAAGGATCTTGTTAGGTGGACATATACATAATCCTACATACGTATATATACCTTGCAATATTCAATTAATCACTACTCATTTCCTGAGGAGAAACAACATTATTGTCTTGACAGTTAAGGCCCTAGAAAAATCGATGTCTAGGCGAAAAAGGCAATGTCATATTTCTCCATAATTATAACAATCTAAATTCACTGGCTTAATAATAGCAAACTTCAACTTAACAGATTCAGATCAAACACTGGTTGTTATTTTTAGTGTCAAGAACAAGAGTCAGTTTTAGAAAGAAATCCATTTACATGGTGCAGTCTCTCCCAGAATTTCAAGGAATTGCTTGGAATTTGGAGTCACTGGGTCTGGCATTCTTTGGACAGGGTGGTGTCAAGGCCATAGTCAACTCCCATGTGATCTTCTCAGACACAACAGTCCAAGTGCAATCCTAGGCCATCAATCCCTGTCCTGAATCATATCACTTGGCTCATTACCAACCTGCCCCAACCCTCAGCAACCATATCCCTCCATGCAAGCTCCGATCCCTTTCCTGAAGTCAAAAGGCCAGTTGCCCATGAAAAGAGTCACTAAGCAGATGCCACGCTGAAGTTCAATGCAAAAAAGGATGTAGGGTGGGGAAGCAGGTGAGAGAACTCCACTCGGCAGGGCCAGCCTCCTGAAGTGGACAACATCCAAACACAGCAGACATCCCTGACTCCATGGACCAGCATGAGTCTCATCTGTCCCACATAGTGCCTTCTTTTTAAAAAACCTGAATTTAAAAGCAATCTGGGAAAAACACTCCTGCTCCAGCCTCCAAAAAAGCCATTAACTATTTCTCAGGAAAAATTATATTAAGAAAAAGAAATCCTGGAGAGGATTAAAGATGGCGGCATGAGAGGCGAGACAGAGGCTTAACTGCATATAATACGAAAATATAATCAATACAACTAATCCTCAAAGAGTAACAGGAAAGAGGACCGCACCGGACTGCATACACCTGAAGAAAAAAGAAGACCTCACAGAACAGGGTAACATACCAAAGCTGTGGCCCGGAGGGACCCAAGCCCTTCCCCAACCCCAGCTCACCAGCAGGAGGAAGAGAAACCGAACAGGGAGGGAGTGGAGGCCTGGGACTGCTGAATACCTAACTCCAGAGATCTGCTCTGGGAGCACAAACCTACATTTCATGGTGCTTGCATGATACTCTTGTGATTATGGGGTTGGAAAGCTAAGACAGGCAGGATTCCTGGAGAGGCTGAGATTCCAGCCGCTTGTGGAAAGCAGATCCATATCCGGCTGCTCTGGGACAAAAGAAAGGCGGGCAGTCTGAGAGACTTTCTAACAAGCAAGCCCTTAGCAAGAGGGCTGCTAAAGGGGCAAGGATTGCACAGAGCTTACTGCTCAGGAGAGAGGACGGGTAGATAAAATTGTCCGAGTGCACTCTGCCCAGCAGGTTGGGAGCTTTGCCATACAGACTCTCATATTTAAGGAGGAAAAAGAAATCTTCCTCCTTAGACGATCCTCAGGTGCTCCAGCTCCCTGGCTGCCTACACAGCTCCAAGGACCCCCTCCATGATATGCAGTCTACTGTGCCTTTCTCCCGGCCAGCCCCACCTGGCTCACAAACCGGCAAACCTGACCCTGGCGTTAGGCCAGCCAGAGGGAAAATCTGTCTACAGCAACTACAAACACAAAGCATAGAGGCTTATACCTGTGTGCTCGGCCCATTGGTTGAGGCAGTGTAGACAGGCGTAGCAGCCAGGAAGCAGGAAACAGCTCTTTCCTCCCCCCAGGTACCAATACCACTCCCTGCAACCCCCAACATTGCTTCAGGGGCTGAGCAGCTCCAGGGAGTAGAGCTTCTGGGCACCAAAGGGTGCCATATACAAATATGAAATGCCAAAGGAACCTGGTTCAGAGTAAAATTATTAATAAAACTGCTGAGAAAGATTTAAATGACATTGACCTCATGACTCTTCCTGAAAGGGAATTCAAAATAAAAATCATTAACATGCTCATGGAGGTACAGAAAGATATTCAAGAACTCAGGAATGAATTCCGGTAGAAGATCCAATCATTGAAGAGCACAATGGAGGGTGTTAAAAGCAGATTGGATACGGTGAAGGAGACGATAAATAAAATAGAAACTAGAGAAGAGGAATACAAAGAAGCTGAGGCACAGAGAGAAAAAAGGATCTCTAAGAATGAAATAATACTGAGAGAATTGTGTGACCAATCAAACAGAACAATATTCTCAATATAGGGGCACCAGAAGAAGAAGAGAGAGAAAAAGGGATAAAAGTGTCTTTGAGGAGGTAACTGCTGAAAACTTCCCCAATCTGGGGAAGGAGTTAGTTTCTCAGGACATTGGAGATGCACAGATCTCCCAACACAAGGGACCCAAGGAAGCCAACATCAAGACACATAGTAATTAAAATGGCAAAGATCAAGGATAAGGACAGACTATTAAAAGCAGCCAGAGAGAGAAATAAGATCACATACAAAGGAAAGCCCATCAGGCTACCATCAGACTTCTCAACAGAAATCTTACAGGCCAGAAGGGAGTGGCATGATGTATTTAATGCAATGAAGCAGAAGGGCCTTGAACCAAGAATACTTTATCCAGCAATGTTATCATTTAAATTTGAAGGAGGGATTAAACAAGTTCAAGGTAAGCAAAAGCTGAGAGAATTTACCTCCCACAAACTGTCTCTACAATGTATTTTGGAGGGACTGCTATAGATGGAAGTGTTCCTAAGGTTTAATAGCTGTCACCAGAGGTAATAAAACCACAGTAAAGAAAATAGTACAGCTAATTACTAAGCAAATGCAAAACTAAATTAACTATCCCCAAAGTCAATCAAGGGATAGACAAACAGTACAGAATATAATACCTAATATATAAAGAATGGAGGAGGAAGAAAAAGAAAGAACCTTTAGATTGTGTTTGTAATAGTATATTAAGTGAGTTAAGTTAGACTCTTAGATAGTAAGGAAGTTAACCTTGAACCTTTGGTAACCACGAATCTAAAGCCTTAAAAGCCAATAAGTACATACCTATCAATAATCACCCTACACGTAAATGGACTGAATGTACCAATCAAAAGACACAGAGTCACTGAATTGATAAAAAAACAAGATCCATCTATATGCTGCCTACAGGAGACTCACTTTAAACCCAAAGACACACACAGACTAAAAGTGAAGGGATGGAAAAAGATATTTCATGCAACTAATAGGGAGAACAAAGCAGGAGTTGCAGTACTTGTATCAGACAAAATAGACTTCAAAACAAAGAAAGTCACAAGAGACAAAGAAGGACGTTACATAATGATAAAAGGGTCAATCCAACAAGAAGATATTACCATTATAAATATCTATGCACCCAACACAGGAGCACCTACATATGTGAAACAAATACTAACAGAATTAAAGGGGGAAATAGAATGCAATGCATTCATTCTAGGAGACTTCAACACTCCACTCACTCTGACAGATCAACCAGACAGAAAATAAGTAAGGAGACAGAGGCACGGAACAACACACTAGAACAAATGGACCTAACAGACATCTACAGAACTCTACACCCTAAAGCAGCAGAATACACATTCTTCTCAAGTGCACATGGAACATTTTCAAGAATAGATCATATACTAGGCCACAAAAACAGCCTCGGTAAATTCAAAAAGATTAAAATTGTACCAACCAGTTTCTCAGACCACAAAGGTATGAAACTAGAAATAAATTACTCGAAGAAAATGAAAAATCCCACAAACACATGGAGGCTTCACAAAATGTTCCTAAATAACCAATGGATCAATGACCAAATAAAACCAGAGATCAAGCAATATATGGAGACAAATGACAACAATAATTCAACACCACAAAATCTGGGGGACGCAGTGAAGGCCATGCTAAGAGGAAAGTATATTGCAATACAGGCCTACCTCAGGAAAGAAGAACATTCCCATATGAGCAGTCTAAACACACAATTAATGAAACTAGAAAAAGAAGAACAAATGAGGCCCAAGGTCAGTAGAAGGAGGGACATAATAAGATTAGAGCAGAAATAAATAAAATCAAGAAGAATAAAACAATAGAAAGAATCAATAAAGCAAGAGCTGGTTCTTTAAGAAAATAAACAAAATAGATAAACCTCTAGCCAGACTTATCAAGAAAAAAAGAGAGTCTACTCACATAAACAGAATCAGAAATGAGAAAGGAAAAATCACTACGGACACCACAGAAATACAAAGAATTACTAGAGAACTCTATGAAAAATTATATGCTAACAAATGGGATAACCTAGAAGAAATGGACAACTTTCTAGAAAAATACAACCCTCCAAGGCTGACCCAGAAACAAACAGAAAATCTGAACAGACCAATTACCAGCAATGAAATTGAACTGGTAATCAAAAACCTACCTAGGAACAAAACCCCTGCACCAGATGACTTCACTGCTGAATTTTATCAAACATTTAGTGAAGACCTAATACCCATCCTCCTTAAAGTTTTCCAAAGAGTAGAAGAAGAGGGAATACTTCCAAACTCATTCTATGAGGCCAGCATCAGTCTAATACCAAAACCAGGCAGAGACACCACAAAAAAAGAAAATTACAGACCAATATCCCTGATGAAAACAGATACAAAAATACTCAACAAAATATTAGCAAACTGAATTCAAAAATATATCAAAAAGTTCATCCATCATGATCAAGTAGGATTTACTCCAGGGATGCAAGAATGGTACAGCATTTGAAAATCTGTCAACATCATCCACCACATCAACAAAAAGAAGGACAAAAACCACATGATCATCTCCATTGATGCTGAAAAAGCATTTGACAAAATTCAACATCCATTCATCATAAAAACTCTCAACAAAATGGGTATAGAGGGCAACTACCTCAACATGATAAAGGCCATATATGA
This sequence comes from Phataginus tricuspis, assembly GCA_029783875.1. NCBI lineage: Eukaryota > Metazoa > Chordata > Mammalia > Pholidota > Manidae > Phataginus > Phataginus tricuspis. The sequence continues at coordinate 10,912,845 of JAQQAC010002067.1, read as the reverse complement.
CAAACCCACAGCCAACATTATACTTAACAGTGAGAAGCTGAAAGCTTTTACCTTAAGATGGGAACAAGACAAGGATGCCCACTCTCCACACTTCTATTCAACATAGTACTGGAGGTCCTAGCCACAGCAATCAGACAACACAAAGAAATAAAAGGCACCCAGAATGGCAAGGAAGAAGTTAAACTGTCCCTGTTTGCAGATGACATGATATTGTACATAAAAAACCCTAAAGAATCCACTCCAAAACTATTAGATCTAATATCTGAATTCAGAAAAGTTGCAGGATACAAAATTAATACGCAGAAATCTGTGTCATTCCTATACACTAACAATGAACTAGCAGAGAGAGAAATCAGGAAAACAATTCCATTCACACTTGCATCAAAAAGTATAAAATACCTAGGAATAAATCTAACCAAGGGAGTGAAAGACCTATACTCTGAAAACTATAAGACACTCATGAGAGAAATGAAAGAAGATACCAATAAATGGAAACACATCCTGTGCTCATGGATAGGAAGAATTAATATTGTCAAAATGGCCATCCTGCCTAAAACAATCTACAGATTCAGTGCAATTCCTATCAAAATACCAACAGCATTCTTCAACGAACTAGAGAAAATTGTTCTAAAATTCATATGGAACCACAGAAGACTCCAAATAGCCAAAGCAATCTTGAGAAGGAAGAACAAAGCTGGGGGGATTATGCTCCCCAACTTCAAGCTCTACTACAAAGCCACAGTAATCAAGACAATTTGGTACTGGCACAAGAACAGACCCATAGACCACTGGTACAGACTAGAGAGCCCTGATATAAATCCAACCATATATGGCCAATTAATATATGATAAAGGAGTCATGGACATACCATGGGGAAATGACAGCCTCTTCAACAGCTGGTGTTGGCAAAACTGGACAGCTACATGCAAGAGAATGAAACTGGATTATTGTTTAACTCCATATAGAAAAGTAAACTCGAAATGGATCAAGGACCTGAATGTAAGTCATGAAACCGTAAAACTCTTAGAAGACAACATAGGCAAAAATCTCCTGAATATAAGCATGAGCAACTTCTTCCTGAACACATCTCCTCGAGCAAGGGAAACAAATGCAAAATGAACTCAGGGGACTACATCAAACTAAGAGGTTTCTGTAGAGCAAAGGACACCATCAACAGAACAAAAGGGCACCCTACAGTATGGGAGAATATATTTGTCAATGACATATCCAACAAGGGGTTAATATCCAAAACATATAAAGAACTCACATGCCTCAACACCCAAAAAGCAAATAACCCAATTAAAAAATGGGCAGAGGATATGAACAGACACTTCTCCAAAGAAATTCAGATGGCCAATAGACACATGAAAAGATGCTTGATGTCACTAATCATCAGGGAAATGCAAAATAAAACCACAATGAGATATCACTGCATACCAGTAAGGATAGCCAGCATCCAAAAGTCTAAGAACAACAAATGCTGGCCAGGATGGGGAGATAGGGAAACCCTCCTACACTGCTGGGGGGAATGAAAGCTAGTTCAACCATTGTGGAAAGCAATATGGAGGTTTCTCAAAAAACTCAAAATAGAAATACCATTTGACTCGGGAATCCCACTCCTTGGAGTTTACCCCAAAAATACAACTTCTCAGATTCAAAAAGACATATGCACCCTATGTTTGCAGCACTTTTTACAATAGCCAAGATATGGAAGCAACCTAAGTGTCCATCAATAGATGAATGCATAAAGAAGATATGGTACATATACACAATGGAATACTATTCAGCCATAAGAAAGAAACATATCCTACCATTTGCAACAACATGGATAGAGCTGGAAGATATTATGCTCAGTGAAATAAGCCAGATGGAGAAAGACAAGTGCCAAATGATTTCCCTCATTTGTGGAGTATAACAATGAAGCAAAACTGAAGGAACAAAATAGCAGCAGACTCAGAGACTCCAAGAAGGAACTAGTGGTTACCAAAGGGGAGGGGTGTGGGAGGGTGGGTGGGGAGGGAGGAGGGAGAAGGGGATTGAGGGGTATTATGTTCAGTACACATGGTGTGGGGGATCACGGGGAAAGCAGTGCAGCACAGAGAAGGCAAACAGTGAATGTGGCATCTTACTACACTGATGGACAGTAACTGCACTGAGGTATGGGTGGGGACTTGATAATATGGGTAAATGTAGTAACCACATTCTTTTTTCATGTGAAACCTTCATAAGAGTGTATATCAATAATACCTTAATAAACTCCTCCCCTCAAAAAATAAATAAATAACTTAGGTAAAGTCATACAGAGGTAGAATCAAGACTATAACATGGATTTGCTGGCCTCTGGTCTATGGTTCTTATCTTACAGGACACACATCTCCCCTTTCTGAGCCTGAGTTTTATCTATGAAGTGAGGAGTTTAGACTAGGTCAATGGTTCCCAATCTGTGAACGAGTCGTATCAAAATTACCTGGGGAGCTTGCACTGGCCCAAGTGCTTGAATATTATAAACTCATAATGGCTGAGTTGGGGTCTATTTTAATCCCCTTTTTACAAATGGAAAAACCATGGCATAGAAAGGTTAAGCAATTTTCCCCAGTTCATGTAGCTATTAAGTGGTAGAGCAGGAACCCCATGCAGTTGATGCCAAAATCCATTTTTTAAAAAGAACTACTAGGCTACACTGATGCCAAGGGATTAAACAGGGTAGGATGAGCTGGGAAAATAATGTTTTTCTTCCAAAACTTTCAATAAAGATGCTAGACTTCAAAAAAAAAAAAAGAATAGAAAAGAAAAAAAATCCTTTATCTACTCCCTTTTATGAAAACAGTTCCTTGAATAGCTTTATCAGTTTACAGCAAAACCATTCATGGCCAAGATAAAAAGCCATTTTTTTTTTTTGAGAATAAAAATCAATAGTTTTATAAAACTTCACATCAGCAATATTAAGGTGCTAAAATAATGTGGCTCAAGGTTTTGCAAGAAGCCAAGAAGCTTCTTAATCAATTCCTTAATGAACAACAAGTCACATTGCCATTAGTGAGTCTTATTTAAATACACAATTGAGGTGAAGCAAAGGGCATGTTAAGGAAGAGCAAGGAACACATTTTAATTTTGTAGACCTTATCCAATGCATTCTGAAACATATGCTCACAATATAAGCCATGAATTCAGGAACTGTAGGAACTTTAATATTTAATATGATGTATTTTAACTAACTCAATACACACCAATATACAACTTTAATAGAGACAATAGTTGGCATCTACCTCTTTTATTCCTAGCCAACTCACTGTATATTCCCATACTTATTCCTTCCCTCCCCCAAAAAAGTACAAATAAACCTACTCAACAGGTAGCCACTTGAAATCTCTGTGATTGATAATAAAAATCAACCTCAAAAGTCAGCTCTGCATATTGATTACAGATCAGGTAATGTAGCTACATTACTAAGGCTCTTAGAAATCTTCACCTTCCCTGTAAACTAGAGAGTTTAAACAAAAACCAAGACTCCTGTTTCATTCTCCCAGCTTTAAGCATGCACAAATGGATACCCAAGTTAAAGAAAATAGTAACTAAGCAAAAATTTGAGAACGTTCTAAAGTTTAAAAAGAAGAGTAATTCTTCAATTCCATATCCATATACAGTACAGATTGGTTTTGCCTAACCATTTACTGCTTAAAGTATATAGTAAAGTAGTATATATAAATATCTTGTTGAAGAACCTCAAAATCAAGAAGACAAAGAAAAAACAAGTACATACATACATTTTAAAGTAATCTTTCTTTTTAAAAGTAATTCACAAGAAGCACATAGGAAAAGTTATGGACAAAATGGAACTATATTAGCAGAGCAGGATTCCAAATGATTTTAAGTGTATTCATAGAGTTGCACAATCACCCCAAAATGAAACCCCATTACATTAGCAGCCCCTCCCCATTTCCCAACCTCTTCCACCTTCCCCAGTCCTAGCAACCACTAGTCTATCTTATGTCTCTAACAATTTGCCTCTTCTGGACATTTCACATAAACGGAATCATATAATATGAGGCCTATTGTTACTGGCTTCTTTCACTTAGAGTGTTTCCAGGTTTCACCCACATTGTAGCATCTATCAGTACTTCCTTCCTTTTTATGGACAAATAATATTCGATTGTATGCATATACCACCTTTATTTATTCATTCATCAGTTGATAGAAATTTAGATTGTTTCCACTTTTTGGCTGTAATAATGCTGCTATGAACATCTGTGTACAAGATTTTGTGTGGACACGTTTTCTCTCACTTATCTTGGGTAGATACATCTAGGAGTAGAATTGCTTGTCATATGGTAATTTTACATTTTATCTTTGAGGAACTGCCAAAGTGTTTTCCAAAGCAGCTGCACCATTTTTCACTCCCATCAGCAGTTTATGAGGGTTCCAATTTCTCCACATCCTCACCAATATCCAACACTACTGTCTTTTTGATTAGAGCCATCATAGAAGCAGTAACTCACTATGGTTGATGCTCTGAATCTTAAACCAAGCCCACTCATTCTTGAATGGGACCTCAGCTATTCTAAGCTATACTTTTAAATATAAAGTATGCCCCAATCAATGGTCACTCTTAAAACCCAAAATAAACCCACGATAATCTAACCCTCCCTTAATAAATGAGGGTATCACCTCCACATTATATGCACCGTTATTCTACCCCAAATCCTATCAAGCTACGATAATATCCAACAGCCAAACCGTTTAAAGTGAAGAGGTCATGCTAAGCAGCTTGTACAAATGCTAATGATGTAGTGGAAGACTTCAACACACAATAGCGTGGTTCTAGCCAGAGCTTTCAAGTAAGAACACTGGATAGGAGTTCAAGTTCGTCAATAAACTATGTGTAACCTTAACTTTTCTACACCTGAGCAGGGTGTTCTGAACCACTCACAGAACTCTATCCTCTGAAGTCACTCCCATAAAGTTGCCTAAGCCTGAAAGTTTAATGAAATGTGTAAGCTTACTAACACCTGTGCCTAAAGATCTAGCCTTGCACAGCAGAAAGAATTTGAGCTTAGTAGCCAGGCAAGATGTGTTCTATCTCAGGTTCTGCCATTCAGTAGCTACACGCCCATAGGTACATTAGTTAACATCTTAATATCTCAGTTCCTGGTCTGGAGATAACATCTTCTTCAAGTGAAGAGGTTGTGGGAATTCCTCAACCAAGTGGAGCTAAAGCACCTGACACAATAACCAGCAAAAAGCTGACACAAATGTAAGCTTCCATCCATCTTTCTGCTAACTCTGGGCAAAGCTTCCCAGCAAATAAAGACCTCACTACAAATGTCCTGCACCATTTAGTGCGGAATGCCAGTGCTTGTGACCTGTAGGAATCCTTTATAAAGCATTTTCCCCACATTAGGGTCTGCAAATAGCTAAGGAGAGTTATCAATTGGCTTAAAACAGGACGAGGGGGGAATTCTTGGAAGGGAGCCCAGGGATGAAAAGATAAGAGACCTCATTTTTGTCAGGGACATAAGCATAAAAACTTCCCCAGGGCTCACGGGATGCCTGAGCACAGACCAGATGCAAAGGAGGGACAGGTAAAGGCTGTATTCACATGACCCCACTGAAGCGCAGGTGCAGCGCCTGACTCTAGGCAGAGGGGGCGGGGAAGGGGTCGGAGGAGGCCATAGGGTGGTGGGGGCTGGCAAGGTGCACGGTAAAGCTAACGGAAGGAAGCCAAGCCCCATTACAGTTGTGAATGAGCCGTTCCTGCATCTCTTGGCCGCCTTCTCCTACCTGATCTGGTTGTCACGGAATCTGTTGAGATGCGGCTGGTTGAGGTAAATGGTGCGGGCTGGTGCGTCCAGCTGGTCTCCAACAGACGTGGCCCGGGACATCTCATCATCTGCCTTCTTATAGCCCGAAGAAGGACGAACGGGTCCTGCGGAGAAGAGGCACGGGCCGAGAACAAAACACAAAGAAGTCACGCCCGGCGAGAAGCAGCGAGCACGGGCTGCCGGCGGGCGGGCACCAGCTGGGAAAGGAGGCTCGGGCGATGCCGGGCCCGCCTATGTACCTCGGCTCCCCCTGGAGACCCGCCGCAGTAGCGGCTCCGGCTCCTGCCCCACCCCGGCGGCGGGTCGCGCAGAGGGCACCAGACACGCAGGTGAGCGCCGCCGCCCACGCGGCTCGCCCGGCCCCCCCCCCCCTCTGGCCCCCCCCCCCCCCGCCCCCGTTCCATCCCCTCCACTTCACACCCCGCCCACCCCAGCGCCGGCGCAGCGCCCCGCCCCCGGACAGCGCCCCCTCCAGGCCCAGAGACCGAGCTCTGGAACAGGTTTCCTTGGCTTCTTTGATTGTGTTTAGGAACCAAGCAACGACAGCAAAGGAGATGTGCGCTGCACTCGGTCACAGCAGAAAGAACTCACATCTCTGGGCCCTAAACATGAAATTCCCAAGCCTCAGTGTGAAGGGCGTGCTCCGCCGTGACCCTGGACGGACCAGCGGCTTTTCTCCCCAGATGGGCCTGCCAACCCGTGCGCTACTAGCAGCTTTCCCGGTCCCAGTTCATGACGGATGCACGATGTGTCCTTTCATCGCTCAAGTTACGGTTTCCGTGGTGAAGACACAAGCAATTCTGTCTCCTTAAAATTCGATTTCAGTGCCATAGGCGAGCCTCTCTCTGTGAGCTCAACCTCCCCATTACCTTCACTTAGGGGAGTGTCCGCAGAGAATAATGATGTACGTTCCTAAAACCGCCCCAACGTGCACGTACGCGCGCAGACCTTAACCACATCTCCAACTCCAAGGCCGCTGGCCTCACCAGAAGGGGTGCCCCGCCTCCAGAACTGACCTTTAGGGAGGGGCACCTGAGGGAAAGGATCCCAGGAGACGAAGTGCCCTGCACAAGAAGTCTTATCTCCCTTTCCTTAAAAACACATTCGCTCTAACATCTGCCATGCCTTCCATCTATCAAAGAAATGAATGTTGCATACCATGTAGGAAACTGACGCCTCGTTTCAGTAAGCATCCACGTCTGAATGTTCACTGACATACAGAAACATTTTGAAATAGAAAGTTTTGGCTATTTAAGCATGTCATCTTTTTAAAGTGAATATAATCCCGTTATAATCCTTACCACAAGAGGGCATAACCCAAACGCAATATTGGTTAGTGGAGCTGACAAACTACGCTGACTAGTGCTCACATCCAGGTCCCTGGTCACAGCCCCGTGGCTCTTCCTATTACAGGAGCCCATCCTTAGACCCTCACCTCCTCCACTCCAGCCTCTGGCCCTCTGGGGTCCCTCCAGCTTCGCTGGGCACTGCTCCGCCTTCTCTCAATAACAAGGGACAGCAGAAAGTCAAGCCTGGCCACCCTGACAGCTCTGGCTTCAGCCTTCCATCAGAGGGGCCTGGGTTTTAAGGCAGCTGCTGATTTAAGGCAGACAGACTAGTTTCAAAAATATTCCCTACATAAAAGTGCCCACTTATCCCTCTTTGTTTTTCTCCACAGCATTTATCATCACCTGCCATTATTTATTTATGTCCTTCCTATGGCCAAGAGCGGAAGGTCCAGGTCAGGACATGTTTGATGAGCTCTGCACCCAGAACAGTGGCTGGCGCACAATGGGCACTCAGGTGCGCTGGTTGAATAAGTCATTTTTACTCAAGACTTATAAAGGGTTGCTTTGGATTCTCCAGGCAGACATGCAGTGATATGCACAGAGGGTGCAAACTCCATATACTCATATGGGTCACAACTGTTCATTGCTGAGATTGTGTTCTTTGGGTACTCTCAGCCTGGTGTTATCATCACCAAGGGAACTCTCACAATTCATTAGATCCTGGATCCAACCCTCACAGATTCTGACTTGTTTTATTTTGTTTTAAAGCTCCTTAAGTCAGAGTAATGGGCAGCCACAATGGAGAATCACTAGTCAGATGCTGCTAGGAATACAAAAACAAAAGATCTGGTTCCTGCTCTCAGTAATGTTAACCAGGTTAAGATTCTATGTTAACCGTGGTTACCAGTGTGCCACAGTTTATGACCAACTGACTAAGAGTGAGCTGGAAGATGCTAAGGAGGGTCTGAGGTTGGCAGCCTCTTTGTGCTTGGGAAGGTGGGGGGCATGGGTCAGTACAAAGTTTGAGGACAGACAGTGTGAGTGGGACATGGGAAAGGGGAGGCATTCTGCATAAGAGCAGGAAGAGTTCAGGCAAAGGCCCAAGTAGACAAAATGTATCAGGAGCCAATTAAAACACACACACACACACACCAGCACTGAGGGTCTCACACACACACACACAC
>JAQQAC010002067.1:10814635-10904543 GCA_029783875.1 Phataginus tricuspis | reverse complement strand
CACACACCAGCACTGAGGGTCTCACACACACACACACACACACACACCAGCACTGAGGGTCCACACTGGGAAAGAGTAGAAAGGAAGCTCAGAAAAAATAGGCTGTGGCCAGTGTGGGGATGACTAAATGCCAGGCTAAGAGGCTTGAACTTCATCCTGTAGGTCATATGAAGCCACAGAAGGTTTATAAGCAGGAGAGAAGTGTGCTTGGCAGTGACGTACAAGTAGGAGCAGAAAGAGGGGAGAATTTGTAGATAAGGACATCAGGTAGGAAATTAACCTACAGTCTAGGAGCAACATGATAAAAAGCAAGAATTAAACAGAGACTGGGGGGGGGGAGGGAAATGGACATGAGAACCATCTCAAAAGAAAACTCTGCAAGATTTTTCTGGACTAAGTGCATGAGCCAGAAAAAAGAAGACACATAGGATGATTGGGATTTGAGGAGGTCAAGAGAAACAGCACTGCCAGCAATAGCAATGGAAACAACTGTTTCTCCAAACTAGAATTTAAATGTTGGGCAATACACACTGAGGTGAAAAAACAGTGACACAAACAATTAGTGATGGCAGAATTAAGTGAAATAACATCTCCCAAGCACCTATCACACACCAGGCCGGCTCATCTTTCCGTCCTACAACGGGGCCAGACCTAGAATTTCATTCTTTGTAGAAATAGTCACAGTTCTCTTCTCCCCAAGACTCAGATCACCTTCTAGCTCAGGGGCCTCATCTTGACCCAACCCTGCTTTGGAGGAAAACATTAATCTTTTCAAAATGACACCAATCTGTTGAAAATATATTGCCTAAGGAAAACACTATACCATATATAGCAAAGCACATTATGACTAAGGTTTCAAATTCAGACCCATGAGATGAATCCTGAGTTAATGCATTTCAAAAATGCCACCATACAAAATGAGAGTATATGCTTACAACTCCCCATTTAAACAAGCAGTGTCAGCAGATAGCGAGAGTTCCATAAATATCTATTGAGAAAGTAACCAAAGTGAAGGAAAGAATAAAGAGAAACAAGAGTAAGCAAGTAGGTACTAAGCCTGCTGACTACAAAGTGGGAGCAGACAGCAGAGCTGATGGCCAAGGCCGCGAGGGCAGGGACTGGGTGTCTTGCTCCCCATCATCCTGCATCATGCCTAGCACACAGTAGGCCCTCTGTCAGTATATGGCAAGCAGATAAATAAAGGGCTAATAGAGTGGGTGCCTATTGAAGTTTCCTCCCCAGCCACTGAACCAAAGACTTCTCCCTTGTCTGGCAACTGAACCCTTCCCCTCCCACATACAGGACGGGGAGCCTGCCAGCCAGGCCTGTGTTGTGCGGCTCCCTTCATCCGTCACAGCTCTTTGCACCCCGGGTGGTTACTTGGCCCAAGTTGGGCCATTAAGAGTCTCTCTTCTGCAACTTTGACACAGAACCTGAGCGAGATGGGCACTGCACAGGGCCACACACTCCACGTCTCTGGGTGGTCACCTTCCACCACTGAGATGGCAGTGGAGAAAAGAAAGGATTTCTTTTGAGATAAAGATGAAACAGCTGCATGAACAGAACAAAAACTGCACCAACAGCTTTTTTGGTCCTGAATGCAATCCACTCCCAGATCCCAACTGTATTAGGGTCTTTGGGTTCCATGAACCGCCCATGAATTACTCTATAGCTTATTCATAACCAGAAATCCCACCCAGTGCTGTAAGTGAGCACACAGACAATCTATCTGTCCCTGTAAGACAGATGCGCAAGTAAGGTTAAAGCGGAGGGAGAGAAATACCCGTCTACATATAGATCACCCTGGGGGCCCAAGGTTTTAGAAGCCTCTGACACAGGGGTCATGAGATGCCACAACCCATACCCACGGAGACGGACCTGACAGAGGAACATTTGAGCAGGCTGGTTTGGAGAAAGCCCAGAAGTATCTGGAAGGTGACTGGCTAAATAAAGAAACAGTTCTTCCTACAGAGTTTCTGCCAGGATTGGACAAAGAAGAGAATCCTAAAGAACAGAGAGAGATGATAGAGAATGCCCACCAGGAGGACAGGCTAAGAAATCGGGAAGGGGCAGAGCAAAGCAGACTAGTCACAGAATACAGGCCCCCAGTCCTCGGGAGCATGTCAGGGAATTGGCAGAACAAGGACGTGCACTCGGCAAGCCCACCTTCACCCGCAGCTCTTCCACGGCCTCAGCCACGCTGGGGCTCGAGCTCACCTATTCATCGCTTCCCCACTCATGCTGTGTCATGGTAGCAGTATTTTCATTTTTCTAAATGATCCATGTTCCTCATCATTTCACTCATGTGATGTATCTGTGGCAATACAGTTGGACAGTCATTGGTTAGGAAGCACAGACAAGGCTAGACCTCCCAGGGGCAGGTGAGCAGACAGAAATGAGGACAATACCACATTGCTATTCACTACGTAAACCGATTTCATGGCAATCATTTGGAAAGAGGATGAAAAATCCTAACAGGTTTTTGAAATGTGTTCCCACCTAAAAAATATTATTTATTTTATAACTATGTATACAATGTAAATAAATATTTGTGTAAACTAAATAGGCCCACGGTGTTAGGCAACTTTAAATAAAGAACACTAGAGGAGAGTTAATGTAAGGCAAATTTTTACTAAGCATTTCTTTGCCTTAAGCAACACTGAAATAAAATCCTTTCCTCTGAGTTGCACTATTTTTTTCCCTAACTCAAATAAAGTATTCAAAACTCCAAAAGATGCTCAAGACACATCTAGTTCCTTCCCCTGCAAAGAGGTTTCAATATCCCATGTCTTCCTAAGCCAGAACCTATCAAAGTGGCAAGCCTCTGAAACCAGCTCCACAAACAGTGTCAGACCTTGGACCCCGTTGTATAATAAAGAATTTGGCAGGTCTTTGTCTCACCTTCCTTGGGAGCCCCTGGACATTTCTCAATTGATAGAAGTGCCTTTGTTATAAGGGTAGGCCCCTGGGACCTCACCTGAGCTTATTGCTAGTGAGGTGACTAATCTTTTTGCTAATGAGGGGTCAAGGGCCCCTAGACAGTTTTAGAAAGGGAGCTGACCACCTCAGAAAAGCTAACCATGTGATCCGAGGGCTTGGGGTTGAACCAGCTGGGATCAGCCTGACCTCCTGACTCTGGCGACCGAGTTCAATCATGTTGCCAACAATCCAATTAATAATGCATAATGAAACACCATTAAAAAACTATGGACACTGAAGTTCAGGTAACTTGTCAAGTCCTGAGGACATGGACACTTCACATGTGGGACTTCTTTCTGTGTCTCTCTCCATTTGACTGGTACTTGCTTGTGTCCTTTATGAAAAAACTACAACCATACGTACAGTGCTTATCTGAGTTATCAGAGTCACCCTAGCTTATTATTGAAACAGGGGGTAATGGAAAGCCCCAGATTTGCAGCCAGTTGGTCAGAAGTGGAGTGGCCTAGGCACCCAGAGCTTGTAGGTGGTGTGCGAAGTGAAGGCAGACTTATAGAGAATTGTGCCCTTAACCTATGATGTTTGACATAATTTTGGGTAGTGAGCATTAGAAATGCATTGCAGACATTACTCTGTGAACTCAAGAACCATAGAACCAAAAGGGAAACTTTATTAACAATCATAGAAGTATAGTAGGTCAAATGAAAGATAGGATGAGAACCCAAATCTCCAGAAACTTGCATCAAATTCTCTTCACTAGAACAAGCTGCCTCTCTGAGCTTAGGCAAATAAGGCTACAATGTGAACCTTGGTTTCTTCATCTGCAAAACAGAAATCAATTATATAAATCAAGGGTTGGCAAACTTTCTGGGAAAGGCCAGGTAGTAAATATTTTAGACTTTTGGCCACATATGGCCTCTGTCTCATTTCTTTTTAAATATAAAAGTCTTAAAAATGTAAAAACCAAATTTGGTACTGCCACAAGAACAGACCTATAGACCAGTGGAACAGACTAGAGGGCCCAGATATAAACCCAAGCATATATGGTCAATTAATATATGATAAAGGAGCGATGGACATACAATGGGGAAATGACAGCCTCTTCAACAGCTAGTGTTGACAAAACTGGACAGCTACATGCAAGAGAATAAAACTGGACTACTGTCTAACCCCATACACAAAAGTAAATTAAAAATGGATCAAAGACCTGAATGTAAGTCATGAAACCATAAAACTCTTAGAAAAAAACAGGCAAAAATCTCTTGGACATAAACATGAGCAACTTCTTCAAGAACATATCTCCCCAGGCAAGGGAAACAAAAGCAAAAATGAACAAGTGGGACTATATCAAACTAAAAAGCTTCTGTACAGCAAAGGACACCATCAGTAGAACAAAAAGACATTCTACAGTATGGGAGAATATATACATAAATGACATATCCAATAAGGGGTTGACATCCAAAATATATATAGAACTCATGCACCTTAACAAACAAAAAGCAAATAATCCAATTAAAAAATGGGCACAGGACATGAATAGACACTTCTCTAAAGAAGAAATTCAGATGGCCAACAGGCACATGAAAAGATGCTCCACATCGCTGGTCATCAGAGAAATGCAGATTAAAACCACAATGAGATATCACCTCACACCAGTGAGGATGGCCAACATCCAAAACACAAACAACAACAAATGTTGGCGAGGATGTGGAGAAAAGGGAACCCTCCTACACTGCTGGTGGGAATGCAAATTAGTTCAACCATTGTGGAAAGCAGTATGGAGGTTCCTCAAAAAACTCAAAATAGAAATACCATTTGACTCAGGAATCCCACTCCTAGGAATTTACCCTAAGAATGCAGCAGCCCAGTTTCAAAAAGACACATGCACCCCTATGTTTATCGCAGCACTATTTACAATAGCCAAGAAATGGAAGCAACCTAAGTGTCCATCAGTAGATGAATGGATAAAGAGGAAGTGGTACATATACACAATGGAATATTATTCAGCCATAAGAAGAAAGCAAATCCTACCATTTGCAACAACATGGATGGAGTTAGAGGGTATTATGCTCAGTGAAATAAGCCAGGTGGAGAAAGACAAGTACCAAATGGTTTCACTCATATGTGGAGCATAAGAACAAAGAAAAAAACTGAAAGAACCAAACAGCAGCAGACTCACAGAACCCAAGAACGGACTAATAGTTACCATAGGGAAAGGGACTGTGGAGGATGGGTAGGAAGGGAGGGATGAGAGGGAAAAAGGGGCAAAACGATTAGCAGACGTAATGTAGGGGGTGCGGGGAGGGCTGTACAACTCAGAGAAGACAAGTAGTGATTCTATAGCATCTCAGTAAGCTGGTGGACAGTGACTGTAATGGGGTAGGTGGGGGGGACCTGATGAAGTGGGTTGTTTAGTAACCATAATGTTGCACATGTAATTGTAGATTAATGATCCAAAAACAAAAAAGAAAAGAAAAAAGAAAAAAATGTAAAAAGCATTCCTCACCCGTATGACATACTTCGCTGACTCCTCATATCAGCTAAGTTCCTTCACAGTTGATCACATCTCAAACCCTGCCTCGAGGAAACTGAATTAAGTTTCTTCTACATCAGCAACATATCACATAAAATTCCTAGCAAACATAGGTTGTTCAGGCTTTTGTTACACGAGTTAAGAAGTTGGTTGTCCTTTTCCTAATTTTCTTTAGGTACTTAAAAAGTATGTAAAGGTGGTTTTCTCTTTGCCTTCCAGAAATACACCCAGGAAACAGTATACTCATCAGAGAGCTTTGTAACAAGAGGCATTTGTGTAACAAAGTCACACATGTGCACACGCACACACACACACACAGACTCCCCTTCCCCAGAGAGATTCAAGGTCAACTCTGGCCTCAACCCATATTTACCAAGATGTTTCATAATCCTTCAGAACACAGACACAAAGCAGTCCAGCGGCTGGAGAAGCACTTGGACTGGTTATTTCTTCTAATCAAACACACACAATGGAAATGCTGTGCAAATGCAAAATGTGATTATTCTCGCCTTGGCAGACACATTTTGGAGGCCTTTTCTACACCCCACCCCGCACAAACCACTTCTCTCCAAATTCAGCATCTGTGATCCATTTCTACCCAAGAATTTAAAAGAAACCAACACACAGGGAAGGTGACACTGATGGACCAGGATTTTTTATTACTGCAAAACACCTACTGGTTTCTCTTTTCTCTTTTTCCTGGGATAGAGAAAATGGGAAAGGGTGTAACGGGCCATGAACTATTTGTGATTTAAGATATGGTTAGGTGCTGAATTCATTAGAGCAGCGACTGAGCATCTCCGAGCTGTAAGGCATTTTGCCAGGTAGGGGAAGGGAAGGGTACACGGTTTAAGGCGTAAGCTCACATTTCAGTAGAGACAACAGAAAAAAAGACAGGCCAAGAAATACGGGCCTTCAGAGGACAAAGATGACTGCCAGTCTCTCACTGGGCCAAAAAACAGAGCAGTTACATGAAGGAGGCATTTGACCTCTAGGCTTATAAGAATGAGTGGGGATTTGTTTGTGCGGGGAAAGAGCGGGGTGTCCCAGGAATCAGAGCATTGCATGCAGACGCACACACAGGTGATACTTTACTTACACCCTAGCTGGCTCCTGCAGTGGGTGAAAATGCAGCCACAGTGATTTGAAGCCTTGTTTCCAGTAAGTCCGGCAATACAAGCTGGATTTCTATTCCTTGAAACTCATTTCACACTTTAAATATATTAAAATTCATCACGTGAATTAAGTGGGAAAGAAATGTGCTTTTATGGAAATATATTTAATATATAGAAGTGAAAACAACACAAAAGAAAAGCTGTTTCTTTTTCAAAAAGCTGTTTCTCTGTTTCAAATAGTCAACTCAGAGGATTTTTCTATACGGGCTGGGTTGCCTGAGGCTTATAATACAAACCCAGTGGCTCCTCTGTAGCAACTGCCTCTGTTGCAAGGACAGATATTCCTCATTGCTCCTGGGACCGAAAAACTGGGCACAAATTAGGGACACCAACTTTAAACCGCACTGTCGAGGCAATGTGCATGAAGGCAGTCTTTGAACAGTTAATCCTAGGAGAGGTGCGGGTTTCTCTGAAGCTCTGGTTGGCCCACCCCTCGGCATTGGGAAGACCCACAACAGTGAGCTAAAATACAGAGCCACCGCATGTGGCCGCACGGGGAGCCCTCCTCCCCAGCATGGTGAGTCTCCACTTTGAAGTTCCTCCCAGAGCCCCTCCTCTCCATTCCTCAAAACACTACCTCTGTCCCTCTCCAGACACTTGACACCTGCCTTTCCTTCCACCTAGAGGCCTAGTCCCCTGATCTTTGCTTTGCTAACTCCTTCCTATCACTCAGGCCTCAGCTTAAACATTTTGCTTCTCCACAGAGCGCACCCTGACCGCTGCGTCTACAGCATCCCCTTCTTAGGTATTCCCTAATGCCACACGCCCTCCCTTCAGCTTCCACCCACCGCACCGTGAATTTTGTTTGTCCATCTCTGTCT
Source organism: Phataginus tricuspis (assembly GCA_029783875.1). Taxonomy (NCBI): domain Eukaryota; kingdom Metazoa; phylum Chordata; class Mammalia; order Pholidota; family Manidae; genus Phataginus; species Phataginus tricuspis. The sequence goes on along the minus strand of JAQQAC010002067.1, from coordinate 10,897,077 downwards.
CCCAGCCTTGGATGCATGCTCCATGCAGGCGGCGGCCATGCGTCCCCCGCCCACAGGACGTGGAAGGCCTTCAGTAAGCGCGTCCGAAAAATGGATCAAGTGAATGTGATCACAAAATTTCACATGCTGCCTTAAGAGGACAGAGAAAAATGTAACTCTTTAAATCTAATCTACCAACTAATCTGACCTATCTCCTAAAGTACCGCCCAGCAGAGAATTAGAGAAAAAAAGGAAGTATCCAGTTTTATTTGAATCTTAGTCCAAGTTTATAAGGTTAAAAGTTCACATAAGGGGTGTTAAGTCTCTCTTGAATGTCTGGCTCCCAGAACTCCATCTCCTTGCTTCTCTCCTCGAGGTGGTGCTGGGAAAGTGGAAGGTAAGGACCAGACACAGTGAAAATTCTGTGAAAATGCAAAATGTGAAAGTGTCTGCCGTGGCTAGAACAATTTGAAGGCCTTTTCTAGATCCCACGCTGCAGAACTACATCTCTCCACACACAGCATCTGTGAACCATTTCTACTAAGAACGCAAAAGAAATCAGCACACAGGGAAAGTGACACTGATGGCTCAGGATTTATTACTGCAAATGCTTTTAGAAGTTTCTCTTTTCTCTTTTTTCAGGGATAGAGAAAAATGGGAAGGGGGTAACTATTTATCATAGGGAGGGGGGTTTGGGGAAGAGGTGGGGTCCTTCTATCTCTTCCAGTCAACAGAGTGATAAACCCTGTCCCCTATTGGCATTTGTGGCTACCATCTGTGAATGGTCTGGCGTGATATGATAAGTATGATAAAAGGAGAGAAAACGAAATCTACAAAGTCTCCTCATAAACAAAAGCCTAGCTAGCCTCTTCCTGCTATTTTCAAAAGGCATAAGATGAAGACAGCTTGATGTTTCCCTTGGCCTATCTTCTAATCTTTCCCAGGGAGTTGGAGGCAGCAAGAGCACGGAAGTCCAATGTCACGTACAAGAGAAAGACACATTCCTTTGCTTCAACTATCATCCCAGTTTCCCATGCACACTTGCCTACCGTGTTTGCTTATTACCACTGGTCATACGAACCCAACACCCCTTACTTCCATCTACAATCACAACATAACCTCAAATTATGCACAGTCAGATCTGAGCAAGTCAACAAAGAGACCCAACTTTACTCCAATACCGCTGACACAACATCATCTTTTCCATGATGGCTTTTCCTGACTTTCTTATTGATTTGACATTTTGTGCATTGCATTTCTTCTTGACATAGAAATGACAAAGTTTCAAATATGGAAAAATCTTTAAAGGGGAAAAGCAATGCCAAAGAGATGCAGACAGAGTCCTTTGCATCCCGGCATCCTCCTTCAATTTTCTGTTACCAGATCAATTAGTGTCTTTGTCATACCACTTAAAGGTCAGAAATAATTGTGATAAAAAGCACACCTATCTTTTGCTGAGCCCTGCCTATATGTACACTATAGGTAGTAGCCCATACAATCCTCACAGCAATCTTATGAGCAGCATGCTGGTCTTGGAGAGAATTAAACTGGAGCAAAGAGTAATTAAGCAACTAGCTCAATGTCTACAAGTTTACTTTTTTGTTTGTTACTATGTGAGTCATTTATTGACCTACATTATAAATCACTTGGGGGAGGGGTTTTAAGGAGTTACCCAAAATAGACAAGTATTGGTTGACTATGTGAATCTCTTATCCTTTTTAGGTCTGGGCTTATTTTTTTCTTTAAGTAAAAGTATATTCTCAGAGTCCACACATTAAAAAAAAAGAAAAAGAAAAAGAAAAAGACACTCTGCTGAATTCCAGGCTCACATGCAGCATGGTGGTGGTGGTGGTGGTGAGACAAAGTCCTGGATCCCAGAGACTCGAGTGTCCTGAAGAAATCAGGAAGCCAAGCAGGCAAGCAAAACATTCAAACAAACAAAAATTGTTTGCTTGTTCAAAACAAAAAAGTAAACTTGTTGAGCTAGCTGCTTAATTCCTCTTTGCTCCAGTTTAATTTTCTCCAAAATGAGCATGCCTCTCATACGGTTGTTCTGAAGACTGTACGGGCCAGCACATCGAGAGTGCTTAGACAGGGCTCAGCAAAACACAGGTATGCTTTCTATCATAATATTTATGACCTTTAAGTGACATGACAAAGACAGGAAGTCATTCATTTGTCAGAGCACTCTGCTCGAACATTCCATGTGCTGGCTCATTCGTCAGAGCATGCTGTGTGCACCCTCCATGTGTACCCTCATCCGTCAGGACATCTGTGGGCACAACGCCACATCTAAAACCCTCTCCTTACCTTCAACGTGCTTGACATCATCTGTGAGAGGGCAGAAGCAACAGTGAGCACGGTGGGTATGTAGCGTCAAAGAGAAAGGCTAGTTACTTCCAGCTGGCGCAGAAAGGAGATGGGGCGGTAGTACCGGCTGGCTCTCACTCTGAGATGTCTCTCACTGTCAAGCCAGCCAGGGAGCTTCATCTAAAGGGTTCTAAAGGATAACGAGGGCAAAGGACATCCCACATAGCAAGACAAAGCCATGGGCAAGCACACTATGTGAGCAGCTATCCTGTGGCCTCCCTGGCATGCCCCCCCTTCTTCTATCATCCCAGTTTCCCATGCACACTTGCCTACCGTGTTTGCTTATTACCACTGGTCCTACGAACCCAACACCCCTTACTTCCGTCTACAATCATAACATAACCTCAGATGATACACAGTCAGATCTGAGCAAGTCAACAAAGAGACCCAACTTTACTCCCAATACCGCTGGGCTCTGCTCACCTCCACAGCCAGACAGATACACAGGAGAGACAAAAACTCCTGGTTTTGCTTCCTTACCCAACACTGCCTCTGAAAACAAGAGGGAAGAGTGGAGAATGGAGGGGCCTTGTTGGCAGAGCAGGTATAAGAGGCCAATGTAGGATGGGAAATGCCACAGAGATACAAACCAGGTGGGGTGTTCTCGCGAAGGGATGTCTCTAGTGAGGGGTCAGGGAGCCAGGAGCAGCGCCAGGCCGGCTGCGGAGCTACGGAGCAGATTCAAGGAATCAAGGAGCAGAGCCTGGCCGTCGGCGGGACGGCAGGAGAGGAAAGCCGAGCTGCCTGTTGGGTTGGTACTCGGAACCGCTGATCACTTCGGTGATTAGGTCCCCCCTGATTGAAAGGGAAACCTATCAGTCAACTATGAAATGAAACAAAAAAGCTAACACAACCAATCATGATATCTATATAGCATGATAGCCTTATAACCACTAAATCTATAAAGATGAGGGACTATGAGGCCCAATTAATATAAAGCATTACACGCAGCTCATGGGCAAGAGCTCACAGTTCTACCAAGACACTGCTTAATGGACTGAGTGTCATGGAAACCCGCCAGCATCTTCCCAAGCTCCCAGTAACGTCTGACATACAACCCTAATGACTAAGTTTCTGGGGCGCACTGCACTCGGCAGAGCCTTCGCCGACGTGCTGGAGCAAGGGGGGGCACCCGCAGAGTCCGTGTTATTTCCTCTTGCTCTGCTGACAACCAGACTGTGTTCTACACACCTGTGGCTGGAGATGGTGGTGGTGGGGAGACAGAACTAACCAAGGGACTGCCCCACTGTGGACGTCAGGGACCCACGGGAACTGACCTCCACACAAGCACAGACAAAATGGATTTACTAATGGAATGCAGAACACCAGCCACTCCAAGAGAAGATCAGTTAAGGGTGATGTTTCTAAGACCAAGGTATCTCTTAAAATTCTGCAGTTGGAGACATTGTTAAGACGGTACCCGGCCCACAGGCTGTGACTCGTCAACCCCACCTCTAGGGGTTCCCATTGGAGGGTCACCAGCTCTGCGACCCCCGGCTCAGCTCTGAGTCCCTCTCTTCTCATGCACAGGTAGAAGGTCAGCCCGGCTGCACGAAGGCTTTCTGGGCTCAATCCCACCCTATCCTCGCCCTCATCGCTGGGAGGCATTGCCCCTAACGAACCTCTCCCACTGCCACCTCCACCCCAGCGTCTCGTGCTGTAGTTCCAGCGTCCAGACATTTTCACACTGTCGGGAAGAAGTTCCCAGTTTTTTCTTGAGCAGCTGCTGTACAGTGGGTTGACAGGTGCACCACTGATACAGCCAGTCAAGGACTACCTCCTTTCCCTAGACTCTGGCATTTATTGTGTGCTTGAAGTCAGTAAATGGGTTGTTTTCTTTGTATTGTGGGGGGAATATTCTTCCAATGACGCCTGGCCTGACCAGGAACAGTTCGGTATCTTCCCCTGTCACCACTCCCCATATATTTTGATGCATCCTTCAATCCCACATTGGGTCTGCCAGGGAATCTTACCTGCCCCCACACACACACACATGACCCAAGTAGATCCAGGCTCTGGCTGCTTCTCCACCCCCTGCCGGCTACCACCCTAGACCATCGCGTCACATCCCTCCCCTGGAGATGGCACTACCTTCCTGACTCGGCCTCCTCTGACTCTTTCCCCCGGGAGACAGTTTTCCAACTAGAAGCCAGAGTCACATTGTTTAAATATGAAGGCAGACCTGGTGGATCACCTCTTCAAAACCATCCGAGAGCTGCCCTCCACTTAGAGCAGACAGCAAGCTCCCCACCATGGCTACAAGGCTCCCTTCTAGCCAGACAGCCTTCCCTGCGGGCCCCCATCCATGTCTAGCTCATTCCTGCCTTAAGGCCTCAGCTCTTGCCATTATCCCTCCTGCTTAAGACGACCTCAGCAGGCTCTCCCTGCATCTATGACTCCACAGGGCTGGCTCCTTAATGCTCAGGCTCTGCTTAAATGTCACATCTTCAAAGACTTCTTCTTTGACTATCTACAGTGGTTCTTCCCCTCGGTCATTTCTATCCCTGCTTTATTTTCTTTAAAGCAGTGGAAACTTGTAACTATCACCTGTTCATGTGTTGTGTGTCCACCCCTCTAGAGTGGCAGTTACATGAGCTCACTTTCCCTTGTTCTCTGCTCTCCCACCTGCGTGGTATATGGGTGGTACTTGCCTTTTGAATGAGTCAGGGAATCAATCTGCTTTTCCAAATCTTAGCAAGTGATCTATTCAGCTTTGTTGCTAATGTTTATTAATCACCTGGCATATATCAGACTCATGAATATCTTATCTCGTCTTCTAACTATAACCATGAGTAGGTACTGTTTTTTTTTTTAGTAAAGCCAAGCTTTGAAACTAATTTTCCTAATTTTCTCACGTCCATAATGTCTCACCTGTAGCTTAAAGCTTAACCTAGAAGATTTGACTTCTTTATTTGAGAGATGAAGATAATACCCACTTTGCCTAATAAGAATTTATAATGCTCAAATGAGACCTTGGGCCTGAAGAAATTAACTGAAAAGTTCTATAATAAAATAAGGGGATTCTTATAAAATTGCAGAATAAAACCCCAGTGCCTGTATGCTAATAATAAAACTTCAATTTCCTAAGATCCACCAACAGCCAGATGCTTTCCATACAAAACAACATTTAATTCACAACCACGGTGAGAAAAGCATAAGCAACATTTACAGATGAGAAAATTAAGGATCTGTGAGGTTAAATAACTTGACTGAGGTCACTAAGCTCATAGGTGATATATCCAAAGCTCAGATCTGGGTCTGCCAATTCCAATGATCACACTTTGAATCTAGAGAATATTATTTTATAAAGTATCTTATAGAAATAGTAAAAAGTTGCCCAGGATCCTATATAACATCATCAGCGTGAGTAAACAAAAGACTTTTTGGAACATAAACACAGTGATCCAATCGAAGGGCTTTTGAGTCATACAAGACAGCCGGGGGACACCTGATGCTCTGAGCAGTAACCATGGCGCACACCTGCGTTTCTGGAATAGACAGAAAATCAGTGGGTTACACATCAAAGCCATGAAGACCGTAAAACAAATGTCTGTGTCCAGAACATGGTCAAAAACCAAGAAAATAGGACAACAGAAAGTTCTGGCAACACAAAGCAATATGAAAAAGTTTGAAAAAGCAGCCACGTGGAAGTAAAGTTGCATGTTTTCAAGTTATCTGACCACCTAGGTGAAATGAACTATCATAAGAAGAAATTTTAAAACTATTATGTTGGAAGGTAATTGTGCTAGAATGGTGCCTGTTGGCATCTTCACTGGCCTAGTAACTTGCAAAATGAGACCCATTTACTTTCCACTGTGAATTTTATTATCGCCTTCTAAGAATAACCAAATAAACTAATTTTGAAAAAAAATAATTCTAAGAAAAAGTTCAAAAGTCAAAAACTAATGACCTAAACAATGAAATCTGTTTTATAGGAGGATAAAAATCACCAAAACACCAAAAAAGAATTCCTGGAAGGGAATATAAAAAATAACTACATGAAATATCCAACAACTCATTGTCAGCAGAGCCTCGGGCTACGTAACGCATTGGCCTGACTCAGTTCTCCCACCATCCCCAGTGCTGCAGGTGTACCTATCTGTCAAAGAGCTGTTCCCGTAGGCTGAAAACTCAGCCTTACAATAAATACAAAGGTACCAAAGTCTACTAAAGTTCGCATACCTGACATTGACATTGCTAATACAGTGATCTCGTCACAGCTACTGCACCAGATGTTACAATGAACTCATCTAATCCAAAATCATAATCCTACCTCCAACTTGATAAAAAAAAATTAATAAATCTCTTAATCTTCCTGCCCCCAAACTGACATGCTCTCCTGAGCAGCACTAGATACAGCTAACAAAGATACTGTCACTTTATAAGTACAAAGTTTTTTATTAAAGATTCTATCAACTGATATGGTTGTAGCTGTCAAAGAAGTTATGATGCCATAAGAGCACTTGTTAAGTAGCACTTGTTAAACATCGGCTACTATTATGGTTCAAAACTTATGTAATACTTCTTTTGTCAAGGGTCATTTTTCCCAAGAATTTCTCTGTATTTACTTTATATTCCAACTGGGAATTCCTCTACCTGGTCCACTTGCATCCCATGCCCAACATTCCCTCCTAACAATATCACTCCTGTACCTTAGAATTCTAAGTCAAGTCCCCGATTTGATTTGGAAATATTTGCATCCTGTACTAGCTAACCCAATAAACTCTTCTTTTCCTGCTGTGCATTCACAGTTTATGGAAAAGATACTTACCGTGTGACAAGGTTGCTCTCAGTTTTAATATTAAGAGGCTTTGCGCTGATCCTCTGTCAGTTACCCAAATAAGTATAAACATCCTGACTAGAGCATTGGTAAGGGTAGTTATGAATAACCTAAGATTATCTCATTATAGCATTAAAATGATTGATGGGAATTATCAACACTTTACTTATACTACAATTTGTATGTGAAGGTATAAATTTTGAGTAGTAAGAGCCATGGACGACCACTGTGCCATCCAGTATGGTGCCCATGAGCCTCATATGACTACTGAGTACTTGAAATGTAGCTTGTCAGAACTGAGACATGCTGTAAGTGGAAAATATACATGAGATTTTGAAAATTTGGTATAAAAAAAGAATGTCAAGTGTTGTAATTTTTTTTATTGATTACATGCTGAAATAACATTTGGGATATACTGAGTTAAATGAGGTACACTATTAAATTAAAAACCTGCTCACATTACATTTCTGTTTGACAGCACTGGTTTAGCAGTTATAACTTCACTCTGATTATCTTACTCCTCATCTGCTTCTTACCTCTCAATGTATCCCACAGCCGCCCCCCACCCCTCAATTAAACCTACAGCTTATATCTAAAGGAGCAAAGGAAATTTCAATCTAACTTAAGGAAAACTTAATAGGGAAGATGGATCTGTACCCAAAATCACTACACCCTAAAGCTAAGTACTGATACGCTGCCTAGTTATAACTTAACCCTCTGGCAGCTCCCTATCCAGCCACGATTTAGGGATCAAATGCCTATAGAGAAATCCAAGTTGATGTAAAAAAATTGTTCACTAAAATCAGAACAGTTTTCTTATAAGAGAACTTTAGTCCTGCCTTAGAGGTAAGCACATAATTATCCCTGTTCCTAATAAGGTTAACAAACTAGATACCCCCCACCTCAGACTGGAGACAAGTAGAGAAAAAAAGATCATTACAACCGATCGCACCAGTCACAGTCGGAAGTGACGGCTCACAGCAAGGAAGAGCGCAGACTGTAAAAGCACACACAGGTGTACGGAGCACAGCGACCCAAGGCCTAACAGCGCTCCCAGCCCTAAAATCCTAGCCCCAGAGACAGCCCTACGTCAGCGCCAAATAATCCTTTAAGTTCACAGTTACCATTTTGAGTCATTAAGAAAAGTTTGTGTGACACTCTCCCAGGGGTCTTGATGCTTTGTCCAAAATTCTTTTTAATTCAAAAGTTTCCTATTATGTTTTGGTAAATATGTACTTTAACATTTTGATAAACTAATATTTAATCAAAACTGCATTTTTAAGCATTAACCTTAATTTAGTATCTAATAATGTAGCTAAAGATATTTGCTGTTTTAAACATCTGAGTTCTTCCTAGAAATATAAAATGTCTAAAACAATGTACAGTAGTATATCTTAAAGACATTTATGGCTATCAATTCTGTTATAGCCAATGAATTACTACTATACACTTAATACAAACTTATGGAGGAAATCAATGTTTAAAAGCATCTTTTCAAGTATATTGATACTTGAATTATACAAAAATATCCTAGCCAAGTAGACATAAATCCAGTTATAAGTTTATAGGCAAGAACATCACCTAAATAGAATTGAATTATTTAAGTCAAGAAAAAAAATCAAGATGATACTATAGGGCACCCAAAGAATAGAATATAACCTCATCTTACTGTACTTTTAGCTTTGATAATAGAGAAGCTGCCAGACATAAATGTGCAGTGGTCACCTACTTTTCCATACCCTGTGTCACATTAGTCACTCATGTGACTAACATTTGACCTAGGTTTTGAACTTTCACTGTTCTCCAACTAAAACTCATGGACTTCATGAATTTTCATGAAGATGTATTTACTTACAGAAAAGGATATCTCTTCCCTTTTTAAACTCTACACTGAGATTTTGAAAATTGGACCCAGCGTAACACCTGTGTTTTTGGTATGGGGTGACTTTCTACTACTGCACTAATAACCCAAGTTAATTGATCAAAACCAACTGGATTCCCTAAACTATAGCATGGAAAAACCTAGAAAGTCTAAGCCACTTTAGGAGATGAAAAAGTAAATGTCAGTAACCAAGAAAATGTAAATTAAAATGAGATTATCTTACTTCAGAAACTGACAGATTAAAATATACCAACTGGGATTTGTTTCTGACCATGGTGGGTATAAAGAGGTCCAGACTTGCACCCTTTCACTAAATGACTTGAAAACTGGAGAAAATATAGGAAACAACTATTTTCTGAGATCAAACAGCAGGCAGCGTAGGAAAGTAATCCTTGAGAGAAGAGAAAACAAACAAGGTAAGCCTGTGATCACATCATCTCTCCATCTGAAAACAATTTCTGGGCCAAAATGCAGTGAGGGGGGAACCCAAACAAAAACCTGGCAGTCTCACCAAATTAAGAAGACAGATATCGCAGTGAGGAGACAAAAATGTTAAGAATTTATAAGGCAGAGAACTGAGGAGCAGGGAGCTATGTGAAACAGAAGTTCCAGAAATTTGCATAGGGGTCACTTGAGTCTTTGGCTAAATTCCAATCTGCACATATATATAGCAAAATTCATCAAGGCCTGGAAAAGAATAATTGCCAAGGAACGGTCAGAGAAAACATTTCCAGAGCTTACACAAGGCCAGGATATTGTTAGAGATCCCATGAATGAGAGTGGAGAGTCCTCACTGACTACGCTGGGAATCTTGCCTTCACTGTGGAACTAAAATAGACCTAGATGAAAGGTTAGTCTAGACCTGCCACCTAGTCACTTAAAAACTAGCCTCAATAGCATCAAAGTAATTAAGCCAGAACAAAGTCCAAAACTACTGAAAGGAATAAATCCAGCACCCACTCACAATGGATGGCATTCGATCAAAAATTACTAGATATGCAAAGAAACAAAAAATCCATATGAAATGGATGATTCGTAACAAGAAGAAAATGCAGTAATGGGACAGACCCACAAATGAAAGAGATGAGGAATTACCAGACTAAGATGTTAAAGTAACTAAATAGATAGATTCAGTATGTTTGAGGATTTACAGGAAAAAGGAATATGAAAGGAAGAAATGGGAGATATATAAAAGAAATAAATGGAACTTCTAGAGATGAAAATTACAATATCTGAAATGAAAATAACACTGGGTGGGATTAAAAGCAGATAAGGTACTGCAAAAATGGAAAGGTTTGTGAATTTGAAGACAGCAATAGAACTATCTGCGGGAGGAAGGTAAAAAAAGAACTCTGCAAACTGAAGCACTGAGAAAAAGGTATGAGGAGAGCATCCGTGACCTACGAGACAACATCTAGAGGTCTAACAAATATATAGTGGGAGTTGCAGGTGCAAAAAAAGGGCAATAAGGGAAATATTTGAAGACACAATGTGGAAATATTTCCAGATTTGCTGAAAAGTATAAATCCAAAGGTCCAGAAGCTCCGTGAATACCAAGCAGGATAAACATAAAGAAAAACACATTGGCATGCTCACCATCAAGGTGGGTAACACACACGTGCTCACGGCTGACCGCGGTGCCTGCACCATAGCAGCCTGAAGTTGATCCCAGTAGGACGTTTCTCACACCTTGACTCCGGCTGTCCGTGCGAGCCCGTTTGTGCTGTGTCCTGTGTAAAAGCCTTGCAAGCGTCAGCCCCAAGAGTCCAGCACATGAGTCCATTCCATGCTGGGAATAGACAACTCTCCTCTGAGGCTGAGGTTAACCAGACTATGAAGAACTTTCTTCTCTCCAACATTCTCTGGAAGTGGGCTGAATGGATTGCAGCAGTTACCCTTGCTGCTGGGACAGTTGCGACTGGCTATCTAGCTTACAGAAGATTTTATGTTAAAGATCATTGCAGCAAATCTATGGTAAACCTTCACATCCAGAAAGACAACCCTAAGATAGTACATGCTTTTGACATGGGAGATTTGGGAGACAAAGCTGCATACTGCCGCTGTTGGAGATCCAGAAAGTTCCTGTGATGGAGCTCACAGAAAACATAATGAAGAGACTGGAGACAACGTGGGACCTCTGATCATTCAGAAAAAAGAAACTTAAGTGGACGGTTTTGATGCTGCAAACCAACTTGTCATGATGGGACCTGATTGTTTAATTAGAATGATTACCACTTCTGTCTAGTTCACCCCCCCTGGGTTCTAGATGTGGTATATTGCAAACTTCAGCTTTCATATTCACAGCATTTGCCTTACTTGTTGAACCACCATGGTGCACAATTGTTATAAAAAAAACACACACACACAGAAAAGTAAAAACCAACCTCATGGCCTGTGGGTTATTTTGGTCTTTGATTCGTTTCTTTACTTTTAAAACAATGACACTGGAATATAGGTGGATGTTGAAGTTAATATATTATTATCAAAATCATGTACATGTAGACTGTTTTAAGTTTCAAAGAAAAATTTATCACATTTTAATATTACATAGTTAACCTAGAAAATAGTGTAATTAAGCTACATTAATCACTTAATGCAATATAGGAAAAACCTGTTATTACCTTGATTTCCTTAACAGTGGTGATGACATTGAGAAAATATGACTCCTGGGGTTTCACAGTTTTGAATCAAAATGAAGGTTGAATTTTATTCTCCTTATTCATATATGGACCATGTCAATAATAAAGGGAGAGTAATTTCTTTGTATTCATCTTCCTGGGTATTTAATTGATTCATTAAAAGAACCAATACTGGAAATTGCAGATCAAAAGTGATAGTAGATTTAAAGTAGTCGTGAAGGAAGTCTTAAAATGTAATGTTCCAGAATTCTAGCCCAGGGACACTGAAGGAGCTGGACCACATAATTCAAATCTCTTGAGCGGAAAGCCACACATACATGACAAATGGTAGCCATTGGACCCAACGCCTGGGAGATTTTTATTTCCCACTCTCAATAATCAGGCACATGACTAATTCCAGCAAAGAAACTATTTGGGAGAGAAAAATAAGGATTACATCCTCTTTTATATTGTATGATTTTTTTCTTAAAAGCTAAACTTTGTAGTGTTTATGCAATATCCTTCAAAGACTCTGACCAGAAACATTGCATTCCTTGCTGATTCAGAAAAAAGAAAGTGTGAAAACTGAAAATAATGAGGAGCAATAAAAAAATGAAGACAGAAGTTGTTAAATATATATATTTTTAAGATTAGCTTTTTTGGATTTTACGGGTTAGGAGAAAAATCATGACACTATATATATTGAAATTGACAAAGGTAATAGGTAAACATTCCCATCATTTCCTTTAGTATATACTTAAATTCTCAGTAGTAGTTGATCACAGGTTTCTACTTGCCAAAATCAACAATTACCTTGGAAGCCACGGGGATCCATAGTAAGTGTGTGTGATTGTGTGTGATTGCTCATAGTAAGTGTATAGTTTTGTGTATTACAGTAGATAAAGTTGATAACGAAGAAAAAAACACACATCAAGGTAGATTATATTCAGGTGACAAACCAAATAAAGAATTAAACCAACTCATCTTAATAGTAGCCAGAGAAAACACATTACATATTGAAGAACAAAAATCAGAAATCTCTGACTTTTTATTATAAACTATGCCATTCTGAAGAAAATGGAACAATACTTTTAAAGAGTTTTTTTAACTGTTAATTTAGAACTCTACACCAAGCAATAACATTTTTCAAAAATGATGGTGAAACAGAGATTTCTTTTTAGACAAGCAAAAGCTGACAGAGTTTATGTTGTATAAGAAAAGTTAAAGGAGGTTCTTTAGGCTTAAGAAAAAGATTATCAGAAACATCACACACACACACACAAAAAGACTAGAATGTCTAATTGGAAATATATAGGTAGGTGAGACATTTACAAATTATAAAAAATTATTTAACAGATCACATAATAGTGTATTATGGAATAGTATATGATATATAATAATGGAAACTATACTTAGAACTAAAATAGTGCAAAGGCTAGAAGGGGATTGAATAAAAGAATACTGTGACAAAGTTCTTCCATTAGACATAAAATATATTGTTATTTGATGGTTTAAAGGGACAAATGAAAAGGTGCATACAGAAAATCCTGGAACCACCACTAAAAAAATAAAAGAGCTATAGTTAATAAGCCCAGAGCAGAGATAAGATACAATACCTAAAATGCACAATCAATATTTTTTAAAAGGGCATTAAAAGAGGAAAGTAAGGAACAGAGAAGGGATCGAACAAGCAGAAAACAGGAGGCAAGATGATAGATTTAAATCCAACCACATCATAACTGCACTGATTATAAATGGCCCGAATACCCCAATTTATTCAGTTGTCAGACTGAATAAAAAAGCAAAATGCAACTATAGTCAGTCTACAAGAAATCCATGTTAAATATAAATAATAGGTTAAAAGAGAAATGGAGAAAGATACCAGGCAGACTACCAAGAAAGCTGGAGTATAACAACATCAGGCAAAGCAGATTTTAGAAGAAGAATATTACCAGGGCAAAAAGGCAGATTTCATAATGATGAAGGAGTCAATTCACCAAGAGGACTGAATCCTAAACATTTACTCATCTAATAACGGTTATATGAAGCAAAACTAATAGATCTGCCAGTGGAAACAGACAAAGCCACAATTATGCTGGGAGACTTCAACACTTCTGTCTCCGTAGTCAATATGAGGAGAAAGAAAACAAGCAGTAATAGAGGTGAACAACCCTGTAAAGGAGCTTTGCACGGCTGACACTTGCAGGACACCCTACCCAACAACTAAAGTATACGCATGGGCCATTTGACAAAATAAACCATAATCTGTACCGTACAAAAGGTCTCTACACATTTAAAAGGACTGAAAGTATATAAAATATCTCCTCTGACCACAATTAGAAATCAATAATGGAAAGCTCTTTGTAAAATATCCAAATATTTGAAAATTAAACAACAGGCTTCTAAACTGCAGGGTAAAAGAAGAAACTAAAAGGGAAATGTGGAAATATTTCCAACTGAATAAAAATAAAGCTCTAGTTTGGAGCCAGATGGCAGGAGAGTAGTCTGAAAAGAAGATACATGAAAATATTTAAAATAAATTCTGTCCTCATTTTTCTTGGGGTTATATAGGTCGGAGGTCAAAGAACTACATAAAAATGCATTCTGTGTTGTGCTGCAAGCACCGTGAGAGTTATGAAGAATACCTTCATAAACAGGACAGCTCGTCTGGCTGCGAGTGTGCGGTGGTCAGGAGTGGATGATGGCAGGGACATGCGGACAAGCGAGGGAAGGGCTGGAGGACGCAGTCCAGCAAGAAGAACCGAGGCGGAACCGAAGTATCGGCCATACCATCACTGACATCTAGAGCATGTACCGTGCTTTGTAGATACATTTGCTCTCATTAGTAGCAACCCCAGGAGGTAGGCGTTCTCTTCATGTTATATAAAGGATCTTAAAGGTTGGTTAACTTGTTCAAGGTCACAGTAATTGTTAGAGCCGTTAAGGGAGTCAGATCCAAGCTCCTCACCACTGCCTATGGTACCCTCGCAGAAGAACCAGAGGGTTCTCATCTCCAGCCATCCCAGAGTCTTGTCCCGTCCGGTTCACCTGGTCGTCCACTAACCCACTGAGCACCCTGGTGCTTTTGCTCCAACTCTGCCCAAATGATTCTCCCCCACACCCAGGATTTGAGTATTTGAGGCTCACTCAGTCTTTGAGACCAGTGAGTCCCCCTTTTCTGCAGCCCTTTTAGAATTTAAATTGTCTTTCTCTTAGACATTCTGTATTTAAGAAGCATCGTAAGAGTTTGTACCGGTACAAGCTGTATATTTCAGCTAAAATTTTTTTAAAAATCAATGCTTGACTAACGTCAGCACATCTCAATTCAGCCAACAGAAGCAGTGCCCACCTTTGTGTTCAGCACAGCGAGTGCGCTTAGGATAAACGTGGATGAGGTAGACGCTGCCCTTCATGAATCCCCCAGCTCAGGGTTAAAGGAGACAAGCGCACAGGTAATTTCCAAAGAGAACATCGAGCATCAAAAAGGGTCTGTGACAACACACGAGACGGTCTCCCCACCGGGTCAAAGGAGGGCAATGGAAGAGTTCCCAGAGGGGTAAGTGGCCAGACCCATAACTTAGTAGCAAAGAATGAACAGAGAGGCTGCAAGAAAACACTCTGGATAAACAAAACACACAGTCAAGTCTCCAAGGGAAGAAGGAATATGCGACATTCCATTCTGGAGGCTGGAAGACCACCCCCATGGCTGGAACATAAGGCATGTGTCGTGCTTTGAAGAAAGATGACAGCAGCAAGGAGAAACCCGGATCTGAAGGGCCCCAAGGTCCATGTGCAGTAATCTAGGCTTCACAAACCATCTGAGAGATACTGAATGAACTGAGGAGGAGAAAATGAGAGGTGATCAGATTTCTTGGCATTGAGTGAAGTTTCCCTGTTTGGATTAGAGAGAACAGTAAAACCAGGAGCCCAGGAAGGGTAACAGACAGGTTAAAACATCCCAGTGACACACTAAGTGAGAGATGGTGGCCTAAACAGCGACAGAACTGAAAGAGGCAGAGGAATTTGGGAAAACACTGAGTCACTGCAATCAACACAGCAATCCTCAGACAGGAAAGCAGAGCTGGGCGTGCTGCCGCCATCTGGGGCGCAAACAACAGATGGTGACACCACAACACTACAGTGGATAAGATGACGCTTGCATGTGTGAGCGGGTAAAAGGGACAGTAAGGGAGAGATGACAAATGAGACAAAAGAGGGCGTTTTGTTGGGTTTTTCAGACATTTCAAGTTTGTGGTGGCTGTGACACCTTCAAGGGGAAATATTCAGTATACACTTGGGCATTTGTGCATAGGGGCTGAAGTCAGACCAAGACTGGAGATTAAGAAATTAGGAGCCCTCTTCCCATGAGTCTTCCAAGTCAGGCAGTGAATGAGATCATGTAAGGAGAGATTGTTAAACAAGAAAAACAAGACTAGCATCAAGTTACGTGGTGTGCTATGTCTTAGAAGAACACAGGCTTTAAATGCTTACATTAAAGAAGGAGAAAGGTCTAAAACACATGAGTTAAGCCTTTATCTTCAGAAGCTACAATGAGAAGTGCAAATTAAACACAAAGTAAAGGAGAGACATAAAGAAGGGGGGAAAGAGAAACCAATGAAATAGGGATCGAGAATAAACTGTGACAAAGACTAACAAAAGATTTATTTGCAATACATACATCTGGCAATCGGAATACAGAATAAAGAATGCGTATGAAGAAATGGCAAGGAGAGGAAAAATATTTAAGAGTAGGCTTTTGTTTCTAAGAATTAAGTGTTTTCAAATACCTGGGCATAACAAATAAAGATATAATTAAATAAACATGGTCTAGGGAAACAAAGCTTTTCCCACTGCCCCCTCCGAAACTCATTCTACCAAGTAATTGGCTTGACTGTAGTGAATCAGAAAGGGCATTAGCTCAACTGCAAGGCGACTTCCTTGAAAGACCCCATTTTAAGAAAGATCTCCATCACCTGACAGAGTTTGGGACAACTTTAATAGAAAGAACTTCGATGTACCATAACCTCAACTTTTACCAGCCACTAAAGTGGCACAAGAGGTGCCGCATTCAGAGCTGTTGATGGACCCTGAAATGTAGGACTGCAGCCGCTAGTCCTTTAGCTCTTCGGCTGCCACAGTAAGAGAATGATATAATAAAAGCTTATAACAGCAAGTTCACAAAGGAAAGGTGAGGAGTACTTAGGGGAAATTATGCCCAGCAATTTATTGAGGAGAGAGAGGCCAAAGGTTCAAGTCCAAGTCCAACAATCTATTCCCGCAAAGCATGATCCCCTTAAGGCGGTCAATAGGCCATATTCTCTCTTAACGTTAAGCAAAACAATGTTTAATTTTTTTAAACGACTTGTATATGTGAAAAGCTGTAGAAAAAGAGATGTCCTTGTCTCTTCCTTAATAAAGGAAAAATGTTTGAATTTTACCTTTCAAATGAGGTCTAATTTGAGCTTATATTATTATGCATGGGATGGTTTTCAAACCATTCCAAGATGGGCAAAGTTTTCTTAAATACAACACAAAACAATAGCCATTAAAGTTAACTTGATCAATTCGACTTCGTTAAAATTAAGGGCTTCCATTCATTAAAAGATACTGGGAAAACGATGTCTTTTCCAGATATCTGTGATATCACACATAGCTGGAAAAAGATATGTGCAATACACGTATCTGATGGAAGACTTGCACCCAAAATAAAGACTGCCTACCAAACAATAGCAAAATGTAAAAACAAAATGACCAGAAGTCTTGAACAGGTTATTTCACAAGAGGATCCCCAAATGGCCAATGAGCACATGAAAAGATGCTCGACATCATTACCCATTAAAGGACTGCAAATAGATAACACCACAGGAGACACACTACACACCCACAAGCCTGGCTCAAAAAAAAAAAAGACAAGCTTGCCTCCTGTCACCAGAATGTAGAGCAATTGTTGGTGAGAATGTCAATTATTTCAACCATTTTAGAAAACCATTTGGCAGTTTCTAAGTGGTAAGTATAAATCAATCCTACAGATATATACTTCCTCAGGTTAATTCTATTCCTATGTATTTTATCCAAGAAAAAAGTTATGTCCACAAAAATATATACAAGAATTTTATTCATGATAGCAAAAAATGGAAACAACCCAAATGTCCATCAGCAGGGGAGTGGATAAACAAATGGTGACCTACGGTGCAGCAGAACACTCGCAGGGCTGAATCTCACAGACATTACACTGGGTGAAATAAACCAGATGAAAGAGTACATCCTGCAAAATTCCATTTATGTGAAGTTCAAAGGCAAATCTATGGGTGAAAGAAATCAGAACAGGGAAGGGGCTGTCTGGAGAGGGGCACAAGCAATCTTTGTAATGGAAAGAGTCCACATTGTTATTTGGGTGTCAGCCACAGGCACACAGATCTATAAAAATGCACTGAGCTATATACTCCAGGTGTGTATGCTTTGTTTTATATGCTAAATCTCAAAAATAAAATAGCCCAAATGCATCTGTCATTCAAATGACTTTATTTTACTTACAATATTCTATCACTCAACAGATATTTGCTGACCACCTACTTCGTGCCAGGCAGCCCTCTGGGCACAGAGCAGTGAACAAAACAGGCTGAAGTTTCAGCCCTCGTGGAGCTTACATTCTGGGGACAAGAGAGACAATAAAGAAAATGAACAAGTTACATGGTATTTTATAAGGAAAAAGGGAAAATAGCAAAAAAAATGTTAAAGGGAATGAGGATAGGGTATGGGGTGGGTGCAGGATTATAGTCTCAGCACTGACTCCATGAACTACTGTTCAAATCGAATCACGATGGGTAGGCACATACAACAAACTCCATGTACGGTTTTAAGTGCAGTCAGTCACATATACAATAACATTTATCTTAACCATTTTTAAGCATACACTTCAGTCATGTTAAGTACATGGACATTGTTGTGCAACCCATCTCCAAAACTCCTTCCACCTTGCAAAACTAAAGCTCTGTCCCCACTAAATAACAATTCCCCGTGCGACCCCCACAGCCCCTGGCACCCACCGTTTCACTTTCTGTCTCTATGACTTTGTCTACTCTGGGTACCTCATAATCAGTGGAATCAGAGAGTGTTTGTCTTTCTGTGGCTGGTTTATTTCTCTTAGCATAATGTGTTCAAGGTTCATCCATGATGTAGCACAAGTCGGTATTTCCTTCCTTTTTTGAGGCAGACTAATATTCCATTGTGTGAATATGCCACGTTTGTTTATCCATCGGTGGACACAAAGGTTGCTTCCACCTTTTAGCTACTGTGAATGTTCATCCATATACCTCTTTACAACCTTGCTTTCGATTCTTTGGGGTCTATACCCAGAGGTAGAGCTGCTGGATCCTATGATAATTTTATGCTTAATGCCTGAGGAAGCATCATACCAGTTTCTTTCACAGCAGCAGTAGCAGTCCCACCAAGAGTGCACAAGGGTACCAGTCTCTCTACATCCTTACCAACATATTATTTTCTTTCTTCTTTTTATTTTTATTTTATAGCAGCCAGCTTAAAGGGTATGAAGTAGTTTTGTTTTTTTACTTGCTTTTCCATGCGACCATTATAAAGTATCACTCATTCACATTACTTGGAACATGTCATTTATTATCCTTTCTTGTAAGATAAGCTTCTATTGTTTGCAAAGCCCTCAAGGGGGAAAATAATCCAATAAAGCTCATATTCACCCTTCAATGTATGTCATTGAAATGAAAATATTTCTGCTTAAGAGACTTTTAATGTTAAAATTCTACCTGCAGTTAAGATTCATCATGGTCTTTATAGCTTGAAACTCTAGATTTTTATTCAGTAGGTTTCATTTGTTACACATAGTAATACAAGAAAAATATCGATTGATCTCAGAGGTGTAAGGATAAAATTAAGCTGTAAAAAAAAATTGACCTGGTATAATTGTTGAAAATAGTTATATGTACAAAGCAGGACATTTTAGTGTTGTGTGTCTGTTTACTATAGCAATTTTCTTGTCATCCAATAGTGCATCAAGTATTATGAAAGAATTGTGATTTGCATCTAAGTTGAAAAACTTGTGGCCCAAGTTGTAGCTAGGTTGAAAAGATGAAAGAGCAGATAGTCCAGGAGAGCACCGGACAGGTCCAGAAGGGAAGGGAAGCTCCTAGAACACTTCCCAGCACAGGCTGCCTTGGCTTCTGCATCACATGATATAGCATCAATCGCTGTCAGTTCTGGGCTCAAGCCCCTGACACTGTTGCTCTAATTGGAAGATAGGGGCAAAAGCATTCAGTTGCTAGAAGCAACCTATCTTGACAAACAGAGTTTAGATTATTCTCCCTACTACAGTTCTCAGCAACTCTAACTTTCACCAACTAAAAGAAGGTGCCCAGAAATTCAGGATTTAATTTCATGTCCTCTGGGTTTGTATACTTTAGCAGTCATAGCATTACTGTTCTGAGTCACAAAGGCAAAATAAATACTGGACAATCATTCAGCGTGGTCTTCGAACTAAAAGAAATAGTCAAAAGACAAATTTTGAAGAAGAAAAAGCAATTTTAAATAATGTGAGTATCATGGTCTCCAAGTGGGAGCTCAGTTTTCCCTTAGGTGCCCACTGAGGTGAATGACCTATTCCAGCACCACAGAATATTATTAGAACATTTTCATAAACAACTTCTGGGTTCCTTTCTGTCTATATACCTCCTAATTCATTTTAAGGCTTCATCTAAATATTTTTATTACAAAAAGCTATTTCAAGGGTCTCAACATATTTAAAATATATCTGGCTAACATTTACAAAAAAAAAATTCCCTAAATAATAACATAGGCTGTTTTTGCTTCACTGTAAGTGATAGGATTTATAATCCGTATCTACAAGGCAAAGGATTGAAGAATTGCTAGTTACAGACTAACCATCTGCTCAGAAAGTTGCTGCTCTTCTCATCGCCCTCCTGTACACATGCACATGTGAGCCACATCTATACCAAAGCAGCTGTATGGATGGTTTCTGTTACCTATGGAGCAGCATCTCCTCCAGCCGCGGGTCAGAGGCATGGCGCGCAGCCTTTACATGGGTGCATGAGGACGAAAGCAGCAGGCCCTTTCCTAGGTGCCCAGGTATTAAGAGAGCTCAGGGCTGATCCCCACAATAATCTGGGAGAATTACGTGATGCCCTGAAACTGTCCTGTTCTAATTCACCCTGGCATAACTGGATGGATAGTAGAGCATTATATGGATGAGAGTAAGTTTTGATGAAGAAAACAAGCAACAACAAAAAGCCTTCCACCTACCAAATTAGCAAAGGGAAAGAAAGGGAGGGAGGAACAGCACTCCGTGGTATGTCCTGCTACATTACGATAACATTTCTAAATGAACAGGCAGCCTTCTTGGCTTGCTCCGTTTCCCACTCACATCTGAGGATCCGTCTTAGAGCCACGAGCACATTACAGAGAGGACCGGGCCCAGACCCAGGCTGCCCACACCACGTGGGGCATCTTTCAGTTAATGGGTCTCTGTGCAGCATTCAGTCACACGAAGACAAGCAGCATCGTGACGTCATGAAGAAGAAGAGGCAAATGGGTGACACGTGCCTCCAACAAGAACTTCTCCCTTTTTAACCTCCTCCCATAAACTGGCTCTTGGGTTTTAATCCTCACACTCCACCGGCTGCAAAGATCTCTCAGCATAGTAGCTTCTGGTTGACATTTATAGGCAAAACATATAGAAGTCCCCAGTCTCAATATATTTACCAAAACCACAAGCAGGAAATATCTCTAGTTAAAACCCAAAACAAGTGGGGGAGAAAAGGATCATGTGACATTTTGGAGGCCTGCCAAGCAGCAAGGGATGCCCAGAAGCCATGCCAAAGGTTACCCTGGACTGTGACGGCAAATAAGGAAGGCTCTTGTTTGCATGAAATGGCCCCAAACAGAGATCAACAGGAGCGCAAGCAAAGTTCCATTTTGTGATTTTTCCCATCCTGAAGCATCTCCCACCTCCTCAGGAGACTTGCACTGGTCCCCATCAGGGAGACCCTGCAGTAGCACTAGGCCAGCTCAGGGCCAAGCTGGGGCCATGCAGGTTGCCCCTCATATTAAAACTCACATTTCTTTTCAAGAGGATATATACCAAAATGTGAATAGTAGTTACCTTCTTTGGGCTTTAAGAATATAGGTGACTTGTTTCTTCTTTATTCTTGCTCCTGTTCTCATATTTCTAACATGAATACATACTTAGAATATGTATTTACACATATAATTAGAAAAAAAATAAAATAAGTATTCTTCTTTACTATCATCTTATTTTTTGAATGCCTTCTTAACATACGATTAATAAATGAAGGCTGCCTTACCTGACCATCTGCATATAGTATTCTGTATCCAAACTGGAGGTTGCCCAGTGGTAAAGAATCCTTTTGGAAGTAGGAAGATTCCAGAGTGTCAGTTTGCTTAAAATGTGTTTCACTTTCTCTCTGAAGCAAAATACACACGCCCTTCAACCTCTCTCGCTATCTAGTCTTTTGGATTTCAGATAAAGCAGGAGCTTCCCTTAATATATTTTCTTTAAAATCCATTTGTAATTCTGACTTTAAAGATACACGGCTCTCTAATACTGTTTAATGGTGAAATTTTTACCATCAAGAATCTTAGAAATGCTAAGTACAATCTCTAGCAATACCCAGAAAAGCTTTATTTTAGAACAGTCCTATTGATTTTATTTACACAGCTTCCTGAAATATTACAGCTCCAAAAGCTTTGTGGACTGATTTTGCAGGGCTTTGATCTGTCAGAAAGCCATCAGAAGAAAACAAATCCTACCATTTGCAACAACATGGATGGAGCTAGAGGGTATTATGCTCAGTGAAATAAGCCAAGCCGAAAAAGACAAGTATCAAATGATTTCACTCATCTGTGGAGTATAAGAACAAAGAAAAAACTGAAGGAACAAAACAGCAGCAGACTCACAGAACCCAAGAATGGACTAACAGTTACCAAAGGGAAAGGGACTGGGGAAGATGGGTGGGAAGGGAGGGATAAGAGGGTAAAAGGGGCATTACGATTAGCAGACATAATGTTGGGGGGGCACGGGGAGGGCTGTACAACTCAGAGAAGACAAGTAGTGATTCTATAGCATCTCACTACGCTGATGGACAGTGACTGTAATGGGGTTGGTGGGGGGGACCTGATGAAGGGGGTAGTTTAATCACCATAATATTGCCAATGTAATTGTAGATTAATAATACCAAAATAAACTATATATAAAAAAAAACATTAACCATCAAAGTCACCGGGAACTTACTTTCTAAGCTGTTAGGTATAAAATTTACTTATCACTTGAAAAAAATTATACAGACTCTATCAACTTGTATAGTACTAACAAAAAAACAAAAGCCATCAGACTTCCAAGCATCAATATACCCTGGGAGCATAAACAAAAGCAAAAGTCTAAACCTCTGAGCTTTTATTAACATTAAAGTAATTATTAACAGTAAGGTCAAGATGGTCAAAATACTGATCTGAATCCACCAGAAGACTAATTCTGACCCTAACTGTATGAGGTTGAAGGGAGTATATATTCTGCTTTAGAGAGAAAATGATAAAATATTGATAAAAAAATGATAACAAATTCTAAACAAGTTGACACTCTGATATCTTTATAATTTCTAAAAGGATTTTACATCATTGGGCAATCTCTGATTTAGATACAGAATGCTAAATGTGGATGATAAGATAAGGGAGCCTTCATTTATTTATCCTACATTAGGAGGCATTAAAAAAATAAGATATGATAGTAAAGAAAAAAATCCTTCCTGTTTGAATCCTTTTCTACTTTCTGAGTCAAGTTATCGCTCCTTGAATTAAGGCAAATTTGATATATTCAGTGCCAAGATTAAGTTTTGTGGCCACAGGCCAATAAAAAGACAGCCAGTAGTTGAAATTTAGTTAGAAAAGTCACACATACACAGAGAGGCTAGTTTTTTAACTGTGCAAAACCTTTCTGAGATCGGTGTACCTTAAGATAAAACTAGAAGAAGAATAAATAAGATTCAAGTTGAATGGTCAAAACTAAACAAAAATTAATAGTCTATGTTACATTTCCCTATGGGATGCCTCTTGAGAAGAAGTGGCCAAATTCAATCCAATAAAATATGTTTTCATTGGGGTGACGGGGGGATACAGGACCCATTATGGGAAAATAAGCCTCAAAAGGAGCAGAAAGCCGACCCAAGAAAAACCAAGCAGTAGCCTAGGCTGTGAATTCTGGTGACATTCACACCAGGGAAGGGCTGCAGCAAGCCTGAAGTTAAATGACTCCCAAAGAAAAATCCTACAAAGATCATGTTGACAAAAACAAACCTGATACTTCCCTGGTTTTCTCTCCCAGAAGATGGAGCACACAATAATTAATTGACCGGACAAAGATTTCCTACAATTCAGAAAACTGCTTGCTGCTGTTACAGTCTGGTGAGAATACATCTCCACCAGGCCCCTGCAGATTAACATGCAAGAACTCCGAGGATGGAACACGTTCATAGGGTCCAAGAAGAGCATTTGGGGTCCAAGAAAGGGTCCTGTGGCTGCTTTCCCCCAAACTCCCACAGTCACCCAGGGATGAGGCGAGGTGAGAGTGAAATGTCACACAAGCCACCCTGGAACACATGGCACTGAAACACAACCCTGCTGGAGAAACGGGTGTGTGTAGAGGCAGCCAGTATGTATCCGTCCTTCTCTACCATTGCTTTTGATGCAGGCGTGACAAATAAGAGTGAGAGACAAGCCATCAACAAAACAAACAGGGCTGGGGGATGTTAGAGAAAATAACAAGGGCAGTTATTTTAACTCTGGCGGGGCAGCTGCTGTGGATAAGAAAGTCAGTAAGAAAAAGAGGCTCGGCGTTGTCTTCCGTGATTGGGTGGCGAGCCCAGGCGTGAGTCCTAAGTCACTGACCTGCTGCAGGTAAGTGTCTTGACTGCGAGTCAGGGGCATAAAGAGCCCGATCTCAACCACCTCTGATGAAGTCCTTCGCAGCCTGATATACAAAAGCGCTTACAGGAAGCAGGATTAAGCACGCTTCCCGTCCGCAATGCCGAGCGCACGATTCCTGATGCATCAGAGTTCCGTGTGGAGCTAAGCTTTTCCCCCAGAACGCGGGAATCACGTATGTGCACTTGACTTTCATATATGCAAGCAGCACATTAAAAACAGACAGAAACAGCATGCACTGCAGAACACAATTGAGATTTTCAGAGAAAGTCTATGTCACTCCCCCTCCTCCCCCAACCCGTACATGCCCAAGTCGAGGAACAAACGTATTGGAAAACCCCTTTTCCTTGTGATCACAGAGCTCAAAAGGCCCTTGCAACCACTCAGCTCTCACAGATAACATCAAAAGAAAAAGAGAATTGGAAATCATTCTCCAGACTAATTTAGATTTCTTCCAAACTAAGTACCCAAGGAGCCCTGCTAAAGCTGACCACATCCATTCCACATACATAAGAAACCCAATGTTTGCGTGTCTTTAGATAACATGAGTGCTGAGGAACTTTGATCACAAACTGTCCCAGTAATTTACTCTGTTTCAGGAGAAATAAAATGTGCTAACTTAGGAAGGGAAAAAAATTAAAGGTGTGAGGTTCCACAAATGAACGTCTACCACTTAAGAACATGTAAATACCAAGAAGTCCACTTAAGTCATGCTTCCTGAACGGATTTTTCTAGGAGTAATTCCTTCTGAGAAATGTAAACACGGTCATGTCATCCACAGGAAAACGTGATAGGAGGGAAATGAGCAGGACAGACCTGTAATTTCTGCAACTCACAGAGACATCACGTTGCTTTCTGGAGCCCAGCTCACAGCCAAGGTGTCCTGCCCAAGAGGCTTCGTTTTTGTCCAGGCCTATAGGAGCCCCCAATCAACTCATAAGCAGTTGACACAGCCCTAGGACCCCACTGGGAACTATCAAAGCCCCGAAACTAAAGTAGTCAAAGTTCACACCTGGAGAAAAAACTCACTCCATGCATATGCAAATCTAAAGATTCCCAAGGAGGCAAAGCCAACAGACACGCTTTGTGGGGGGCTTCTGCTCCATCCTAGAGGCCCCAGAAACACCCTATCCTGGGATCCACTGCAGAAATAAGACCCCAAACTGTCCCCCGGCTATGAGCACCCAAGTGTGCTGAGACACAAGGATCCCAGAGGTCCATCAGCAAGGGGACCCCCAAGTGCCAAGTGACGCTGGTTAAGATGATAGCTCAGCCTCTGGGAAGGCTCCTATAGGGTTCTTCATGCACCAAACAAGCCCCAAAGCTTAAAAATTAAAACATTAAAGAACAATCATGGGCATGGATAAACAAAATGTGGTATGTCCATACAATGGAATACTATTCAGTTGTAAAGGAAGGATGTTATAATTCAAACTACAACATGAATGAACTTTGAAAACATAAGGTTAAGTAAAAGAAGCCTGACACAAAAGGCCACATATTGAATGTCTTTAGGAAATTTATTAGGAAATGTCCAGAATTAGGCAAATCCATAGAGACAGAAAAGACGTTAGTGATTGCTAGGGGCTCAGAGGAAGGCTTAAGTGGGGAGAGACTGCCAATGAAGTGGGTCACTTTTGGGGGTGATGAGAATGTCCTGGGATTAGTGGTGATGGTTGGGCGACTTTAATATGCATGAATATATTAAACCCACTGAACTGTACACTGTAAAAGGGTGAACTTAAAGTATGTGGTTCTTTGCGCAGTAAAAAACACAACCATGCACTTTTCTGTGTGTGGGTTATATTTCAGTAAGGAGTTGAACTTTAAAAAAATGTCACAAGCTCACATTTTACTAAGAAGCACCTCCAGATTATTATTTAATTAGTAGAAATCAATCTAGTACTAAAACTGGATCTCAGATAACCCCAGGTGCTGTTTCCTGGATGAACACACACCTGCTGACCTCACCCAGGCTGCCTCCCTCTTCCACCTGCCTCACCACCAACACCTGCCATCGCTCCAGGCCTCCAAGGACTCCAGGCCACCAGAGGAACCTGACAGCGGAGCAGGTCAAACAAGGGAGTCACCTCTCCCCTCACCTGTTATTTTGACAGGCAATGCACGCATCCTAAACACATCAACTTCCTGCATGACCACAGGTTTTCTCACGTGTTTTTCGGCAGTTTATTACATTTACCAATTTCTTGAATAATTAGTATATTTAAAAGGGAAACGTTCAAGAGATAGGACCATCTGTCAGGTGAAGAATAGCCCTTGCATTCAACTGCCTGGTTTTCCTCCTTGAAACCATAGCCACTACCAGATGTGGAGGAATCTTTCCAAAGAATGAATATGTTTGATGTCTTCTTAAGACCATAACTCCCTAATTCCCCTGGCACGCAAGGGAGGGCCCACTGTCAATCAAAAACCTTGCCTCCCTTTCCACTGTCTGGAGTTGTCGCCAGGCTGCCTAAGACAGGGACATTTTCCAGCCCTACTTGCCTGTAAGTGGGCCATGTGACAAGATCTTGCTAAGGGAGCATGAACAGAAGTGACATGTCCAGGCTGGCCAAGGATGTCAAGCCAAATGTTGTCTGTTTCCTTTCCTCCTCCTCAATGTGAAGGAGAGAAACACGTCAACCTTGGGAGAGCCTGGGGTACAGAAACCTGCTGCTGGTGACCCACCTGCTGAGCCATTCTGAGAGGGAAACATAGGTCTGGCATTTTGAGCCATTATATCATTTGGGATTTTTTACAGGTGCTGGCGTTGCCCCAACAAACATATCTTCCCAACACCTCACACCTAAGAAAAAAATACCTAGATCAGACATCTCCTCCTCTATGAGGCTACTCTCCACTCCCCCTGGAGATTGGGACAATGTTTCCTCTGTGGACACAAAGAACTGGTTCATCTCTTTAAGAATCACAATACAGGTTTTACATGCTATTCATCTGCTTATATGTCTCTTTCCCACAACAAAGATTTCAAGGGGGTGATGGTATTGCTCAGCCTTGAATCTGGGACACCTAGCTCACAGTTGATGCGCAAGCCACATTTAAAGCAAGAACAAATCAACACCAAAAAAAAATTGGTGATCAGGATCATAACAGTGGAACTCAGTGCAGGAAAAGATCAAAAATGAATGGTTGGGACACTTCCGGGAAGATGGCGGTATGAGCAGGGCGGCAGAAATCTCCTCCCAAAACCATATATATTTAAGAAAATAAAACAAATACAACTATTCCTAAAACAGAGACCAGAAGATATAGGATGGTACCCAGCCTGCAGCTACACCTGAGAGGACTCGGCACCCCGCGAAGCGGGTAAGATACAGAACCAAGACCCCGCGGGACCCGAGCACTCCCCCAACCACAGCGGACTGGCGGGAGGAGAGGATTCAGAGTGGGAAGGAGTGGAAGTACAGGCCCGCGAAATAACCAGCCCTGGTGATCTGCGCCGGGAGTGCCGACACACAACGCATGGTGTATCAGAGATTGGAGAGTCAGAGGTACAGGATCTGAGCCGGGGAACGCACCCAAGTCCTCCCACCCGGCTCCCCAGGACAAAAGAAAAGGGTGCACTTTTTTAGCGATCTTAAAGAGACAGGGGCCCAACGGAGGAGCAGGATTTGCCCAGCACACTCAGCCCAGCAGGCTGGGAGTCCTGGGGAATTTCAGAGCCCTTTACTGGCGACTGGGAAAAAGTAACTGTACTGAGACTTCCCACAGAGATCAGCAGCCTCCTATTCATTCCTGCCCCAGCCAGACCTACAAATGGCACTGCGGAGCAGTGTGGCCACGGCTGCGGAATAGTGGAGCAGCGCCACCTCCGCGTTCTCACAGAATCTACTCCCGGCGGGCGTTTTTTTCCTTTCTTTCTTTCCTTCTTTTCTTTTCTTTCTTTCTATTTTTTCTTTTGTCTTTTCTTTCTTTTTTTCTCTCTTTTTTTTTTCCTTTTAAAAGTCTTAAAGAGCCCAGCTGACATACGTGCCACCTACCAAAGGCCACTTCTATCACCACGAAAAGACAGAGGAATATGGTACAAACAAAACTTACCCAGACCCAGACAACACCAGAGGGGAAACCTGAAGGGATGGAAAGGCACAATCTTCCTGAAAAAGAATTCAGAATAAAAGTCATAACCATACTGATGGATCTACAGAGAAATATGCAAGAGCTGAGGGAGGAAGTGAGGGAAGTGAGGAAAGACAATGCAGAAATGAGACAAGCCATCAACGGGCTTAGCAGCAGACTGGACGAGATGCAAGAGACTGTTAATGGAATAGAAATCAGAGAACAGGAATACAGAGAACCTGAGGCAGAGACAGATAAAAGGATCTCTAGGAATGAAAGAATATTAAGAGAACTGTATGACCAATCGAAATGGAACAATATTCACATTATAGGAGTACCAGAAGAAGAAGAGAGAGAAAAAGGAATAGAAAGTGTCTTTGAAGAAATAATTGCTGAAAACTTCCACATGCTGGGGAAGGAAATAGTTTCTCAGACCACAGAAGCCCACAGATCTCCCAACACAAGGGACCCAAGGAAGACAACACCAAGACAGTTAATAATTAAAATGGCAAAGATCAAAGACAAGGACAGACTATGAAAGGCAGCTAGAGAGAGAAAAAAGATCACCTACAAAGGAAAACCCATCAGGCTATCATCAGACTTCTCAACAGAAACCTTACAGGCCAGAAGAGAATGGCATGATATATTTAATGTAAAGAAACAGAACGGCCTTGACCCAAGAATACTGTATCCAGCACGACTATCATTTAAATATGACAGAGGGATTAAACAATTTCCAGACAAGCGAATGCTGAGAGAGTTTGCCTCCCATAAACTATCTCTCCAGGATATCTTAAAGGGACTTCTCTAGAGGGAAGGACTCCTAAGGCTAAAAGGATGTCAACAGAGAAAACAAAATCATAGCAAAGAAAGCAGACCATCCAAATACTAACTAAAGGCAAAGAATAAAACACCTAGTATATAAAGAATGGAGGAGGAAGAATAAGAAGGGAGAGAAATAAAGAAACTTCAGACTGTGTTTACAATAACGTAACAAGAAAGTTAAGTTAGACTGTTAGATAGTAAAGAAGCAACCCTTGAACCTTTGGTAACCATGAATCTAAAGCCAGCAATGGCAATAAGTACATATCTATCGATAATCACCATAAATGTAAATGGACTGAATGCACCATCAAAAGACACAGAGTAATATAATGGATAAAAAAGCAAGACCCATCTATACACTGCTTACAAGAGACTCACCTCAAACCCAAAGATATACACAGACTAAAAGTGAAGGGATGGAAAAACATATTTCATGCAAACAACAAGGAGAAAAAAGCAGATGTTGCAGTACTTGTATCAGACAAAATAGACTTCAAAACGAAGAAGGTAGCAAGAGATAAAGAAAGACATTACATAGTGATAAAGAGGTCAGTCCAACAAGAGGATATAACCATTATAAATATATATGCACCCAACACAGGAGCACCAGCATACGTGAAACAAATACTAACAGAATTAAAGGAGGAAATAGAAAGCAATGCATTCATTTTAGGAGACTTCACACACCACTCACACCAAAGGACAGATCAACCAGACAGAAAATAAGTAAAGACACAGAGGCACTGAACAACACACTAGAACAGATGGACCTAACAGATATCTACAGAACTCTACACCCAAAAGCAACAGGATACACATTCTTCTCAAATGCACATGGAACATTTTCCAGAATAGACCACATACTAGGCCACAAAAAGAACCTCAGTAAATTCAAAAATATTGAAATTCTACCGACCAACTTCTCAGATCACAAAGGTATGAAACTAGAAATAAATTTTAGAAAGAAAACAAAAAGTCTCATAAATACATGGAGACTTAACAAAATTCTCCTAGATAATCAATGGGTCAATGACCAAATTAAAACAGAGATCAAAGAATATTTGGAGACCAATGAGAACAATAACACAAAGCCACAAATTCTGTGGGATGCAGCAAAGGCAGTTCTAAGAGGAAAGTATATTGCAATCCAGGCCTATTTAAAGAGGGAAGAACAACCCCAAATGAATAGTCTAAAGACACAATTAGTGAAATTGGAAAAAGAAGAATAAATGAGGCCCAAAGTCACTAGAAGGAGGGACATAATAAAGATCAGAGAAGAAATAAATAAAATTGAGAAGAATAAAACAATAGAAAAACATCAGTGAAACCAAGAGTTCGTTCTTTGAAAAAATAAACAAAATAGATAAACCCCTAGCCAGACTTATTAAGAGAAAAAGAGAATCTACATACATAAAGAGAATCAGAAATGAGAAGGGAAAAATCATGATGGACCCCACAGAAATACAAAGAATTATAAGAGAATACTATGAAAATCTATATGCTAACAAGCTGGCAAACCTAGAAGAATTGGACAACTTCTTAGAAAAATACAACTTTCCAAGACTGACCAAGCAAGAAACAGAAAAACTAAACACACCAATCACCAGCAACAAAATTGAAGCAGTAATCAAAAAACTACCCAAGAACAAAACCCCTGGACCAGATGGATTCACCTCTGAATTCTACCAGACATATAGAGAAGAAATAACACCCATTCTCCTTAAAGTTTTCCAAAAAATAGAAGAGGAGGGAATACTTCCAAACTCCTTCTATGAAGCCAGCATCACTCTAATACCAAAACCGGGCAAAGACCTCACCAAAAAAGAAAATTACAGACCAATATCCCTGATGAACATACATGCAAAAATACTCAACAAAATATTAGCAAACCGAATTCAAAAATACATCAGGAGGATCATACACCATGATCAAGTGGGATTCATCTCAGGGATGCAAGGATGGTGCAACATTCGAAAATCCATCAACATCATCCACCACATCAACAAAAAGAAGAACACAAACCACATGATCATCTCCATAGATGCTGAAAAAGCATTTGACAAAATTCAACATCCACTCATGATTAAAACTCTCAACAAAATGGGTATAGACGGCAAGTACCTCAACATCATAAAGGCCATATATGACAAACCCACAGCTAATAACATACTTAACAGCAAGAAGCTGAAAGCTTTTCGTCTAAGATCGGGAACAAGACAGGCATGCCCACTCTCTCCACTGTTATTCAACATAGTACTGGAGGTCCAAGCCACAGCAATCAGACAAAGCAAAGACATACAGGGCATCCAGATTGGTAAAGAAGAAGTCAAATTTTCACTATTTGCAGGTGACATGATATTGTACAAAAATAAACCCTAAAGACTCCACTCCAAAACTACTAGAACTAATATCTGAATACATCAAAGTTGCAGGATACAAAATTAACACACCTTGCTTTCCTATACACTAACGATGAGCTAACAGAAAGAGAAATCAGGAAAATAATTCCATTCACAATTGCATCAAAAAAAAATTACCTAGGAATAAACCAAATGAAGGAAGTGAGAGACCTATACCCTGAAAACTACAACACACTCCTAAGAGAAATTAAAGAGGACACTAACAAATGGAAATACATCCCATGCTCTTGGCGAGGAAGAATAAATATTGTCAAAATGGCTATACTACCTAAAGCAATCTACAGATTCAATGCAATCCCTATCAAAATACCAACAGCTTTCTTCAATGAAGTGGAACAAATCATTCTAAAATTCATATGGAACCAGAAAAGACCCAGAATAGCCAAAGCAATCCTGAGAAGGAGGAATAAAACAGGGGGAATAATGCTCCCTGACTTTAAGCTCTACTACAAAGCCACAGTAATCAAGACAGTTTGGTACTGGCACAAGAACAGACCCACAGACCAGTGGAACAGAATAGAAAATCCAAACATTAACCCAAACATATGTAGTCAATTAATATATGATAAAGGAGCGCTGGATATACAATGGGGAGATGACAACCTCTTCAGCAGCTGGTGTTGGAAAAACTGGACAGGTACATGTAAGAGAATGAAACTGGACTACTGTCTAACTCCATATACAAAAATAAACCCAAAATGGATCAAAGACCTGAATGTAAGTCAGGAAACCATAAAACTCTTAGAAAATAGCATAAGGAAAAATCTCTTGAACATAAACATGGGCGACTTCTTCATGAACATATCTCCACGGGCAAGGGAAACAAAAGCAAAAATGAACAAGTGGGACTATACCAAGCTGAAAACCTTCTGTACAGCAAAGAACACCATCAGTAGAACAAAAAGACATCCTACAGTAAGGGAGAATATATTCATGAATGACATATCCGATAAGGGGTTGACATCCAAAATATATAAAGAACTCACGCAGCTTAACAAACAAAAAGCAAATAATCCAATTAAGAAACAGGCAGAGGACATGAATAGACACTTCTCCAAAGAAGAAACTCAGATGGCCAACAGGCACATGAAAAGATGCTCCACATCGCTAATCATCAGAGAAATGCAAATTAAAACCACAATGAGATATCACCTCACACCAGTGAGGATGGCCAACATCCAAAACACAAACAACAAATGTAGGTGAGGATGTGGAGAAAAGGGAACCCTCCTACACTGCTGGTGGGAATGCAAATTAGTTCAACCATTGTGGAATGCAGTATGTAGGTTCCTCCAAATCTCAAAATAGAAATACCATTTGACCCAGGAATCCCACGCCTAGGAATTTACCCTAAGAACGCAGCAGCCCAGTTTGAAAAAGACAGATGCACCCCTATGTTTATTGCAGCACTATTTACAATAGCCAAGAAATGGAAGCAACCTAAGTGTCCATCAGTAGATGAATGGATAAAGAAGATGTGGTACATATACACAATGGAATATTATTCAGCCATAAGAAGAAAACAAATGCTACCATTTGCAGCAACATGGATGGAGCTAGGGGGTATTATGCTCAGTGAAATAAGCCAAGCCGAAAAAGACAAGTATCAAATGATTTCACTCATATGTGGAGTATAAGAACAAAGGAAAAAACTGCAGGAACAAAACAGCAGCAGACTCCCAGAACCCAAGAACTGACTAATAGTTACCAAAGGGAAAGGAACTGAGGAGGATGGGTGGGAAGGGAGGGGAAAAAGGGGGAAAAAGGGGCAGTATGATTAGCGACATAATGTTGGGGCGGGGCACGGGGAGGGCTGTACAACTCAGAGAAGACAAGTAGTGATTCTACAGCATCTCACTACGCTGATGGACAGTGACTGTAATGGGGTTGGTGGGGGGGACCTGATGAAGGGCATAGTTTAATATCCATAGTGTTGCACATGTAATTGTAGATTAAGGATATCAAAATAAGAAAAAAATGAATGGTTGCTTCATAAAATTTCCTATCATATATGACCACTTAGATTTTCCAGCTTTTTTTTTTTTTACTATTTATCTTGTTAATTAATAGAATGTTTTTTAGAGCAGTTTTAGGTTTCCAGGAAAATGAGCAGAAAGTATAGAGTGCTCATAGACCACACACACTCCCTCTGTTTCCCTTGACACCTTGCACTAGAAGGATGTTTGTCGCAGTTGATGAGCAAATCTCAATTCATTATGACCTAGAGGCCATGGTTCACATTAGGGATCACTCTTGGGGTTGTTCATTCTGTAGGTTTCAACAAATGTAAATGACAAGGGTCCACCATTACAGCATCAGACAGAGTAGTTTCACAGCCCTAAAAGCTTGTGCTCTGCCCATTCATCATTTCCCTTCAGCCCCAACCCCTAACAACCACTGACCTTTCTACTGTCTCCTTCATTTTGCGTTTTCCAGGATGTCAAAGAATTGGAATCATATAGTATGTAGCCTTCCAGATTGGTTTCTCTCATTAGCATATGCATTTAAATTTCCTCCGTGTCTTTTCATGGCTGGATAGCTCTTTTTTATCACTGAATAATATTCCATCATCTGGACATACCACAGTTTATCAATTCACCTATGGAAGGACATCTCAGTTGCTTCCAGGTTTTGACCATTATGAATAAATCTGCTGTAAACATTCATGTGCAGGTTTCTGTGTGGACATAAGTTTTCAACTCATTTGAGTAAATACTAAGGAGTGTGATTTCTGGATTGTACTGTAGGAATGTGTTTATTTTGTAAGAAACCATCATACCATCTTCCAAAGTATCTGTATCATTTTTTCATTCCCTCTAGCAATGGATGAGAGTTCCTGTTGCTCCACATCCTTGTCAGCATTTGGTATTGTCAATGTTTTGGATTTTAGCTAGTCTAGTATGTGTGTAGTGGTATCTCATTATTGTTTGAATTTCCAGTTCCCAAATAACATATTATGTTGAAGGTCTTTTCACATGCTTATTCGCCTTCTGTTTATCTTCTTTGGTGAGATGTCTCTTCGGATCTTTCACTCATTTTTTGATTGAATTGTTTGTTGTCTTGAATCTTAAGAGTTCTTTGTATATTTTGAATACCTGTCCTTTATTAGATAGATGTTTTGCAAATATTTTCTTTCAACTTATGGAGTCTTTATTTTTCATTCTATTAACAGTATCTTTCATAGAACAGAAGTTAATAACAGTAAAGTCCAGTTTATCCATTTTTTTAATTTCATGGATCATGAACATCATTGTCAAGACCCACCATCACCTACATTCTCTCTCATATGATCTTCTAGGAGTTTATAGTTTTGTGTTTTATATTTAGGTCTACGATCAATTTTATTAAATTTTTGTATCTAACTTCTTTGTGTGTACAAGAATTCCTATTGTTAAAGCACCATTTATTGAAAAGGCCATTCTTTCTCCTCTGAATTGTCTTGGCTCTTCTGTCAAAGATCAGTTGATTATATTTGTGTGGGTCTATTTCTAGAAACTCTTCTGCCCCATTTGTCTATTTTTCTATACTCTTGCCAGTAACCACACTGTCATGATTACTGTAGCTTTATAATAAATCTTGAAATCGAGTCATATCAGTCCCCTGACTTTGTTCTTCTCCTTCAATACTGTGCTGGTTACTCTGGGTCTCTTGCATCTCCATATAATCTTTAGAATCAGTCTGTCAACATCCACAAAATTTGTTGGGATTTTGTTTGGGATTGTGTTGAATCTATAGATCAACTTGGGAAGGCCAGCTCCTTTTAAACGGAAAGTACTTTGCATCTCTCATCCTTCCTGTGTGCCAGCCTTCAGTGGTCAACTCTACACACTTGTCTTCTGTACCTTTGTGTTCTGAAAAAAAGTAGACCTCAGGTCCCAGCAAGGTCTCCAGACCCAGCGAGTACTGGAATAACAATCAGTGATGGACAGGAGGACTCAGGAGAGACGATGGCCATACAGGGCATCTCTCTCATGCACCAGTACCAACTCAAATGCCCCATACTATTTCCCTCCCAAGGAAATCTGAAAAGCAAAATTTTCACTAACATTTCAAATAAGAAGAGTGATTCAGGATTGTGGGGGAAGCAACAAAAACAAAAAGGAATTACATTCACATACCTAATTCTTTAGAGTCAGATTGTATCCCCTATATCTTCCCCCAGAAAAATTTAAAACATTCAGAAGATTTAATAGAAACAGGACAGATTAAAAATAACAAGAGAACATTTTATTCAGGTTCAAGAATAAAGCCCTAATGGAGTGGGGGTGGGGAAAAAACAACAAAACCCTATCAACTTGGCCTCAGTCTCAGAAGAGTCTATCCAGCTTCTCATCCTCTATTAAAACACATCTTTCTTTCAGCAAGAAAGCACTCTGTGTCCTCCACAAATGTCCTGTCCTAGCCTTTTTTTTTTTTTTTTTTTTTTGGAAGCATCTAGCTTTAAAACAAAGAGATTGATCTTGGGCAAGAGTTGGAGGAAATGCAAATAGGAAAAATGTATATTCAAAACACAGTAGCAACGGGACACCCAAACACTCCAGTGACAGCATAAGGAAAAAGAAGCCTATTTTGGGGGGTTTGTACTTCAGTCAGTTTCTTAGTTTCGTAAGAGATGTTCTGGGTCTGTAACTATCAAAAGCCATTCATAGCTAGAAAACAAGATGAATCTCAACTATCATCACTGGAATACACGGGATCTATCAGGTGAAAATTCAGGAAGTGTCTTTAACTACGTCAATTCCTACTACTGAATCAGTTAAGTGAGCTTGTTCCAAAAAAGAAAATTAGCCAAGTGCTTTGCAATTAAGTTTCAAAGAAATCACATAAATGCTTTAATCTGTTTTGCAATACACTTTACCTTGAGTGTAACAGCAGTCAGACCTAAATATGTGCATATGACAGAGACATCCTGCTCGGAGGTTCCTGCAGGGGACCAGCAGAAGGAGGAGAATGGAAGAAAATAATTGCCCATTACGTCACTCCTAAACGAAAGGTGACTGAAACGCAAACAACCTTGCTTGGTGATGTGATCATAGAGACCAGAAGGTTAACCAAAGCTGCTTTTTAGAATGATTGCTACAGAAGAAATGACACAAGGATGGGAAGACCGTAGAACAGGCCAGGTGAGTGCCTTGAGAAGTGGAATCACGCCTGCAGTCAGTACATACTCATAACAGATAATGAACAGCTGGTCCCCGTCACCTCCCCACCACTTCCCACTAAGGAGTTTCTCCCAAGTCCCCCAGGACAGCTCACCTTTCCAAGGGACCACCTGCCACCAAGGCCATGCTGACACTGGCCCTCGCCATCTGCCCTACACGTTCCGCCTAGAGGAACCCTCAAACCCAGCTCAAAACTCACCCGACACCACATTCCCTCCTTTAAACTTCACCCACACTCCCAACAGAACACAATTCATATTTTTTTATGATGGTTTGTGCACACCCTGCTGCTCACGTGTGTCTTGCCTGAGGGTTTCAGCCCCAGGCAAGTTAACTTTGGATTCAGTGAGAATGAAAAATGACAACGGAACACTGAGGGTAAAAGGGTTTATACCCAGCTTTATTTGCACGTGGCAGGCCAAGCGCTAGAATCCTGCCCACCTCAGGGCAAATCTGCATGGAGCAAGTTGGTCTCTGCCTCTGGGCCTCTCACCACTTAGCAGCCCCAAAGCACTGGTCGGAGCTCTTTATATACAGTCAATAATAGCCCATTGCCAGCATGTAGCCAAGTCTGCACCTGAGAGCATTGTACCCGCACAGGGGGCCAGCAGACCAGGGTCAGGTGAGATCCTGGCCATGGAACTTTCATTTTCTCTACAACGAGTTTGTGTAGTCCTTAATGGAGACGTTTCAGTTTATCTCTAAATCCCAACCAGTTCCTGATACACAGACCTTTAATAATCTCGTTGAAAGGAAATCTCTATGTCAAACAACAGATCTCTCACTGATAAACTGACCAATAAACATAAAAAAGGTGCTCCACTTAACAGTAGTCATAATACACAAATGATAATATGAGACTGTATTTGATTCTCTAGATTGGCACAACCTAATAAAACAGGCAATATTCAGTGTCCTCAGGGTTGAGTGGAAACAGGACAATATTAGAATATTGCCATAAAGATAAACAGATATGGCCTTTAGAAAAAAATAATATGGAAATTTACACCAAATTTCAAAGCTTGACTCCACCACACAAAAATATTTTTAAATGTACACAAATATACATATGGCCAAGGGTCACTCAGCATGCCTTGTACAAGCTAAAACATCGTAAAAGTTTATCAATGGGGGTATCATTTAGTTATCTTTGTCCATACATACTACAGAATATATTATTCAAAAATAAAGTAGACATATACAAAGAAGGGAAGATATCAAGGATAAATTGAAAAAAAGAAAGTTATAAATACATATAAGCTGACCCAATGTCTTACCTGAGAGTTTCAGCCTCAGGCAAGTTCACTATGGATTCACCAAGACTGGGAAATGACAACGGAATATTCTTGGGGTAAAAGGGTTTATACCAGGCTTTATTCTCCTGGTGATAGGTCAAGCACTAGAATCACATCTGCATCCAACAGTCTGCAGGTCCATTAATCCACCTCTGTATCTGCCTCCGCTTAGAGCACTGGGCAGAGCTCTTTATGTAGTGACTCAGCCAAGAATAGCTCACTGCCTACAGGTATGGAAGCAGTAGCCTAACAGTAGGCCAATTACATCATCAAGTAGCTTAGGATCAGGTGAGGATCCTGGCCATAGGAAATTCCATTTTCCCACACCCAGTTAATGTTTAAAAAAAGAAAAAGAAAAAGAAGAAGGAAGTCTGGGTGTATGTATGTGAAAAGGCACGGAAAAAGTTCTGGAATGGAACTTGAGGGACCCACAGTGCCACTCTTACTAGGGTCAGAGGGTAGAGGTCATTGTGCATTAGCTCACACAGTGGAGCAGAGTAGTGAAGGGAGACATTTGAAGGTCAATTTCAGATTTATTGAAAGCATAACTGTGGATAAAGTGAAGTTTCCTATGGCCAGGATTCTCACCTGGCCCCGGTCGGCTAGCTCACTATACACATGTGGGCAATACATCATTACTGACTCTATATAAAGAGCTCTGCCCTGCACTCTGGGTGGCAACATGGTGGCACAGCTGCAAGGCTGCAGGAGAGCAGAGACGGGAATGGAGTGGTGGCAGTGCCGAGGACAGAGACTGAGACGGCTGCGGGACTAGAGAGGCCCAGTGACAGAGACCGGCTTGCTGCACGCAGACTCGCTCTGAGGGGATGGCATTCTAGTGATTGACCTGCCACTGTGGGAATAAAGTTGGGTATAACCCCTTCACCCCAAGAACGTTCCATTGTCATTTCTTTGGTCTCGCTGAATCCATAGGGAACTTGTCCAGGGCTGAAACCCATTGGCAAGACAATAACGACTAATGGAAATGTCTTATGATATATATGCAAGTATCTTTTGCTGATTTTTTACTAAAGTTGCAAACAGGGAAGGCGGGTATGTTTATTGACAGAAGTGTATAATGACAATGAGGATTTCTGACTCATTGGTCTGATGGGAACAGTTTTTTAAGTCTCTTAAGTAGAGTGTATAGCCAACCAAGTATATGCACTCTAAACCTCACCTGTGAAGCGGGTGAGGCACGAAAAACAAGAGCTTTTAAAACAAGCATCCTTTCATCTATTGAGCCAATGCTTATGCCAAAATACATTATGGAGATAAATAACACATGCTTTCAAAAGCCTCTGTATGTAAGTATTAACCCCTTAAGGAATTTTTCGTATTACTCTTGATTCAAAGAGTTTAGTCTGTTTAAGTAATACGAGAGTTAGGAACGAGCCCAAAAAGAAAGGGTAATTATATTGTTCTGTCTTGCCTGAACCCCAGAAATCAAGGTTTGAGCCCTACACCTGTTCTAACCACATCCCAGTAATTGCTCATTGTCACCGTTCCGTAAGCGATGGGGATGGGTAGGGAGGCTGTAACAACAGGATCAGCTCTGGGGACCACATGATGTGGGAAAATGGGCATAAATTTAAAAAGAGCAGAAAAGGAAAGATTCGAACCTCCTCAAAGGGAACTTCAGTAGATGTTCTCTCCATCATACCTGCCAGGCCCCAAGGTCCAGCAGCAAACATAGTCTGTACACAGCCTCGGCACCTCCAGAGACTCCCCCCCCGGCACCCCATAGAGGCGGGACCAGGTGCTAGATCAGACCCCTCCTGTATTCTGTTTGCCCTGCTATGTCCTTCCAGTTCCGTGCAGATCAAGAGTAATAATTATGCATGTAATCTTCAAGTTGCCATATAATTTACTTTTCTTTTAAAAGGAGAAGAGAGACCTTAAGTTATGGAGAAACCTGTAAACAAATGTCAAAAGTACAGTTGCTCTGCCTCACCCACAGTGACGAACTGGGCTCTGGAAGGGCCCAAAGACAAAATACACCCTCAGTGGTGAGCTGGTTATCCACGACAATGCCAGAGCCATTGTGGGAATAGTCTTGTGAAATAAAGCTTGACCTTGCATATTCTTTGTCAGGGGAACAGTGTAGTAAATGTTAGATAATAAAAGACATTTCCTTAAAGAATTGGAGATTTCTGTCCACCTGGGTTTGTATAACACTTTACACAATGGGCAATATCCAGAGAGTTCATATTCAGTCTTGGAACTTGAATCAAAGTTTTGGAAATAAAATGGTTGAAATCAAATAACCTCGGGGGGACATCCCAGGGAACCAACTTAAAAAGAAAAGGGAAAGCCACAGTAATCAAGACAATTTGGTACTGTACAAGAACAGACCCATAGACCAATGGAACAGACTAGAGAGCCCTGATATAAACCCAACCATATAT
This sequence comes from Phataginus tricuspis, assembly GCA_029783875.1. Lineage (NCBI taxonomy): Eukaryota > Metazoa > Chordata > Mammalia > Pholidota > Manidae > Phataginus > Phataginus tricuspis. Next base: position 10,856,280 of record JAQQAC010002067.1, on the reverse strand, counting down.
GGTCAATTAATATACAATAAAGAAGCCATGGACATACAATGGGGAAATGACAGCCTCTTCAACAACTGGCGTTGGGAAAACTGGACAGCTACATGCAAGAGAATGAAAGTGGATTATTGTCTAACCACATACACAAAAGTAAACTCAAAATGGATCAAAGACCTAATGTAAGTCATGAAACCATAAAACAATTAGAAGAAAACATAGGCAAAAATCTCCTGAATATAAGCATGAGCAACTTCTTCCCGAATGCATCTCCTTGAGCAAGGGAAACAAAAGCAAAAATGAACACATGGGCTACATCAAACTAAAAAGTTTCTGTACAGCAAAGGACACCATCAACAGAACAAAAAGGCATCCTACAGTATGGGAGAATATATTTGTAAATGACATATCCAACAAGGGGTTAACATCCAAAATATATAAAGAACTCACATGCCTCAACACCCAAAAAGCAAATAACACGATTAAAAAATGGACAGAGGATATGAACAGACACTTCTCCAAAGAAGAAATTCAGATGACCAACAGACACATGAAAATATACTCCATATCACTAATCATCAGGGAAATGCAAATTAAAACCACAATGAGATATCACCTCATACCAGAAAGGATGGCCAGCATCCAAAAGACTAAGAACAACAAATGCTGGCGAGGACGTGGAGAAAGGGGAACCCTCCTACACTGCTGGTGGGAATGAAAGCTTGTTCAACCATTGTGGAAAGCAATATGGAAGTTCCTCAAAAACTAAAAATAGAAATACCATTTGACCCAGGAATCCCACTCCTTGGAATTTTCCCAAAGAATACAACTTCTCAGATTCAAAAAGACATATGCACCCCTATATTTATCGCAGCACTATTTACAATAGCCAAGATATGGAAGCAACCTAAGTGTCCATCAGTAGGTCAATGGATAAAGAAGAGGTGGTACATATACACAATGGAATACTATTCAGCCATAAGAAAGAAACAAATCCTACTATTTGCACCAACATGGATGGAGCTGGAGGATATTATGCTCAGTGAAATAAGCCAGGTGGAGAAAGACAAGTGCCAAATGATTTCCCTCATTTGTGAAGTATAACAACAAAGCAAAACTGAAGGAACAAAATAGCAGCAGACTCAGAGACTCCAAGAAGGAACTAAAGGGGAGGGGTGTGGGAGGGCGGGGGGGAGGGAGGGAGAAGGGGATTGAAGGGTATTATGTTTAGTACACATGGTGTGGGGAATCACTGGGAAAACAGTGTAGCACAGAGAAGGCAAACAGTGGATCTGTGGCACTGATGGACAGTGACTGCATTGGGGTGTGGATGGGGACTTGATAATATGGGTAAATGTAGTAACCACACTGTTTTTTCATGTGAAACCTTCATAAGGGTGTATATCAATAATACCTTGAAAAATATTTTTTAAAAGGCAGGGAAAAAAGAAAAGGGGTTTGTACAGAGATTTATGGCTATTCCAGCTAAATCTTAGAACTAACACTCATCGTGTAAAGCTTCAAGTTTACCAAGAAGAGAGTAAGGCACGAAAGGGGCCTTCCTCCTGCGGTTAAGTCCCAGGGTGGCTTCCCTCTCCCGCCAACATCACAGGCACTTACTGAAAGATACCTGTGACCATGGCAACTAAGGCGTGGAACTCTACAGACCAAATAGCAAGCCCGCTTCAACCATCACCAAAAGTTTTCTCTAGCACTCACAACGTGCCTCTAAAAGCATGGCTAGTATTCAGTGGAATAATCTTTGGCATGTTTCTGTGAAAACAGGCTTTTGAATGCCGGCAAAAGAGGCCCCCTCCAAGGCTGGTCTCCGCCCGGGCTCTGCCCACCCGGCCTCCCCCGCCCCCCCTTCCCCACCCTGTCCGCGTCTGATCGCCACTCGGCCAGCTGTGCTCCTTCCTGAACCAACCCTCTTCCCGCCAATTAACGGTAAAGGGCTTCTTTCCAAATGGCTCTAAAAACAGACCAAGATAAATAAATGACACAAGAAAGGAACAGGTCTGAAAGGAAAAGGATGAATCCCATCCAGCCCTCTCCCCGTCTTCAAAATGACATCAAATCCTGAGATGCTCCCAAGCCTCAGTTTGGAGGCTGTTTGGGTGACTGGGTTTTCTACAGAAACCCTTCAATAAAAAAAGCGTAGAGGTGTGGAAAGATTACTTATTTTCAGGGCTGACGCACCCCCACACTTGCCCCTGACTTACCGAGGACATTCATTCCTAGAGCTACTCACATACCCCGGTTCTTTGCTCCCATCAATTGCCAGCAGAATTCTGGCCAAGACTACCCTCTAATTGGATTATTAAGAAGTGTAAATAGAGAACCAGGGCCCTTTCCTGACACCTTACAGCCTTTGTCATTTATTCACAGTGTTCCTCTTCAGAGCTGTGAACTCTGTTTTACTCTTGTAGTATTTCCTACTTGTTAAGTTTATTATAGTCCCAATTACATATAAGTTGCTTAAAGCAAGAGATTATGTCATAATTCTTCAGAGGTCTGCACAGGTTCAACTGTCTGTGCCAACCACATTGCAGTTGGCGGGGAATAAAGCAGACTTACTGATAGTTCTCATTACTACTGTTCCTTATTTGAATCACAACACATCCTCTATCACTAGAAACTCGGAGAGCAGATCTAGGGGACCAGCCAAAGCTCACGGTAGATTTGTGATTTGAACGTCATCCCTCCCTTGGCCCCCAACTCCTTGACAGACGAGGATAAGGTCAGTAGGCCAGGACAATGGGGACAGAACGGAAGTCACCTTTGGAAAGAACCTGCCAAGCGCCAGGTAGCTTACATGTCATCTCATTTCAACCTTACAAGATCCTAGGAACTAAGGACTGTTCCCTCTGAAGTCAGGGAGTTCAGGGGTGTGTCCGGCTCACAGCCAGAGGAAAGGATTGCTGGAGGAAGGACCTGGCCCTAGGTCCTTGCCCCTCCCACTCTCCTACAGCAAAGGACCAGAATCAACGGTGAGAACAGAGGAGTGACACCAGCTAACGAGAATACGAGCAGGTCACACACTGCATATTAATCAGCACATATGAAATGCACCAGTATGCATATCTGAGCTGATGCTCAGCAAGCCTTGTCAGGGAGGCACATCTGCATTTCCCCGTGTTATAGAGGAAGGTATGGAAAGTTAAGTGGTTGGACCAAAGCCCCAAAGGGTGCAGGTGATTCACCAGGACTAGAGTTCAAGTTTCTAGGAACAAGTGACTAGAATTGGTGCCCTGGTTGATAATAGCGGGAACCCAAAGCTTTGGAGCAGTCAACAAGGCTGTGGGGAGCTTTCCCAAACCCCACATGCGCGTGGACACACACATGGCACGACAGGTGACTCTGATGCTTCCTTCCTCCCCCTCTCCCCCTTGCTTCCCCACCCCCAGACCACGACCTGAAGGACCCCTTCCTTCATTAGATCATATGCTCTTGTTTTAACACAAGGGCCCAGGGAAGAAATCTCAGGGCAGCCCAGTTAGGATAGATCGCCTCCTGCAAACCGACCAACACCCATGCATGAAGCCAAAGTAGGGAAAACATGTGCTTCAACAGAAAACAGAACTGTTTGAGCTCACACCTGTCCTGGTTATTTGATTCTAGCCTCTCATTGTCTGTGAGCTCTGTGAACTGTAGATAATTGAAGGTGATTCAAAATAATTCCTGTCTGGAGACACAGAAATGCTGCCAGGTGGCAGTTCAATTTAGTGTCCGCCTCCCTCCCCCTGCATCCTGTGGAAAATGGTACTTTGTCTCTATATGCATTCACTTCAATATTCCTGATGTATAAATATGTCTGTTCTTTGGATTATGCTCTGAACCAATCCTAACATCTTACTGGCCCCCTCTTTAACACTATCTGTAGGAGAGACATGATTAAACTTTTTTCACAAAATTATCCCTCACCACAGTGTAGTAATCATCAGGAGACTAGAGTTCCTCTGTGGACGTCTCGTTACTGCAAGACTTAAAACCTTTCACAGACTTCCGAAGTACTGCCATTTCTGACGAGACTTTAAAAGACTACAAGAAAACCTCAGCTGGCCCCTCCTTAGGACAGCTTCCCTTGGTTCTGGGCACACGTCGGATGTGTTCTTCAAGAAAGGCTGGGACCTTTTCATACTGTTCCCTGTGAGAGTTTGTATTCATTGAGAAAGATGTTCCAGGCAGGGAAATCTTGGTGAGAGAATTCATCAGCTTTCTGCACCAGGCCACCAAAGGAAACAGAGGGTTAAGAGAGGCTGTTAACAGGGGGAAACGATAGTTTGTGAGCAGTATGAGTGGTGTTAGAAGTGTGTGCAGTAAAGTCTCAAGGTCTAGGGCATTGGGAAGGACACATGGGAACACAGCACACAGACCCAGTTAATTGAAGTGCCAATTAGCTGGTCCCATGGTGAAGCTGAGTTTCCCATTCCATCCACTGTATAGGCTGTCACCTATTTATTGATATATAAAAGTTTTAATTCTATTTCTATTGGTTAATGCTGATTTAAGACTTCTTTTCCACAGATTAACTCAATAAACATTGGATGACATCTATGCCATGTTAGTGCAGAAGGCAGTATTTCTCAGCATGCAGCCAGCAGACCTCTGATCTGAATTGCTTCTATTCCTTATTAGAAACAAAAATTGGGGGGCTCCACCCCAAACAGTGAGGCAGAAAACTCCACTTTATTTTCAAAAACATATATGGTTTTGGGAGGAGATTTCCGCCACCCTACTCACGCCACCATCTTGAGTGCCTCCCTCAGAAATCTCCACTTTAAACAAACTTACTATTTGTACACACTGAAGTTGTTTTAGATTCACTGGAATGGAGAAACTATACTAACTAGTCTAAGCTGAACAACGGGACTATAGAATCACTGTTGGTTCAAAACTTCAGGAACATCCCAGGTAAAACCTAAACTTGCCCCATACATGCAGGGCCAGAAGACAGCAAAAAAGAGGTGGCTACTCCGGATTGCTAGGCGGCAGGTGTAATGACCAGGGGAACTTATATTCAAGGCTTGTCTTGGACGGCTGCAAGATGAGTAGATCTCTGTTTATATAGAGGCCTTACCCGGGTTTAGGCGCGTACACCATCCAGATGGTCTCAACACCACATCTTAAGGCTGTGCCTTTGGGAAGGTGAACAGAACCCACATTGCAAGGATGGGGAGTGGGTGGGGCAGCTTCTGATTGCCCTGGTCCAGCGCAAGGGTCAACTGCTGGCCATGGCATCTCATTGACCACCCCAACAGTCATCAAATTTGGGTTGTTGGAAGGGTATTTTATCCCATCTGTACCATGATTCTGATCATATATATACTACCTGCCTCACAAGACTATTGTGATAATCAAATGGTATAATATAAGAGAAAGTGCTTTGCATGCTATAAAGGCAAATATTATTACCCAGCTGCCTTAAATTCTTTCTAAAACAAATGAGAATATGAATCTATGATAAAAGGAATCAATCGATGAAAAAAAAAATATCCAGTGTCTGAGAAGATGGTAGTACATAACCATTTGTTGATAAATGAATTCAGTTACAGGTTGTCTAACACGACTGTCTCATAGATGAAGAAACTGAGCACCAAAATGTCAGAGTCACTTGGCCGAGATCACAGAGCTAGACTGGGATGAAACCTTGCACAGGTGGACAAGGCCCGCAGGACCAGGGCCAGTGTCTGCGGAGAGAGGAACACTGTAACACAACTGTGAAGGTGACTGTGTAGTCAGCTCACAGCTTCCGAGAAGGCGGACACGCAGCTATACTAACAGGCTCAAGATGGAAGAAAATGCCTAGTTCCACCTAAACCGGAGAAAGGTAAATCACACCAGCCTCCAGAAATAGCCATGGATTTATGGAAAACTAGGGGCAAAGGAAGGTCTCAGGGACAAAGACAAGCTTTTCAGACATGTGGGAAGAAATGAAATACCCTAATACTTCATAATTAAAATTCTTAACGGGTTCACTTAATCTGGAATCCGGTTTCCTAAACTGCCCCCCGTGGTGGCCCAAGTTCTAAGCCGCATGGCAATCCTGAGCAGGAGAGGTGCTCAAGGCCCCCCGACGGTTATCAAGCAACACAGGCCATAAACTAAAATGCGGCTGTGGCTACTGCTTCCTTCAAGAGCCTTTAATCTGTGCATGCCTCAATATTTTCAGCCTGAAGAGAAGATGCCGTGAGTATCTCCCATGAATAAGAGAAAGTAGAAAAACCCAAGAGAAACCATTCTGTGAGCAATCCCGCCTATTAAGGAAGTTAGTCATTCTGGAAGAACTGTTGACAGTTTATGCTTTTCCTGGGCCATTTCTAAGTCATGTGATACAGCAAACAACCAAATAATGGCAGTAATGATCCACAGCTAATGCTTCCTGCGGGGCTTAGAGTCTTCATTTGGAGATAACCTTGGGAGAGTAACAGAGATTCCAAAATTTCTGTAGAGGTCCACAGCCATCAGAGCCGCCAGGACCCCATTCACCCCTCAAGGCCACCGTCAGCAGATGCTAGACCCCCACAGGAAAGGCCACGCGAGCTCTTTCCCACAAACTCTGGCCCCAGGGCTTGCCCTGCAGGCTTCCAAGAGACTTCCGTATGAAATGTAGTGACAAAACCATTATAAGATAAATGGGCCGGAGGTGGGTTGGGATGGCAGCCCAAACAAATCCAACGACAATGAGGATAAAAACCCTAGTATTGCACCATTTTCAAGTTGCCAGTGCCCTTCCAGTTCTGATATGCAACAGAGCTTTGGGCTTTCATAGGAATTTTAATCATTGCAATATAGTTCTCAAGGAATCCCAATTATTCCTTCAACAGATATTTATTTTCTGTAACAGAAACTATGAACAACACCCAATGCCTATCTTGTGGAGCCTGCCATCTAGTTAGGGGAACAGATAACGAAAAAACGCACAGATGATACAAGCAATAAGGAAAAATAAAGGGCAAGGGCGTACAGAGTGGCCAAGGAGTTCAATTTTAAGTGTGAGAATGAGAGAGGAAGCCCAGAGAAAGAAGAGAGTTGGACGGAGAGAAGAAAAAGTGCAAAGGCCCGAGGCAGGGATGTGTTTGGTGCGCTTGAAAAACAGCAAGGAAGCCAGTGTGCCTGAAGTGCAAGTCAGAAGGAGGAGGCTGGTAGGAATGAACCAGGGGGCCGGCAGGACCGCAAGTCAAGAGCAGGAGGCCGAAGATGTAGGACATTTACCTGAGATGCGTTTTAGGATATACTTTAGGTGGGACTAGACAGCCACATTAGTATTTGAGCAGAGATATAACATGATCTGCCTAGATCATAAAAGGATCAATCCAGCTGCAGGCTAGAGAATAAATGGTTAGGGAAGGGAGTAAGTTAGGACACCAAGGCAGACCCCCCCTGCCTGCACCCCCACGGTAGCTTGGACCAGAGCCTTAGCTGTGTATGTGGGAGACGTGGTTATGTTCAGGACTTAGATCTAAAGTGCAGTTAGGAGGATTTGCTGATGGATTACATGTGTGGTATGAGAGAGCAGTCAAGGTTTGCTACAGGACTTCGGGCTCCATAACCGGATATCAACGTGAATAACCTTCTGTGCGCCAGGATCTCTACGGGTAAAAATGTGAATCTAATGGAAAAGCTGGGAACTATTACAGCTGCCAACCTCTGTTTGCTTAGAGCGTCGGTCTTCCCAGAAACCATCCACCTTTACTACCTGCTTGATCTACAAAAGCACCACGCACTTTTGCCTCTTCCCTGGCTAAACTCAAATATATATGCTCTCCTGGGTAATTCCTGACATTCTACCTGCTTGACACGATATTTGAGCTGATAAATGAACAAATGAAGACCTGACGTAACAGCTGGGTAGCTGTGAGAGCACAAAAGGGCAAATATATGAGTAACCAAGGGCAATTCTTCAAGAACAGAATGTACGTTAGGTGATTAAGCGTAAACCAGGCAATGAAACAGCATCATTTTTGGTTCTGGGACCTTGCAGTATGGAATTAACATCACAAGGGTGGTTACCAATATGTAGGGAGCCTCATTAGATGGATGGAAGCACTCGATCTATAGAAAAGAGGCGTACCTAAGATGATTTCAGGGACCGCTTACTGAAGATATTTCACATTTTGTCCTCCCGTAAAGAACAGCCAGCCTAGTCTCCTAAAACTTACTGTATTTACTTCTATAGTTTAATACAATTGATACTTCTGTTTAGAAATGTAATCCTTGGGATGAGATCATCACAGAGCCAAGAGTCTGGCGTTCCAGACGCAGCTCTGATGCTTGGCGAGCCATCCGGTCTCTGGGCATCGGTTCTCCGGAGCGCAGGGTTCCGCGGCTCCCAGGCAGTCAGACCCCCAGGGCCACCCCGTCCCGCGCTCTGCCTCCTGCGGCCGCGCTCGGCCGACAAGGGAAGAGCTACCCGCGCCCGCCCGGAGAGATTCTCGGTCAGCCTGTGGGAAGACGACCAGCCTCATTAGTAATCAGAGAAATGCAAATCAACACAGGGTTATTAAGAAATGCAAATAGAGCAGTTTTCAAGGAGATAAAGAGCCTTCTGCGGACACGGCGGCGGTTCCCTAGTGGGCGCTGAGGAGGAAGACGTCTCCGGAGAGGGGAGTCCTTCACTCCAGCCCCTGCTCAGCCTCTAAATCACTAGTGACTTTGCACAGGGCACAGGACTCTTCTGACCTCCATTTACTCATTAAAAAAAAGAAAAGAGCGGGTTGAATTCCACACTACATTTTAGCTTAAATCAGAATCAGAAATAGTAACCAGACTCATTTAACGTAGACTATCACATTACCCAATCACCCTGTAAATCTTTTGAAAACTATCTCTGACTGCAAGAATTAAAGATACTCTCCCCACAACTACTGGACTGATTTACTACAGTACGTCACATAAAATCAAGCATACAGTCAGATTTTTGTTTAGGTTTACTGAACGAACTGGCCCGTTTAGCATTATGGGGGTACACCGTGTGTGTCCTGCTGGGACGCTGTGGAGCGGCCAGTCAGGTCACAGGGGACAGGCTGGTGGGTGACCAGTGAGTCTGCCCCCTGTGAGTCCACGATTCCCTTCCCTAGGCCCCTACCACCTTCTTAGCATTACCACGATGGTTCTGCCTGAGGTAGGCCACCTCTGCCTTTTACTGAGGCCTGAAGGTCCCTCTCATAAGCCCTCCAGCAGCCCCCTGGACAGCAGTTAAGTTTTGAGCTTTGCTTTTCTGAAGGAGATTACTTGGGCATCTCATACATGTTGAGCACAGCCTGGGGCTGCGAAAGGCAGACGATCCCTAAACAATCAAATCATATCTCCATAGGAAATAAAGCCATTGTTTAATAAATCCCTTTAACTACCAGTGCCCAAGTTGCGGCTGATGATAGAGTTTTTGTATAGTCAACAATTTCTTACTTCTGAATACTGCTTTGCAAATACTAACTCTTCTGTGGGAGTTGTCAGGCAAACCGCCTCCATCACTGACAAAACCCCTGCTCTGACATGGAGGTGTCTGTCCCCGTGTTCCAGGCAGCTCCAACCAGCCAGCATGTGCACCCACCCTGGGGAACAACCGTCTCTCTCTGCGAGGAGCACCTCCCACCTCACCCACCCCAGGCCCGCTAAAGTGAATTTTCAGCTTACAAAGTAGCCTGTGTTTTAAATCAGACCGTCCCCAACATTTCCTGTGAATTTTGCTAAAAAGAAATCTGTACAGTCATTTTGATCTGATACAAGAATACACAGAATGGCAGGCAGACAAAACTGCATTTTATTTATATAGCACAAAGAGGAGAGGCGTTTTGGTGGGAAGACGTGTAACTCTACTTATTGTTTTAAGTGCTGCAAAAGAGAAGGTAAAAGTCACCCAGCATCCCACCATTTAAAGAAATGCAGAAATCAAAATGAAATTAAATTAAATATCAACTCTCCAATCACAGTACACTCACAGTTTTATGCACCTTCCAGGATCTGTCCCCTTTTTATGTATACATGTATATAAACACGTATGTGTATATGGCTGTGTGTGTTTATATACACACACACGCACTTTTTAAAATAAAATTGAATTATGTGGCAACTTTTTTTAACACATGTTCTGAGCATCTTCGCAGAGCCATAACTGTAGAAATATGGCTTGGCACCCTGTTGCAAGGATACACCTAATTTGTTAAACCAGTCTCCTTGGTCTCCTAAAAATGGCAGAAAACATTTTTGCTGACAAGCAGATGACATCTTTCTGAGGGGCACACGACTATTATCCTGCTTTATGTGTAAGAAAATTAAGACTGAGAAGGTTAAGTGACTTTTGAAAGTCATGTGACAGTAAGTGGGGATTCTCCGGTCAAGCCCCACGGACACTGTGTTGCGGATTGCCTCTCAGTAGCCACTAACTTTGTGGAAACACACGTCTGACCTTCTCCATCTAGCTGACAAGGACACAGCATGAGCTGCTAGAGGGAAAAACCCTCAGTCTTTGCAAAAGACACCTTCCTCTTGAAATTATTAATAGTATGAAAGGGTTTCTTTTAAATGTGTAAGTCTTACAACATTATACATAAGCCATTGTCTTCAGCTTATGTTGTCTTAATGGGCAGTTTTCAAGAGAAAGGATTAAAGAAGAATCTAACTGGGGGATTAGAAGCCCAGAGCTTCTGGAAGACAGAGCCAGTAGAAGAACCAGAGTTGTGAAGCACAGAGCAGAACAGAATGAACCTAGCAGAGTTATAGACTGGAAGGTATTCATAGCAAGAGCAAAGGAAAAGGATCGAAGAAGTGATCACAAGAACTTGGAAGCAAGCTTCAGGCCCAAAAGGAAGTCAAAGCCAGTTCAGGGAACTTCCCCAGGGGGAATTCCTGGGATGATATAGCTCAATGGCCAGGGGTTGGGGCCGGGAGCACAGCTAGTCAGTGGCAGAGCGCTTTCTTCCACTCCTTCCCGCAGGCAAGGCTTAGCAAAACACGCACCCCACACAGTGCCTTGCTCACAGAAAGCATTGAAAAACTATGTGTTGACTCAATACGATCTGCTATATAATACAATGAATCCTTTTACTTTGTTTAGAACTATTTTTTTTCTCCAGAAAATATTTTCTGAGAGGGTAGTATGTGCCATGCACTGCATCGAGGATACAAATAAGATACAGTCTTTGAGTTCAAGTAAGTTAAAATCCAGTAAGAGAGACAAGTGAGTAAGTGAAAACGTAAGACAGTGAACTAACTTCTGTGTAGAAGTAGACAACAATACAGTGGGGCTCTTAGGAAAAGTTAAGTCCTTTCTGACAAGTCGAAAGAGGAAACGCTTCACAGAGGAAATAGCATTTTGGACAAATGTGAATGCAATAAACAGAAATTGGAGTGGGAACATTTACACCAAGGGAAAAAACCCACTAAGTACTGCCTGTGTAAAGTCATTTGCACTTGCACCTGCCGGGGCTGATGGGAGCTAATAGTGTTTGTGTCACAACCCAGACCACCTGCAGGAGGCACCATGCAGAAGCCTGCCCATCGTATTGCATTCATTCTGGAAAAGCTCTGCACCAATGGGGAGACTGGAGTCAGACAGTACTCTAACCCGGCTACCTGCTGTAAAAATAAATAGGTGTTGGTGCAATATGAAAATCCTATTTCCTCGAGGGGCAAAACTTAAAGGCCCTTAGTTATTCCCAATGGTAAGGCAGTACATCCTGTTTCATTGGTGTACGTTAATTTTTTAATACTTTTCCATCTTCTTCCCCAGTCAGTCTCTCTAATTCAGAGGCATTACCACATTTGACCCAAACTTCATGCCTGGTATAGTGCTTCGTCTCTTTTTGAAGGTCATGATTAATCCCTAGAAGACCTTGAAACAAAACATTATCATTCTCCTGAACCCCTTTTTCCATTTGCTCTTCTGGATTATCTATTTTACCATCACCTTCTTATTTCAGCTGAGCTATTTGCTGCGGTATTTGGAATTTGTAATCTGAGATCTCAAGTCCTGGATGTCTGAGATCTTGTCTTTTTGTTTCATATTTTTCTTGCTTCATAGAGATCATTCTCAGAGTTACATACAAAGGTCTGTAACCACCTCCTTCCTCCCCAAGAGGAAATGAGGCCCAGGCAAATTCTTTTTTCTGTAAAAAGACACAATAGATATTTTTACTAAGCCTGCAGACATTAAGTCAATACTTCAGTAGACAGAGTGTATCATGGCAAAGGATGGAAGCCAGCCTGCTGGCCTAGCCAGTGGTGTTATTTCCAGAAATTGTTTGCAGAAAAAGAAAGCTTTACAGGAAGATCAAAATAGAAAAGGGCATACACCAGTATAGGCAGCGAACATAAGCATAAAGAAGAAAGATTTTCAAATAACAATCCTGGAGACAATATACGAATTGGCAAACTATAATTGAAGGTACTAAAATCACGCATCACACAATGCTTTATTTCTCAAAGTGTAATTATAATTCTTTGCATGTTTGCAAAAAGCCCATTATTTCTATTTTTAAGCTGTTCTTTTGCAATTTTCCAAGAGAACCACAGTATTGTTCTGTATCTATAATCAGAAATTAAAATTATTAGACATAAAATTAGTTTCCTTGAACTAGCCGATCAAGGAACCGTTGAGAGCTGTCTCAAAGCGTAAAAGATAAGAGAATTCCCTAATGAAACAGTCTTTTAAAATAAGGCCAAGATTATTTTGGGAAAGACAAGAGTTTAAGATCGTGGCTTAGTATAGATAACCCATAAATAGAACTCATTAGTACGACACAAATTCAATACTCCGAGAGTTTTTACTTTACTATACTATAAAGCTAGTTACCGAGTAAACAATCCTCTTATTGAAGACTAGAAAAAAACATCTTTCAACAAGATAAAACACATCGGCGTGTGTGGTCCTGCACAGGATACAGGATCTTCAGAGCCGGAGTGTCCACTGCTCTCCACCCTGTCCCACCGGAATCTAGAGAACAGAGCTTATTCAGGATCCTGATCGAACACTTTAACGCTGAAGGGGAAAAGGGTCCTCTCTCACTTCGGTGGGAGCGGTATCTTTGGTCCCAAGAGAGACCAGCTCCACATCAATAAAATTAGCAGATTATACCAACTCCGTGGCAGGAAGACCAGCCTGCACCCAGGCCGGAACAGTCAACTGGTGCAGAAGCACATCTCCTGGAAGGGAGGCTGCAAAGTGGCGGCACAGAGCCTGACAGCAGCGGTGACAGCAGGGGGGACATGAGCAGCCGATGCAGAAGGTAGGGGCTGGGGAGGCAAAAGTGGGACTCGGTCCCAGTCATTCTGCTGTGGGAGTTCAGAGCCTAAACTAGGGAACTGCCCCAGGTTGCTGCAAAGTCAGGACAACGTGGTCCTGCAGTGAATGAGGAGTTAATCTGCCCATTCAAACAAGATGAAAATATCCCAAGATTCAATACAGGGCAGAACCTTAAAGGGATGAAGCTTTGCTCCAGGGGTTGCTCTCAAATTCAGTGCCCGGAGACCCTGTAGGCATCGTATCTCCTTTGCTTCTGTCTCTGTGCCAGGAGACAGCCCTGAGAGAGCTGAGATGGGTCAGAAAAAGAGGTTAGAAAATTACTCATTGCTAAAAAGATATGAGCTATCAGGTCATGAAAAGACATGGGGGAACCTTACATGCATATTACTAAGTGAAAGAAGCCACTCTGAGAGGTAAATACTGCACGGTTCCAAGTATATGACATTCTAGAAAAGACAAAACAAGACAGTAAAAAGATCAGTGCTTGCCAGGGGCTAGCAGGGAGAGAGGGATGGATAGAGCATAGAGGAATTTCAGAGCAGCAAATTTACTTTGCGTGACACTACCATGGGGGAGACATGTCATACATTTTTCAAAACCCCTAGGGTGCACCCACAAAGAGAGAATGCTGTAGGGACTTGGGGCAGTGCTGCCATGGGGATGCTGGCTCCTTGACTGTAAAAGGCATACCACCCCGGCTGGAGGTGCTGAGAGCCGGGAGGTGGGGCAGGGTGGGGGCGAGGGACTCTGTACTTTCCTATCAGTTTTGCTGTGTACTTACAATGGCTCTAAAAAGTAAAGTCTTTTTTTTTTTTTAAAGCAAGTGAGCGAGAGAGAGACAGATTTGGGGATCAGAACAAGATCCGGAGCCCAGAATAGTCAGGAAAGGTTATGGATTTGGCTGGGAGGACAGAGGGCTGGTGCTGGTTAGTGGGGACTGGGCCCGTTACAAGGTGCAGCGTCACCATATCCCTTGCCGTATTGATTTCTGAAAACTGTTGTAAGATTAATTCATTCTCTCAAGTGAATGGTTTTGAGGGGTGATGTCGTCTGCTCCCCGTCCCACAACACCTCCTTTGGTTCCTGTGGGTCAGAGGGCACGTCTTCCACACCCGAGTAGCCCAGAGCCTGGACATGATGCCTTCTACCCAACGTATTCGAGTCTTCGCTGGAGGACGACTGCAGGAACCTCCCGGCATAACACAGGCAGGAAGCTTTCTCTAAGGGCACATCCTCTTCCATTTTAATCCACTTTCTTCAGGCCTGTTTGTAGGCTGTGAAATTTCTGAATAGCTGTTATAATTTTATTCATAATGTGCTTGTACAATCCTCCTTTAAATTAAATAACCCCTATTTTCTAATCTCATACCCATATCCCTAGACCTCAGTATGAAGGGAAATTGTAGGCAGTGAGAAAGCAGCCTTTTTGACTCTTGACTAACTTTGTTGGATACAGGTTTCCAATTTAGATTTAGAGGTGGTCAGTATTACCATAACTAATTCTAACTACACCTCCCAAAATACATCAAGTTGGAAGAGCTGACTTTAATTTGCACCCACGTTTGGTACATTTCACCTCTTGGTAATGAATTAAGGTCTCCGCAGAGGCACAAAACTCCCCAGCAGGCATGGGCCCAGGGGCAGGGGCAGGGCAATGAGGCTGGAGGAACTCACGGCTTTCCTCCGGCCCTGCAGCCCGTACCCGGTCCACGCTCCTTCCCAGGGCCTCTCAGGTTCATCGGCTGGTCTCTACTCAATGGGGACTGTCTCCTTCCCAAGTGTTTGCGTCTCATGGGATCCTGGATCTAACCGGACAGTGGGTGAGTGGCTGCCTCTCCCCTGAGCACACTGCCACCTGACCGTGGTCTCTGCCTTGTCTGGGCATCAGGGCACCCAGAGCTCCGGGGGCAGGAGGGTGCTGCCTCTTTATGCGGGGGCCAGTTCCTAAACCATCAGGTGCAACCAGGCAAAAGAGGCCTGCAAAAATGAGCCAGGACTGCATCTGTCAGGGGGCAGAAAAATACGAACTTCTCAATGGATGGCTTCGTTCCTTACTTGAGGATGTATGATTTCCAGCAAATTCTGGGTAAAGAAAATAATCAAGCCCACAAAGACAGAGTTCACTAAGTCCAAAGGTGGAAGCAGAGCTGATACTGGAGAGGAAGTCAGCAGCAGGTGCTCAGAGCACCCGCTATACTTCTGTAGGTAGTACTGGGAGAGGGAGCCCGGCCTCAGTTCAGCCGACCTCTGCGTCCAGCCTGGGGAGGAGACTTGGGTTTCTCCAGGTGGTTCAAGCCGACAACACGCCGGAATCCCTGTCTGCCTCTCCCATAGCCTCTCCCTGCTCTGCACCCACCACGTGCTTGCAAGGCCAGATTCCAGGGAAAGGACTTGATGAGCCAGCTTTGTCCCCTACCCAGAAAATGTATTATCCTTTCTAGGTAAGATATTTTTAACAATGCCATTGGATGGCTAATGCCTCAGCCTGTGCAGTGACTTTAACATGGGGTATGTTTCTAGGCTGCCAGGGAGTCATGCCTCTCAAACGGTCATGCCACAAACACGGCTGCCCTCTCGACTGGTTTCAGTCTGTTACCTCTGTTCCCAGACTCTGGGCGAAGCAAGAGCATTGTTGAGAAGGGGTGTCATCTCTCAGGGCCACTTAAAGACGCCAGGACTGGGGTGAACTGAGAACTGCAGGAGGGAGCGCCCAGGTCTTGTGACATGCTGATGTTCTCAGTATCAACACACAGCTGCACCATCAAAAAGATTACATCGTTAAATCTAATTCAAAAGCAGAACACGGCGACGGTCACAGTGATCTTCAGCTTTCACAACAGCTCAGCCGCTGCCTCAGAAGGAAACTCCACTCATTCATTCTCTCCTTTACTTAACCCATGTTCATGGTGAGCCTGCTGTGTCCTGGCATCTGTGGACACACCATGGCTCACCAACTACCCTTTGCAAAAACTGATTTCCGTCTCGCCGAAACTAACAGGCCTGAAACACAAACCTTACATCAGAATTCAAAGACACCTTTCCTTTTATCTGAAGGAGGCCTCTCAGGAAGAATGCCTGAATTTTATTTTCCCTTTAATGATTCTTTAAATTAGCACAAAGAAAAATCAGCATGTCACCTGGGGCACAGGGTGCCATCCCACGTGGACCTCCCGGGGTGCCAAAGAGCAGCCCAGAAGCACAGCGCAGAGACAGGGAGGGCGCACCTGCTGGAGGCCTGAGCAGCCGCAACGACCCGGAGGGAGCAGATCCCGGACGGGGAGGGTTTAGGGTCAGGGTCTGCTTATTCTCATTTAACTTGACCTCAAAGGGCATGACCAGTCCTCATGTGGTAGAGATCATTCCTTGTCAGGGCTCCATTTTCTGTACTTTTGCCCATTTCTCAACAGCTTCCTATCCCTCCCCTGGAAGCTGAGCTTGCTGAGAGCAGTGCAGGCACACGCCCACCGGTCTCTCCCTCTCCCCGTCTCCTCAGGCGCCGCCACCGGCTTCACTCCCTGGCCCATCGCTGAGGGGCCCCTCCAGGCCTCCGACCGCCGCTTGCTGCTAAATCCAGCGGTGCAGCCGTCCTCTTACCGCACCGCTGGCCGCGCTGGTCCCCGCACTGCCGTTGTCCTGCATCACTCCCGCCCCCGGGCTTCCGGGAGACCTGGCTCCCCTACTCTCCTCCCGCTGTCTGGGCACTTCTCAGCCGCACTGCCAGCTCTCCTCCTCTGCCCGCTCCCTGAGGCTGAGGTTTAGGAGACTGCTGTTCAAGAGACTGTTTCTCATCTTCCCTGGGCTCCACAGGCTCCACTCCCCGCGAGCGCCGTTCCATCCACAACCTCTAATGCAACTACCTACAAGACACCTGCTCCTCATCATCCCAGAGGCACTTCAACCAACACGGCCCAAAAACAAAAGCAGCGATCTCCCTCCAAAGCCTTGCCTCCCGCCAGCAATCCTTCACCACCTGCTAGACCCCCTGCTTGCCTTTCCCTTCTTTTCCCTCGGCCCCAGCTTCAGTCAAGCTCCCCACCTGTGGGTCCACTTCCCCGCCCTCCCTGCCACTCTCCAGGTCTGGTCCCCCATTCCTCTTCTGCTAACGCTTTCCCGGACAAAACTGCTCTCGCCTCCAAGCCATTCTCCACAGCGAAGCCAGTGTTACAGTTCTCCACGGCAACTCTCCCTGCGGCACTGTCAGTCCTTCACGGGGCTCTCCGCACCTTGCAGGGAAAGTTCAGGTTGTACCACAAGGCTGAGCTGTCTGGCCAGCTCGTCTCCCTTCACAAGTGCCGGCCTGACTGGGCTTCTGCTCACCCCGTGTCCTCTGCCCTGGAAACCCTCCAGACATGACTCGATCTTCATTCCACCCCAGACCTGCTTCCTCCAGGAAGCCTTCTCCACCACCCAGTCTGGGGGCTTTTCCCATGTGCTTCCTCCACGTCCCCTGCCATGGCACCTACCCGCTGCTCTGGAAACACCCATCCACTTGTCTCCGTCCTCCCCTGGGCCAAAATTCATACCCTGCTCATGAGCATATCCTCAGCATTTACATCATGGCTGGCACGGGGCAAGTAATCACAAAGCATTCGCACGACGGACAAGAAAATGAATGACGGATTCCGCTCCGCAGCCCCCTCCAGCCTTGTGGTTTAGGACTTATCTTTCCTGTGACGACATTCGTGTGGATTTTAGCAGTGACACGCACAAGACTTTCTGGGACAACTTCAGGTTTTCTACTCCTTCGAACCCCCCAACTTCAAAGTGTCACAACTGTAACTAGCTAGCAAGTGAGCCGATCAGTAGACAACATTTCATTACAAAGAAATACATGTTAGACAAACAAAACCCAGACCATGTTTTCCTACTGGGTTCTGGGAAAATAAGGTCGGTTCCCACACAGATAGAGGCAACCCCCCAGCCTCCTGACACAGAAGGCTGGCCCAGGATGAAACACCTGGATGCAGAGCAATCGAAAACTTATTCAACGTCACCCAGTGAGCTGCAGGCTTAAGTGGAAATAGAACTGATAACTCAGCCCGATTCCTTTTAGAGGCTTCTTTCCCTATTTTTTCCAGCTTCTTATAGCACAATAGATGGCGCACTTCACAGCCTGCTTCAACCAGCCGACATGGGCTATTCCCCAGAATAAGAACCAGTTTACCAAGGAAGGCCTTCTGGGTGGGTGCGGGGAAGTCAAAATTCAGACGCCAGTATTTCCGCTAGAGTCTCCCTGGTGCCCAGCTGGACTCAGCTACCCCTACTGAAAGGCAGAGAGAGAATGAGATTCAACCAATAACTCGTGTGTTTGTTGTGATGCAAACCCAGGAGCCAGCATCGTGGCAAACGACACAGAACAAGAGAAGCTATATTTAAAGGGAATCTTTAAGTCAATCCTGTCCTTTCCCTTTGCAGAAAGGCACATTCACCCTCACACCCAGAGGCTGGAGGCCAGGAAGCCTGTCCCTTGCTGACATCCCTTGCCCTCATAGTTCCCCACCACCCCAGCCAAACGGCGCTCACATGCTAGCCTGAACTGTGTTAGTTGCTAAAAAAAAGTACAGCTTCAAGCAGAAGAACAGCAATGAAAAATGGTTATTTTGGGAGATAAAAAGCTTTTGGCTGCCACTTAAAGGAAACTAGAGCTTCCTTACTACATCCTGAGCAAGCATTTATTAATAATATTGCTGCGAGCCCTTTTTTATATGTGATTTGAAACTTTATAGATACAAGCATTTCCTACAGTACATCAGGCTGAAAATATTTGAGAAAAGGCTGCTTCAATGACAGCACCGTGCCATTTATCTGGAGATCTTATTTTTAACACTTTTGGTTAAAAAAAAATAATGACCCTCTCATTTGCAAAACACTAACCATTTTAAGGGGCTTCTGTGGACTTTTTCATTTTATCCTTACTGCTTTGCAATATTGGAAGGGCAAGAATGCATTCAAATTTCACGGAGAGAATGCGAAGTCTCAGAGACATTAAGGACCGTGTCTCACTTCCCAGCTGGGCAGTGTGCTCACTGTATGCCTGGTTCATCTTTGTATAAACCCAGAGTGTTTGGTAGTTATTCAATGAATGAATAAAACTTAACAATTAAAGATAGCTGAAGACATGCTAAAAAGAAAGAAATATTAAATAATAACTACTCGTGATTGAACTGGGCAGTCACAGAACCGATTGATGTGCGTTCAGGGTTGATGTACATAGTAGGACCTTACTGTCACTGAAATGAAATGCTGTCACCGCCCCAAGCCCCTGAGCATCGCTAGAGGCCTCCCAGGACCCCAGGGCCTCCCCTGAAACCAGCACCTGCCAGGCTAGTGCCTGCCACAGTGCAGATGAACCCGGGACCTTTCTCCACATAGGATAGGACTCGGTGCTGCGTGATGCGGTCCCTGTTGCCTGGGGTAACCGGTTTGAGTACCACCCCATGGGAATGACTGAACAGAATCATCACGGGTGTTCATTACAATAAACCCTGAGTTATCAAGACTGGGTTTGACGATGTTCCGAATTCTCTGATTAAGCAAGTAAAGAATTGCAGAATTCATTTTCTTAACATGATTTGAAGAAACAAAGGTCTGGCCTCTGGAGAGAGAAGCTTCAGTTACCTGGTGAAGTCGTTTATGTGGAATTCTCTGCTCCTTAGAGGCGCCAAGAAACCCGCGGTGATATTCTACACTGATGACTCGCAGAGTGTGGCCACAGGCCGGCAGGGGCCACGCCGACGGCACCTGGGAATTGGTTAGGTCCACAGATTCTCAGCCCCACCCCAGACCTACTGATTCTGAACCCCTGAGGGTCGGGCCCAGCCATCTGCATTTTTAACAAACCTCCAAGCGACTCTGGGGCTTGCCGCAGTTTGAGAACCGCCCCTCTGCCTCAGCAGTCCGTGCCTGGCCGTGTGTCACACTTCCCGGGGGTGGGGGGGGGTGCTGGCTAAACATGCAGATTAGATACTCAGGTCCCGTCTCCCAGTACCGCGCCTCAGTCAGTCTACGAATTAGCATCTGGTGCTCATTGCTGTAAGCTCCGGCAGACATTCCCAGAAGGGGTGAAGACTACCCCTTACACCTCAGTATACGTATGTACACAAAGCCTGGGCTACAATACTGTCTTCTGTCTTATTTCTTTTCCCGTGTATTAGTTCCATTACATAGGACGCTTTATAATAGCATCACTTTGCCTGGACACCCTTCTCCCACCTCTCAACCTCACCCAAATCTTTTAATAAAACCTATCACACTACATGGAAAATAATTCTATAAAGGTCTTCCTTCTCTCCTGAGTTCCTCAAGGGCAGAAGCCAAGTCACGTGAAAATCTGTATTTCCGGGACTTTCAGCACAGGGCATTCAGGCAAGGATGTTTATTGAGCATCTACTATATGTAAAGCACCAGGGATAAAACAGGGAGGAAAAGGAGACAATGGCTGTCCTCGTGGATCTATGGCCCAGTGGTGACAATCAGATAATCCTACACATGGAGGTATAATGAGTAATTATAAAGGAAAAATCCAGAAGGTTACAAAAAAAGATTCCCAATTGTTACAAACTAAATATATGTGTCTGCCCAATATTCGTACCTTGAAGTCCCACCCCATAATGTGATGGTGTTTGAGGGTGGGGCCCGTGGGAGGCAGTCAGGGTTCGATGAGGTCACGAGTGGCACCCCCATGATGGGACTGGTGTCCCACTGAGCAGGGGAAGAGAGGCCGGAGCCCCCCCCTCACTCTGCCACGTGAAGACGCAGCAGGAAAACGCCCCTTGGCAAGCCAGGAACCGGCCCTCAGTGGGAAGCCAAATCAGGTGGGGCCTTCATCCCGGACGCAGCCTGCAGACCTGGAAGAAATAAGGGTCTGTTGTCCGCCCCACCCAGTCTCTGGGATCTGTTACAGCGTCCACGCTGACTAACGAACACCCATGAGGAGAGAAAGTGGTTCCCAGAAGTGGGAAGCTGCAAGCTGCCAGCCCCGAAGCATGGAACGTGAGCTGAGTCTAGTGGATGAGGAGCGGGGGCCCCAGCCCCATTAGGAAATGGGGGTCTCAGTGGGATGGCCACAGAGTGAGCAGGCTGGAAGGTGCCCGTGCGTCTTGGCATTTCAGTCACGCGTCCACAGAGGCTGGCGCTTAAGAACCGGGTAAGTCCCAGGAGGTGGGTGGTGCAGTCTTACTAGTGGGCGCCAGCGAGGCCTGTGAGAAACAGACACGCTTTCTTCCCGCTTGCCCCAGTCTGCACACTGGAAGGGAAGGACATGCAGACATGCTAGAGGCAGGCTTTCCAGCAGAGCTGAGGGTCAGAGTGCAATAGCCAACCTCGCAACCCCAGTACAGTAAGAGCTAAGACTGCGAATGCAAAGATGATGTGTCCAGGAGACCCTCATGGTCCCAGGCTACCTGGGGCCAAGGGCAAATGAGCCCATGTTACTGGATGGCCCGGCCGAGACAGAAGCCGGAGGGCCAAGAGAGGGGACAACAGGCAGAACCCAGTGGCCTTTTTCTACGACTGACTGCCTATGGCTGACAAGATCTCTGGCTTTGGTGATTAGCTTCCGCAGTGGACAGCCATGTCCGTGGGCGCCAGTGGCCTCCTGAGGGGTGGACAGAAGAAACGTGAAGCACAGCGAGTCGAGGTCTGACCCATGTCACCAGCAGTACGGTCTGCAGCCCCCTGGCCCCTGCCCCCTGCCTCTGCAGGTTCTGACAGGGTCTCCCCTCCGGCTCAGCGGCTTAGACCTGCTGTCCCCTGGTCAGACTTGGAATATTCTTTCCTCTTGTTTTGAGGTTTGCTTTTTTTCTTTTCTTTTCTTTTCTCTCTTCTCTTTCCTCCCTTCCTTCCTTCTCTCCCTCCTTCCTTCCTTCCTTCCTTCCTTTCTTTCAGTGGGAAGGGGGAGCTTTTGTTTTCCCTTGTAAAATAAAACACAGATATCAAAAACTACACAAAGCAAATACATGGTTTAGGGAACTATGAACCATCCTAACGCAACAGCCTCGCTGATGCCCGACGGAGGCCAGCTCCCCTGCCACGCCACTGACTCCCACAAAGCTGCTCTCCCTCTGGACTGTTCTTCCTGCACCCTCAGCCCGCCTGTGGCCAGAACAGGCCAAGGCTAATCCCACTGCAGAGGACAAGCCCACCCATCTGTAGCCCAGAAAGGAGCTAGAGAAAACCAGTCCATCAGTCTCCCCAACCTGATTTTAAGATGTACTTATAATACAGTGACAGTTACCCTGATCATTCACTTAATTATTTGACACTGGGGAGGAGAAGTTTTCCTCTCCCCTTTCAGATTCGTCCAGCTGGTCTAAGAATCAAATTGACATGAGACAGATTAACAGGACAAAGTCAAATTTGATTGTATATGTGTAAGTATTAAATGAGGAGTTATGTCCACACAGACATGAGATTCCAGAGACAGGCACTAAGGAGAGCTAAGAAGGGCAGCGGTCTCTGACTTAAAGGGAAGGAAAGAAACTCACAGGAAGACGAAAAGGAGTCAATGTTCATAAACGAATGTTTGCTGGGCCACACAGAAACAATGGGACACAGAGAGGAACCGAACAGACTTGGCCACTTGCCTCCCTGTCTACCGCCTAGGTCATCTTATAATCTAGTTATCCATGGGGACTGTCCTCTTCCTGGAGAAGGCCCTCTATTTATATTATTTGGAGGCAGTCAGGAGGAAGGTCAATGTTTCTTTCTGAGTCCTTTGGGCTTGTTTTCAGCTCAAAATAATCTGCATGCTCAAGTGGCACATCTTGGGGCTGCCTGCCCTCAACAGCAACCCAAGCAATAGAAACAGCGCTTATGAAACTATGAAAAGCCAGGCAATGTGCATGTTGTCTAGCACCCATGTTGGCGGACCGAGTCTGAAAGTTCTGTGGTTTTCCCGAGATCTCACCCCCGGTGTCTGGGGCTTCAGAGGAGTCATCCTCGCGCAGAAGCCTAGACTCTCCGCCAGTCAACCCAACGCCTGTGCTGGTGAGCAGAGCAGTATGTACCGTCCCATGCTACCCCTCACTGGCATAAGGATTATTTTGAGCTGGTCATTTCGAGGAACTGCACACACAGAGTTAACTCTGAACACAGTAGAAGTTACCCTTTTGTAAGGGAAATTTACATTAGAAACGGGGCTTCTACCAGGAAGAGAGCTATTTCCAAAGATAACTCCTTCACCTGTGAGACTATCCACATGGCAGGACGACCTCTGCCGAGCATGTCCTCTTCTCACCTGCAGCCCCAGCCCTGTCCCGTTCTTTGGCCCAAGAACTCCGGCATCTGGCTGCCTTTGAGTCTCCTGTCTTTGTAGGTATGTAATTAAAACTGGGCTTTTTTCCTCCTATTAATCTATCTTTTATTATTTTATTAGAAGTAGGGGATGTCTCAGCAAAGAACTTAGGAGGGTAGAAGGAAATTTTTTTTAGATGAGATTTTCAATAAATTAGATTTCATTAGATTTTCAGCAAATGTGTACTGAGCATCTATTACAGTCAAAAGCACATGCAAAAGGAATCGCAGATTCTTTCCTTCAGATCATGAAACTCAAATAAAAGTCTCAAAAAGTATACAAAGATTTCTGAGAGGGCTTTAAAAAAAAAAGTACATAAGAACTAAAAAGTGGTTCCTATAAAGTGCCATGGTGACTCAGAGAACAGAAATATACCAATCTTGATCGACCATGGAGGACTCCATGCAGGAGGGGACCTTTGGGCCTGGACGGGCACGGGCAGCTGGGCAGAGGAAAAGCACGGAATGTGTGAGAGTAACAGCGTTTTCTTCTGACTCCCGCATCAGCCCTGCGCCCACGCAGGCTCACTACTGATTCCACCCTCGGCTGAGGAGGCGGGAGGCCAGAGTTTCTGTTCACCAGGTGGGGGCCTGAGCCTGACCACACCTCATGTCCCACGGGCTCAATACTACAAGTTGGCTCCGGGGGCATCCGGGCTGTCTCTGCAGCTGGTTTTCCCACTCATGGGCTTCCAGGAGGTTCATTACAACAGACTGTTGCCTGCTGGCCTCTTTCAGACCATTCTCTCCACCACGAATAGGTGCTGAGGGAAACGCACCTGCTGAGCCCCAGCCCCATGTGAGACCGCCTGCTTCCTGGCCCCACGACCACCCAAATGTCCCCTGTAGGGCATCCTGCAAGGGCAAAAACTTCAAAACCCACTCAAGTAAGCTTCTCTTCTTTCCCAAAGACTGCAAGTAATCTAATCTAAAGGGCTTTGCTACAGATTAGCTTTTAGACCTAATGGCACTCTTAAGATACTCAGGGCATTGAAATAGAAGCCAAGGTGAGCTTCCTGCCTTCCAAGATCCCCACGGAAAGCTAAATAAAAAAACGTAAAGCACTATATGATAACTGATTTTGTCAATCGTTGACTTTCTTGCTGCTTCTCCCACTGCACCAAGAATGTCTCAGGGGCAGGGATTGTGATTTTTAGTTTGTTTAACCTGGCCCTTTGGGACCTTCAACAAATATTGCTAAAGATGAACAAAGAAAAGAAGCAAATGGATGATGAAACACTGGGCGGTTGAAAAACGGGTGGGTGAACAGATGGAATGGATGGGCAAAGAGTGGACAGAATAAGTGGAGTCCAAGGTAGGCAGAAATGACAGCTGGTCAGAGAATAAAGGGGGAGGGAGGAAAGGCTTGGGCTGGGTTTATAAATAATAAAAATGCAGATAAATCCTCATGTTCAGAGTCTTGCTCACTGGTTTACTGGTTTTACCCTGAGTCAAGGTTTATCTCAGAAACGCATTCTATTCTATTTCATGCCGCCCCACCTCCAAATTGCACTGTCCCTTCCCCGCCGCCACCACCTCCACCTAGATCTCTGCATCCTTCCAAACCTAACTCGGGGAAATGGATAACAAAGCGTGGTGCGGCCATACTGACATGGATGACCCTCAAGGCAGTAAGCGAAAGAGGCCAGACCCAAAAGACTGCATACGTCTCATTCCACTGGGCTGACATTCTGGAAAAGGTAAAACTATAAGGGACAGAAATAAGATCAGGGGTGGTTAGGAGCTGGGCGGGGCGGGTAAGAGAACTGGGCACAAAAGGATGCGAGAGAACTTTGGGGACAGTGCCTTGATTGTAGCAGCTCTACACACTTGTCAAAGTCATCAGGCCATACTATGTACTGAGAAGGGTGATTTTCATCATGTGTCAATTATATGTTAATAACCCTGACTTTTAAAAAAGCCAAAACATGAAAGCCTAACTCAAGCTCTCTTCTTAAACACACCAGGACCACTCTGTGCTTCATGTTCATACCTCATTCAGCATTTAACCATGCCTTGTGGGGACCTCTGCTACTACTGTCTTGAAATATTATTTATTTTTTATTATTTCCTTTTTGCATGTTCAGGTCTCATCTCCCCAACCAGATGGTAAATTCCTTGGAAACAGGAATGGATGGTATTATCCATCTTTATCCGCAGCTAAGCATCTGGGTCACTGCTCAACACATTATACATGACAAATGGTCAATAAATATTTGTCAATATGAGCAAAAACCAGCTAACCAAAGATGCTTGGGGTTCTCTTCCAACCCAAGTTGAGTATGAGAAACAGGCTTAGCAATGCCTTTCTCCATTAATCACCAAACGCCCCATAGCCTGCAGCCTCTCAGATCAGCTCTCAAGCTGATGTATCACTGACATAAGAGACTGAAGATTTCTAAGGAAACCTCCACCAGTTGAAGGCATCTCACAGAAAGTGCCTACACTGTGCTGATACGTTCTTTGCTGGCAATTCCTGACCTCTTGAAGCCCCGAGTTTCCTGTTTTAGGGGAAAACAGGACCGACATAACTTACCAGACTCAACAAAATCCCATTCCTATTTTAACATTACAAAACCCCACAGTTTCTGCCTCATTCTCCTTGCATCTAAAATGCTGGGATTTTCTGTTTCCAAACTGGCCCATTTCAATTCCTCACAATAAAACAATGGCCACTTCCCTCCCTGTGTTTCTCAAGGTTCATAAGTGCCACCACCTTAAGTTGATGTTTGTCTTATCACATGCTTTGGAAAGGAAATTCAGTCTTTGCTAGTCTCTGACAGGAGCAGGCAGTTTGCCCTACACTAATTTAAGTCCCTTGTAGCTGCAGAACGGGGTTCCTCCGCACCGCACAGCTGTGCCCTGACCGCCGCACTGGATTTCTCTTAGTCTCTGATGAACCTGCTTTCCACCAAATGGGCTGAGACAGCATTTCCTTTCAGCACGCCTTGACCCACACACCTGCCCTCCCACGCTTTCCCTTCTCCCCATCGCCACCAGGTAGCTCCTCCCAGGGGAGCTCTCCTGACCAGCCACCACAGCATCCTTCCTTGCCTTGCCCTCCAGCAAGTTTTTCACCTGTTCACCGGGGCAGGAAGCTTCCCGCTTCCTGCTTGCCTGTCTTCTCCCTTTCTTCCTTCCTTTCTTAATTCTGACATTCAACAGTGCTGTCTCCACCAAAACCACCTTGACTGCAAAAATTTTTGAAAACAGTAAAGAGAAAAAAACTTAATGACTATCTGGAAACATTTACATTGCATTTAATATAGAGAGAAATATTTTCATATTAAAGAAAATAAACAGCTTTTTAAAATGTTACTCATTTACAAAACTCTTGTAATTAACAAAATTGGCATTGGG
Source organism: Phataginus tricuspis (assembly GCA_029783875.1). Lineage (NCBI taxonomy): Eukaryota > Metazoa > Chordata > Mammalia > Pholidota > Manidae > Phataginus > Phataginus tricuspis. The sequence continues at coordinate 10,829,399 of JAQQAC010002067.1, read as the reverse complement.
GTTTTAGGAAGTTAAAGCTCAAAGTAATGTTGCAGTGATTTCAATAGCTCTTTTCTTGTGGCAGTGCCGCATGGTGAGTCGGTGAAGGGATTTGTTGTTTATGCCCATTTTGGACAGCTTGAGGCTGGGAAGTAGTGCAAACCCACCCTTAAACACAGGCTCTGCAAGGTGAACACCGCCAGGACTCTGGCCACATCTCTGTGCACTTGCCCAGGGTCTCACCTTCCTAGAGAAGAAACACACTGCAGCCGACCTCACATGCCAGTGTGACTCGAGCCCACCTCAGAGTGACTCCCAGAGGCGGAAGCAAGTGTTTAGAAATGAGTATGTATAAACCAAAAATGGAAAAGTTCACGACACGGAAACAACATGCCCATTGAGACCCTACCACTCAGACACATTTGTGCTACTTTAATTCCTGCTAAAACACAGTCTGAGGTTCTATTCACTGCCTCCCTGGGACATTCTCAGTGGGCTTCTGGGCAGAACCACCTCAGCTGTTTCCTTGGGTTATTTAGTGCCTTAGTTCCAAGCCCAGAATGAGCCCGTTCTCTTCATTTCCAATGCTTAGGAGTGGGGAAGTTTTCCTCTAAAGGTCCAGAGAGACAGTGATTTAAATTCTGTATTTACGGGATCAGCTGCTAAGTCAGAAGGTCCCTGAAAGATGTGCTCTGTGGAGGAAATCAAGGCCGGGAAAAAAAAAAAAAACAGAGAGAGACACCATTAAATTTGTTTCAGAATCTCATCTTTCATGCTTAGTGATGAGAGGAAATGACAATTTGGATTCCAAGAGGAAAAACATGCATCCCTAGTAATGCTCAAAGTACTCCTGAGTTTCGCACAGTTGGGGTTAACAAGTGCAAGTCTGCCCTGGGCGCCGACTCAGCCTGCCCCAAATCCCTTCCAGGGCCCAGGGCGGGCATGGGGAGGCCGGGCAGGAGGGCTCTGCCGAGTCACTGCATTCCTCTAAGCTTACCAAAGTCCATGATCAGACAGAAAAGTGGTCTTGTTTGACAGGATGGGGCAAATTCTCCCATGCGTTTGTCGATGTGAGCACAATTTTGTACCACACTTTAAAAATTAAGCTGATGGTCATTTGACTATTCAAACACATTTGTGTCCATATAGAGTTCCCATTACCTGGGGAGCAGGTCAATCTAGTTATCAAAACAATAAAATGGAGGAGGGCGGGGTCCTCAATCCCTAGTACACTATTTTTGTCACAATTACAATAACATATTAATATCACTGTTTTACTAATTCATTTTATAATAATTAAGAAGTAGCATATTAAGTGTCAGGTACTGTTACGTGCTCCGTATATACTATCTTGTTTAAGTCCCTCAGTAATCAGTAACGTAGGTATCATTACCACCTGCATTTTACGGGAGAGGAAAGGAAGCAGGGCTGAGGGAATTAGGTAACGAACTTCCCCGGGGACACCCAGCTAGGATGTGTCAGGATCAAAACTCCAAGCAGCTCTGACCGGAGTCAGCAGGGTCACACCCCTGCCTAAAGACAGGGCTGACTGCCCTCGGCCCAAACAACAGCACGACTCCAATGGCAGGAGAGTGCCCGTTGGTCTCCCCTCCTCGACCAGCATGCATGCATCTGAGCAAAAGAGAGGGAGGGGCAGGATAAGCCAGCCTGGCTGACGTGGTCCCCGCAGGTCGCCCGGTAAGCATTAACCACTAAAACCCCGGCCCTTTGGAAACTGAAAGACTGCCAGTTTTCCTTTGGAGCAGGCTCCCCACAGTTCATGGGACACAGAGCCGCCTACATGGAGAGGATGGAGAGGCATCGGGCTCGCAGAGCAGCTGTGGAGGCAGCCCACTGGGGAGCATGCCCCAGCACCCCTGCACTCACAGCAGGCAGTGTGGGTGGGACCCGCGCTTCTGCTCCACCCCCTCCCGGGGCTGTGAACAGAACAAATAGCAAAAAGGAACCGTGGAATCGCCAAGTACTTCAGGTGCATGAACACCAGGGAAAGGCGAAAGCAAACAGAACTCACACTCAGACAATCAAGTGACTCAGAAACAGACTTTGAAGTAAGTGTGATTCATAATCCCCCGGAAATGAGTATTCAGTACATGAGGCAATACTAGACTGTTATGAAAAAAAGAGTCAATGAGAGACTTTGGAAATAAAATATACAACTGTTGAAATAAAATGTCAATAGACACTAAGAACTAAGGAGACCCAAGCTGAAGAGTGAATTTCTGAACTAGAAGGCAATACCAAGATACTCCCCCAAAATGGGGCAAAAGGAGATGAAGACGACAGATGGAAAACTAAACCTGCAGGGAGGGACAGAAGTGCCAACAGCGATCAAACTGAAGCTGCAGGCCCGAAGAGGGGACAAAAGGGAGGTGAAAGTCAGCAACGTAAATATAAGAATTTCCCCCAAAAGAGAGACACAGTTCTCAGGTTGACCGAAATGGCCTTCCAGTGCTGAGCATTTAACTAATGAGGGAAACAATGACTTAGGCCACCATACTGAAATCTTGAGAACATCAAGGGTAAATATATCATTAAAAAGTAATCAAAGAGAAAACCAGCTTAGCTGCAAAGGAACAGGAATCAGAATGACATAGATTCTATTCTTATCAGCAAATCTGGGTACAAGAAGATAATGCAGCAGTCCCCTTGAAGTGCTGAAGGAAAAGAATTCGGGGTCTAGAACTCTATTCAGCAAAACCATCGCTCAGTTGTGAGGAGAGCATGAAAGCATTTTCAGGGACACACAGAATCAGTTTGCGGTGTACAGATGGTCACCGGGAGATCCTACAGGCTTTACTCCAAAGAGAGGAAGGAAACACAGGGGTGCACTGGCGAGCAGAGAGCTCAGTACGTCCCTGTTAGCTGTGCTCCAGGTCCAGCTCCAGCCATTTCAACAAAGATGGAGTCGGGGAGGCACAAAAGCCATGCTGAGGCTTTGTCTTCTTTTTGTCTGGGAGCCTCAGTGTAGAGAGGAAAGCATCCTGACACTGACTAATGTAGCCACATTAGTAGGGGAAGAAATAAGTCAGTATTGTAGCCATAATTTAAACATAACCTCTAGAAGAAAAAGGTTACATACAGAAGTTTCAAAAGGCTAAGAAAACTATCAAAGAAAACTTGAAGCGACAAAAGCACAATCCACAAAAGAAAATTTTGATGAAACTTAATATTGTTAAAATTAAAAATTGTGCTCCACAAATGACATGTAGAGAATAAGAAGACAAGTCACGGACTGGGAGACAATAGTTGCAAAAGCAGTATCTGATAAAAGACTTGTATCTAAAATATACAAAGAGCTCTTCAGATTCAACAATGAGAAAACAACTTGATTTACAAATAGACAGAAGGTCTGAATAGATACTTCAACAAAGAAGACATACAGATGGCAAATAAGGAAATGAAAAATTCTTTTTACAGCATATGTCATTAAGGGAATTGTGAACTAAAACAACAGTGAGAAATCACTACATACTTTTAGAATTGCCAAAATCCAGAACACTGACAAATGCTGGTGAAGATGTGGAGCAACAGGAACTCTTTTTCATTGCTAGTAAGAATGCAAAATGGAAGACAGTTTGGCACTTTCTTACAAAATTAAATATACTCTTACTATATGATTCAGCACTCACCACTCTTGGTATTTACCCAAAGGAGCTGAAAACTTAGGTCCACACAGAAACCTGCACACAGAAGTTTATGACAGCTTTATTCATGATGGCCAAAACTTGGAAGCAACCAAGATATCATTCAATAGGTTAATGGGTAAATAAACTGGTACATCCAGACAATAGAACATTATTCAGGGGTTAAAAACAAAACAAAACAGAAATGAGCTGTCAAGCCACAAAAAGACATAGAGGAACCTTAAATGCATATCACTAAGTGAAAGAAACCAATGTGAGAAGCCTACATTCTGTCTGATTCCAACCAGAGGACGTTCTGGAAAAGGCAAAACTATGGAGACAGTGAAAAGTCAGTGGTCGCTGGGGGTTGGGTGCGGGGCTGGGAGGGACGAACAGGCAGAGCACAGGAGATTATTAGGGCAGTGAAAATGCTCTGGATGATATGTAATAATAGATACATGTCATTATACATCTGTCACGGTTCAACACTATAATGCTAACCTCATGGTGTGACATCACAGCACTGAATTCTGAGTTAACATGGACACCATTATATCCAAGATGTCGTCCCCGTGGCCTCAGCCTTAAACTGCTGTCCCTGCCCTGGTATATCTTGCCCACAGGTCATCCTATATAAAGTTGCTGGATGATGGACTTAGAACTAAAGAATAGCTCTCCTATCCTGGGCATCTACAGCCACGCGCATAAAGCCAAGATCTCTACTGAAATACACCTTAGACTACAGACAACAGAGCTCTTCATTATACAGACTTAGGGAGTTAGAGTCAAATCATTTCCTTAGGGCAAAATAACCACACGCCACTGATACAAGACATCAGACAACCTGCAACATCACAGGTAACATCTTGGTTACCAACACTGTATTTATCATCACAGGCCATACTTTCATCAATGCAGTTTTAAGAGAAATTCCTAAAAACTCAAAGTCACGAACAATCTAACAAGTGTAGCTTCGTCCCCTGGTAATAAAACCTACTTTGCCTTCCCATCAAGACTCCCTGCCATTAACAGCCTGGTGTTTGAACACCACCTACTTGGATTTTTCTCTTTTGTATTTACTTCCTCCAGTTTCCTGGGACTCTCATTTGAGAAAGTAATACATTATGGAGAAAATATACATTAAGAGGGAAACATTTTAAAACGTGTTGCTTTAAAAAAACCAACTCGACCCCAGTAACTGACTGGCCTGTGGGAGCAGACTGCTTCTTGAGGTGCCCACGGCTTGTAGGGAGATTGCCGTGGGGCTGATGGGACTTGCAGCACATGGTCAAAAGGTCTTGACTGATGATATGACAAAGACTCGAGCAAATAGTGCCGTATGGTTTCACTTATTATGTGGAATCTGAAATACGAAACAAATGAACAAGCAAACAAAACAGAAATAGACCCATAATCATAGGGAATGCCTGGGTGGCTACCCCCCGGGGAGGTGAAATAAGTGAAGCAGAAAAGAGGCACAAACTTCAAATTAAAAAATAACTTAGCCACAATGATGGGAGTGCAGCACAGGAAATACAGTCAATGATATAGTAATTTCTTTGTATGGTGACAGATGGTAACTACACTTATCATGGTGAACAGTTAGTAATGTATGTAACTGATGAATTACTGAGTTGCTCCTCTGAAACCAATAGAATACTGTATAGAAACTGTATTTCAATTAAAAAAATAAAAAATTTAGAAGACAAATAGATTTTATTAGAGAATAGGTTCAAAGAAGTATAGTAGATTTTCCACAGTACAGCAGTTACCCCCTTATCCACTAGGGATAAGTTCAAAGACCCCCAGTAGATGCCCAAAACTATAGATAGTACTGAAACCCTATGTATACTATGTTTTGTCCTATACATACATACCTAGGATAAAGTTTAATTTAAAAATCAGGCACAGTAAGAGATTAACAACAACAATGATAAAATAGAACAACTATAACAATATACTGCAGTGGAAGTTATACGAATGTGGTCTTACTCTGTGAAAATACCTTACTGTACTGCACTCACCCTTCTCCTTGTGATGGTAAAGTAACCACTCAGGTAGCCCCCTTTTAGAGAAGCCCTTCAGACTTCTCATTACCAAAGAGAAGCCTGAGTCCCTCAATCATGACCCATAGTGAGGAAATTAGACTCGGTAGTTAGAGAGGAAAGAAAAGGAGAGTTTGCACACTAAGGTAAAGCAAACTAAACAGACAGAGGACTCTTAGTTCCCTTCAAGGCCATAGATAAACTCTTGACTCATGTATCCCTGGGATGTTTTAGAGGAACTCAGACCCCCACCAGATGAGCCATCCACTGACCACAAGCATGTAGACCCCAGACTGGGTGGAGACCGAACACTGATGACTAAGACTCCTGAGATAACCTCCCGTCACCTCACCACTGACCAACCAGAAATGGGCTGATCACACACCCTGCACCCCTTTCCCAGGATTTTCCCTTGAAAACCCTTGCTTGTAAGCCAACGGGGAGTCAAGGACTTTGGGCACTAGATACCCCTTCTTCCTGCTTGGGGCCCTGCAATAAACATCCACTTCTTCACTACATCCTGATGTCAGAGTTTTGCTTTCCTACGCGTGAGATGAGTAGACCCAGGTAATAACGCACGGTGATAATGTGCCTACATGAAGAGATGAAGAGAGGTGGATGATGTAGGCCCCGTGACATAGCATCAGGCTGCTGTTCACCTTCTGGCGATAGAGCAGAAGGAGACCATCTGCTTCTGGGTGGTGGACTGACCACAGGCTTCTGACGCTGCTCAACGTGAAACCACAGGTAAGGGGTCTACTGTACCATGACCCAGTTCACTTACAGCATTAAGGCAGGTATCTTAGATTGGGCCCAGGGGAGATTTTCACTCAGTGTACGAGGAAGACAAAATAACCCTGAAAAGAATACTGGAGGAATCTAAAGACACGGGCTCTAGCCTGTTGTCACTGCCCTGGCACTCCAGGCAAGTCCCCGCATGTGACCTTTCGTAGCCTTCATCATCTCACCTAGAAACGGCGGTGTTGGGCTGCCAGATCATTTTATGAACGTCGGTGAAGTCCACGAAGAGTGGATCAAAAACATTTGGACAAGGTGATCTATGATAGTATTGTCCAATGAAAGCATGATACAAGCTACATGGACAACCTTAAATTTTCTAGTAGCCACCCTAAAAAAAAGTAAACACTATAATGCTAATAATGTATTTTATTTAACCTGACCTCTCCAAAATATTATTTCACTATGTAATAAACATAAAATATTATTAGTGACATAGTCTACACTACTTTTTCATAAGTCTTCAAAATCCAGTGTGCTCTTTACCACTGACCACTCAATTCTGACCATCCTTCTCAAGGGCACCGTAGCCACATGCAGCTGGTGGCCACCACAGTGGATGGCATGAATCTAGAAAGTCACCTTCAACTTTGATTATGTCTGGCTCTATAAAGTACTACCTACTCTTTCTATGCAGAGTATCCTGGGCTCTCTGAAGGACAAATGTTGGACAGATGGAATAATAACTTCTCTACTTGCCCATGATCAGGAAAGCTTCTCCCTCATCTTTCACGGGCCTGGTTTCCACCTACAGTTTGTTGACTCCACCTCGGCTGCGGTTCTCAGCCATTCTCTTCTCACCTCTGAGGTTGCCGTGGTTCAGGCCCTTGTTACTTCTCACCTGGGATACCGTAACAGCCCCCAACTGTGCACTTCATCTGCAAACTCCACTGTGTCTACATCCAGCCCAATTTATTTTGACCTGAGACCCCTCTCAGTCACCTGCCCACACCGGTGTCTTCCGTTCCAGAAAATCTGCCTGAACCTTAACATCCGAAAATCAGACAATGGAAGAGTTAGAGTTGAATAAATGTGTTTCCAAGCATCAGGAGGGGTCCATGTGACATTTGTTTCTATTATTCTCACCTACACAAATGGACAGCACAGGTAATTTGGGGAAAAGACAAGGGGGCGCAGGAACACAAAAGAAACGCAACACATGACCTTTCACTCTTAGCAGTTCGGCCAGGTTAAGCTGAGCAGCTGAGTGGGTCCCCACAGAGACCAGAGGACAGGTCACTTAGACAAACAGTAATTACCTCTTTGGAGATTCAAAGATAAAAATCCTGTAATTTTAAAACTACAGTTATGTTTCTGCAGTGCATTAGAATAAAGAAAATAAAAAGAAAATGGAAAAGAATCTTAAAAAAGGATAATCATTATGTGGCTAAAAATGGTAGGATCCTATGGCCCACAGAAGCTGAGAATATCATCAGGCAGAATGCTTTTTCTCACTTTGAATATGAGTGAACGTCTGCAGGATACGAAGGGATCATTTAAGCCTATGAAAAAAGCAACCATCTTTGAACTGACTCTATGGAATTCCAAACACAGGAACAGAGAAGTTCCTCATTCCCGGTGCAGTTTGCTCACCCTAGTTTTCCCGTGTGATCTGTCCAGTAATGTGCTTAAAATATTTACAGTGATCCTGGGACCCTCAGCATTGCTTCCAGTTAACACAGAACTCTAGGGATAGAGAAAGGAAAAATGGCACCCAAACTTCACCAAAATGTGTGAAGTGTGACATTTGCTCATGATTTGGCATCAGATTACAAGAGATTAGAAAACTGACTTACACATGTAAAACCCTTAACTCAAAGTTAATCAGAACTAGATCACTATTTAGGTGAAATTTGATGATATATCAGATTCTGATTTTTAGAGAGAGGCAGTTAACAAGGCGAGGGATGAACTGAAGTTAGAGCAAGAGATCTCTGCATGTAAACACACGCATGCACACACACCTAGGTCATATGTTCACACAGTGAGCCCTCCACAGACATTGCTGATGAATGGACAATGCTATTCATACACTCTTATGAACACATCTCTACAGTAGACCCAGGTATCCATGTGTGCTGTGTCCCTGCGTGCCGTCAGGGTATTCGGCATATGGAGCTAACCACCCCCACGTCACTCCGCTCCATCCAGGCAAGGCTCTCCCAGGTTTGTTTCTGGGTCTGCCCTTGATGCTGATGGGGAGAAACTCCTGGGGCAAGGACATGAGATCACTTTTATTTTTGGCCTTTCCTAATGGTTGTTAACATTTGCTCTGAGCACTTTTACCAGCCTAAGTGGATGTAAATAACATCTTGTATGCAGTGTGGTATTGACCAGAGGTTATATTCAGTAAATGTTAAAGATCCAAGGAGGAAACTGTGGAGACCCATCTTTAAAGGCACTCTATACACATCCTCCCATAAACGTTTGAAAACTTATTGGAAAATAATTTTAATTTAATCCATTTGTCTAGCTGGCACCTCTGTCAGATGAAGGTTTTAGATAAAACATACACTGGAAAATTAAAATCAATCAACAACTGAAGCCATTAACTGAGACACCTACCGGCCACGGGTAGGACAGGAGGTGATAACCTTCAGAGACCTTAGAGGATGAACACTTTCTACAGTCAGAGTGCTTGATGGATAATCACACAAAAAGAATACTTAAATTCTCCGAGAATGACTATGCAGTCACCTCCTAGTTATGCCTCCGGCATTAGATTTAGAGGGGAAAACTACAGCTGAAGTCTTTGCCAGATCTGCTATTTTGCAGGCAAAGCATGCAGATGGAGAAGTTTACCTTGGATAATATTTAGCAGCAGGAGAATCATGTGACATATTGTCATTATAAGCTGGGTTATGCTCATAAAGTTCTCTTAATGTTTCAGATAATTAACACATGTACTTTTATACACATTACTCACTGATCACAACCTCCTGAGGCACAAACTTTATTTTCATCCTTATTGGAAATAGAAGTAAAAGTTTTTGTATTGGAATATAGTTGATATACAATATTATATTGGTTTCAGATGTACCACATAGGGATTCTATAATCGTACATTACTAGATGTTTACCACACTAAGTGTGGTTACCCCCTGCTACCATACCAAGGTATTATAATATTATTGGTTATATTCTCTATGCTCTACTTCCATTCCTATAACTATTTCACAATTCGCAGCTTGTACCTCTTTATCCCCTTCTATTTCACCCATCACCCCACCCTCCTCCCCTATGGTAACCAATAGTCTATTGTCAGTATTTATGGGCCTATTTCTTTTTCGTTGGTTTCATTTTTAGATTCCACATTAAAGTAAAATCATACAGTATTTGTCTTTCTCTGTCTGACTTATTTCACTTAGTATGATACACTCTAGGTTTTTAATGTCATGCAGGTAGTACGTGACTGTAAAAATCTGAATCCTCTTCTAACCCTAAAGTCTGGTGGTTTAATCCCTATATATACCATCTCAAAGAAACTTCCAAACACCATCTGGACCATTAGACCAAGTCCAAAAATGACCCATGACAGAGCTCAGTCAAATCTTTGTTGAATACCCACAGGACCAACAGTACAGCAAATGGAAGCAAGATAAATGAGGCCCAGCTCTTCACTTATTTCCATTTGGGGAGCAGAAAACAATATAGAACGAACACACTTGTTCTGTTCCGCTTAGGTCTGATATTGAACAAGGCAGGCAGACTATGGTAGAAAGCACATAAAATTCGGCAATGAGCTGGTCCTGCCAGAAATTAACCAGCAAATAAGGAACATCTCTGAATTGTTTTTTGCATCTGTGAAATGAGAGGAAATAACCATCTCTGACGTACTGTCCAGACCTTTATGATGGGAAAAATAACTTTTGTTTTTTGAGTTGCTCCCTAGGCATTTTACAGTATGATAACCAGAGGCTGGACATTTAAATAAGGGCTTGAGTTCAGCATGTTCACTCTAAGTTCCCACTTTGCTGTTCCTGGGCACCTTTTAAAACAGCCACTGAGAGGTAAGCCCACAAGAAGTTAGGTACCTCCACCCAAACATCTTACATGTAGCAGGCACTTGCTTCCCTACTCCGTCTCTGGCTCTTCTGGACCTGGGATGAAGGGCTGCCTTTCACCAGGCTCACTGCCCACCCCTACCCTGCTTCTGGGATCTGGGATCTATCTTGTGACTTGACTTCCTTTGTGTGAGTGTATTGAAACTGTGCTTTCGATCAAAACAATCCCCTCCTCACCCCCGATTTCCACTTCCCTGGATGCTGAGGGGCTGTGCCTGCTCATTCGGCAGGTCCTAATCGGCACCTTCCTGACTCAACCTGCTAGCGCTAGCTTCCCCACACACCCCTGCCTTCTAGCATTAGAACTCTTTGTCCTTTCAGCTGCCCTAATTCTTCTCATTGAAGAATTGATACATGGCGCTGGTTGTTGTGGGAAAATAAGGTCCACATAGGAACGCTTTATAAATGAAATAAGACAAAAGCCACTTTTGGTGACCAGGAGAAGGCAGGACACAGGCATGCGCTGAGCGTGGGATTTGGAGGAGGGCCCTCGGGAGGGTTTCTGGAAGATGGGTAGTCCTCCAGTCTCTGTTTTCAGTGTGTGTGCCTACTGCCTGCCTGCGTGCTCTGCATTGCTTATCTTTTGTCATCCAGCCAAGTCCATAAATTCAGTAAGCTAGGGAGGAAGCTTCTGCCCTACCTACGGCCCACGCCTAGTCCACAGAAAACACCCCCTTCCTTTCCATCCGCACTACTCACCCCCACCCACATACACGCTCACCCGCTTTTTTTCTCTACTGACCTGTGTGCACGTCCGCGAGCGTCACCGTGGCAGGGGAAGACTTGAGAACGCTCACCTCCTGGGTTGTTGCCAAGCCTAGACCGTAAGCTCCACGGCAGCACCTGTGCTCTGCACACCGGGCTCTAGCACCCAGAGCAGTGCCAGACATGCAGCAGGCACTCAATAGATATATAGATACACATATTTGTTAAAATCAACGACTCTGTTTCTACTCTGTCTCCCTTACTAAAGGCTCCACCCTGAGCAGACCATAAGCAACATATAGGCAGGAGGACCTGTTTCCGTTGTATTCCCATCACCTGGTAAAAGGTGTGAGACACACTAGCACAAAATACATCCTTGGGGAAAGGTAGAACTGATCAAAGTACAGCTGAATCTCCAGATTAAGACAGGAGTCAAAGATGTCTTATAAGCAAGAAGAATCCCGAATTAATTTACTAGATAGTATGCAGCTCAGCCCATAATCTTGAAGCAGAGTGTAATCTTATCCTTTCATGACTACTTTGTAAAAAAAAAAAAATTAAAGGATGATTTTAAGTGAGTACATCATTGTCTGAATTCACCCTTGTCCCAGACCCTACAAAGAAATATCAAATAGGAGGTAATGTGGCAAGCACAAAGCATCTTAAACAGAGGCTCTGCTGTGGTACAGAAGTAGGTGGTGGTAAAATTTAATTGCCCCAAAGGAACATCCCAGCAATGAAATTGCTATTGTAGATAATGAACATGTCTTCACACAAAAAAATGAAGAGACTCTGTAAACAGTCAAAATTTGTAAGACAGTTCGCTGGGTCGTCAAACATGCGATGTAAAGACCCAACCTTTCTTAGACACCAGCCACGACCACCTTAACGTGTAATTTTTGAACAACCCTGTTAACTCAATTTACAGAAAATCTTGGAGTAGACCTTTTAAAATGCACAGAAACTTCATGGAGAAAAGTACGACACTTTCACAAAAGACATAAAAGGAGACATTCATAAATGAAGAGATGCAACATTTTTCAAGTATCCAGTCTCTCCAGATTCATCAAAAGTTTAATGCAAATTTAACCAAAAATCCTAACAGGATGTTTCTGTTTTATTTCATTTTGTCCTCAGAAAAGGCTCTTTTAAAAATACATGTGAAGGAGTCAAGGACCCAAAAGGGGCGAGACACTTTTGCAGGATGGGTGAGGAAGGTGCTCAAAGCTTTGGGTGTCGGTTCTCCGGACGGCCCCTCACCCGGCTGCACAGCTCCATGGACTGGAAACAAGAAATGTCAGAGCCCAGGACACTTTCGGCCAACCTGCCAGCATCCACCCAGCCTCTGGCTGGCGGCCCTCCTGGCCCCATCTCTTCCATCTGCCCGGGGTAGCATCCAAACTGACCCCTCAGGCCCTAGTTCTCGTGACTCACCCCCACAGGAGTCACACGGCCCAGCCTGGCCAGGTCCTCTCTCTTCCAAATGTGGGATGTATACACTCTAACTAGACCCCAGCTCTGGAAACCTCCCTGCCTGTCTCCCAGAACTTGCAGCCTGTCATCGGCCAGCCCCCTACATACTCCCCGCCCCCCACCGCCCAGACTTTCTGCTTTCATGGCTCGGCCTGCATGACTCCTCAAGGACGGTCTCAGATCACTGTCCCTCCATTCTTCCTAAAAACCCCTTACTCTGACATTCATGCCATCAACTGTATGACTGCTGCCACTCGATTTGCTCCCCACCGCACCTTTTCTATAAAATTTACTCAGCGGAGTTTTCTGGACATGCTATTTCCAATATCTGTCCTCTTCATTTCTTTTGAAGCCGTTCTGCAGACATTCTTCCCCACAACTATACAAGAACAGCTCTTTGCGAGGCCACCCATGACCTCCACGCTGCTAAATCAAACGGTCAGTTGTCAGGCCTCAGCTCTCTCCAACTCTCAGCAGCACTCCCTACAGCTGGACACTCCCGCCTCCTGCACTGTGTGCCTCACTGAATTTCTGAGCCCTCTTCTCAAGGTTTTCCCAGGCCCACGCTGGCCAACCTCTCTGCACTGCTGCTCTAATCTCCCTGTCCTTGAAGTGTTGGAGTACTCAGGACGCTGTCCAAGGACCCTTCTTTTTTTGGCCATACATCTCTCTGTATACAAGTTACATAATTTGCAGGCCCCAGTGCAAAATGAAGTGCACGCCCCTTGTTTAAAAATTACTAAGACTTCCAAGACAGTAACAGCAGAGCATTAAAGCAAGCTCAGGCCTCTCCCAAGAGTGGGGCCCTGTGCACGGCACCATCACTGACCCATGCGGCCCGGCCTGCTGAGGACTCCTGAATTTGTATCCCGGTTCTAGAGCACCCCCCTGCACCTCAGGCTTATAAACCAACTCCCTTTAAACATCTCCCTGCTGCCCTCTGGTAGGCACTTTAAAACCACATTCCTGACCCTTCCCCACCACCCACAAAAGGAAATACATTCTTTCTGCAGTTTTCTCCTGCTAAGTGGTATATTCTTCCAGTTTCTCGGTCCAAAACCCTCCGAGCCCTGTTCCAGTTTCCTCTTTTACTTAAACCTCACATCCCAGTCGTGACGAATGCTGCTGGCTCTACCTTCAAACATATGGAGAATGTGCCCACTCCCCGCCCCCACCTAGCACTGCCACAGGTACCATCTGGCACCTGGATTACTGCTGTTCCCTCCCCGCTGGTCGCCCTGCTTCACCCCCTGCTCTCCACAACCTCGTCTCAACCCATCGGCCCCGGTGATCCTTTCACTCCTCAAATGAATTTGAAGATGCCCTTACCTTCGCTCAAGTATACAAAACACTGGTCTAAATTACCCGATAGGCTGTTTCCCTCCCATGTTACTCAGCTACAGCAATAGGAAAGCCACTTATTGTTATATGTCTGTTTCCTCAAAACCCAAAACCAGGAAGATTTCAAGTGACCTCAGCTCTAAATTGTACATCCTTTTATTCCTCATGGGAAGGGTAAACATTCGCGGGCAGTCCTGAATGGTGAGAATGTAATCATTTCTGAAGCTCTGGTAGGATTTTTCATCATCTAAGGGTCCAGATAATCTGTCGTGTATCATCAGCACGTAACGGGCAGCTCAACAACACTGGTTTCCCAGCGAGTGGCAGGGGACGCTGCACTGAAGCGCCGCAGCGGCTCGGCTTTAAAGGGGGAGGCGCCCGTTGGCGCGTCTCCGCGGCGTGCGCGTGGCGCTCGGCAGCTCTGCGGCAAACACCGCGCGCGGCCAGCCCGGCAGGGAGGCGGACCCCGCGCCCGCCAACGCGCGCCCACCGCGCCGGGGACGGCGGGGCCCCGCCACCCGAGGCGCATCCGCCAGCCGCAGCCCCGCGGAGGCGCGGCCGCCTTTGCGCACACGCACCCCCGCCCCGACCCCGGCCCCGGGCCCCGGACCGTGGCGGCCCGCGGGTGCAGAGGCGCCCAGGCCCCCCGAGGAGGGCAGCGCCAGGGCGGGGGCCGGGCGGCGGGCGGGGCGGCCGTCCCCGGCGCGGTGGGCGC